>JAZEWU010000003.1:2317659-2343361 GCA_036362915.1 Geotria australis | reverse complement strand
GGAGTGCCCGGCGAAAACCCACGCGGACACGGGGAGAACATGCAAACTCCAGACAGAAAGGCACCCGAGCCGAGATTCGAACCCAGGACCTTCTTGCTGTGAGGCGGAAGCGCTACCCACTACGCCACCGTGCCGCCCCACTAATCTTGTAATATTTCAAATTATTGTCATCAATTCGCATGTTTGTTGTGACGCAGGAGTCCCATAAAGAGCTGGCAATCTCCATCCATCCATTTTCAGAAACCGCTTACTGCTTTACAGGGTCTCGGTGAGCCGAAGCCTATCCTGGCAGACACAGGGCACAAGGTAGGGCCACACCGCGGATTGGACGCCAGTCAATCGCAGGGCACCTGGGGAAATTTAGTCAGTAGGCTAATGAACCTGGCAGCATGTCTTTGGACGGTGGGAGGAAACCGGAATGCCTGGCGAAAACCCACGCGGACATGGGGGGAACATGCAAACTCCACACAGAAAGGCCCCCGAGCCGAGATTCGAACCCGAGGCCTTCTTGCTGTGAGGCAGCAGCGCTATCCACTACGCCACCGTGCCGCCCGCTTTGAATTTCACTGGGTATTTTTCTGTTGTAATCTCAATCCATCCATCCATTTTCTAAACCGCGTGTCCTGATGAGCAACAGATTCCAGATCTTCATGGTCGGGTTGTGTAAATGTTGGGGGTTGGCGTGACTCCGCCCAGACTTGTCCGATTGGCTCAGCACGCATAATCCCGTCTGCCTTGGCCTCCCCCCACCCAACCATTTATCACCACGGCTGTCGCCGCCGCTCCACACCCCGCTGGGGACTGCAACGTCGACACCTCGACTGCAGGCGCATGGCAGCCTCTTCCACTCCGCGGAGCCTCGTACGGTGACTTGCTTTGTTTAATCCACTTTCTTTTAATTCTGGGATAATCCCAGCAATATACGCGGGTAACAGCCACAGTTAGTCAATGGAAAGGGGTGCGTTTTGTGGGATGAGCTGTGGGTGTCTATGCTGTGGTAAAGTCCTGCCTGAGGCGATTCGACTCCAGCTTCCAGAAGTGTGTGTGTGTGTTCTGTCCTCCTGCTCTTCGTGTTTTTCCTTTGGGTTTTCCAGTTTCATCCCACACCTAAATACATTGACCGACATCGTCTGGCTGCCTTTCCTCGCTCTGAGTCGTTATCTCCTTGAACGAATACCTTGCACATTGATAAAATATTGTGCATGTTATAAACTGTTATTTTATTATAATTAATACTATTTTTCCAGGGCGGCACGGTGGCGTAGTGGGTAGCGCTTCCGCCTCACAGCAAGAAGGGCCCGGGTTCGAATCTCGGCTCGGGGTGCCTTTCTGTGTGGAGTTTGCATGTTCTCCCCGTGTCCGCGTGGGTTTTCGCCGGGCACTCCGGTTTCCTCCCACCGTCCAAAGACATGCTGCCATGTTAATTGGCGTACTGACTAAATTTCCCCAGGCGCCCTGCGATGGACTGGCGTCCCATCTTTGGTGTTCCCCTGCCTTGCGCCCTGTGTCTGCCGGGATAGGCTCTGGCTCACCGCGACCCTGTATTGGATTAAGCGGTTTTAGAAAATGGATGGATGGACTATTATTCCAAGACCTGGGTTTGGTCGACATTGAAGAGGAACTCAAATAGCCTCGAGGTACACTCTCTAGCTCTCCATGTAGGGGAGACCGATCCGCCATTCGTAGTGGAGATAGCAAGCAAGCGAGCTTGCACCTTCACCTTGGAAATATTAGTACAACTAGCAGAGTACCCGCCCTACAGGCGATCGTCTTCCGAGCATGTAACACGTTCTTCCGACGTGTTTTATTGATGAGGTTGTTATCTACTGAAGTCACTGCTTTCACCTGGATTTCTTCCTGATGTTCTTTTGGAAATATTCCTAGGTTTTTACCTTTTAAAAGAGTAATGGATTAGTCCGTGCTCTGTCGTTGTTGACATGTCGTTCTCTCTGCAGCTTTGTGCAGCGCTTTGTGACCCTCGGGTGAAAGGCGCTATATAAATGCTATTATTATTATTATTAGTAGGAAGTGACGCTGAAATAGGACATGAAAGACTTGGGGTTGTGCAGATTAAATTTGCACTCTTAAAGATTCCAACACAGTACCCTAAGTGCAACCAGATATACAAAAAACCTCTTGCTTCGTTATATATATAGGGTGGACCAGATGTCATGTGACTACCATTTCATTTTCTGGACGTAATATTTTTTGCATACCAATGAGTGCGTTAAGTAATGTAAGCAATATAAAAATAGCATACAGCATAAATGTTATTCATCTGAAATAAGTAGGGTTTATTTAAAACAGAAATCAATAAGCAAAGAACAAAATAAATGTTGTGCGTCTGTGAAATGGTGGTCGTAAGTCGTGTGGACCACCCTGTATGGTGTATCTGCAATGCCCTTGTAAATGCCCCTGGAATGCCGCCAGACTCGGAACGGCGCCAACCGTGTACACATGGCTCGTGCGCATGCAGAGACGGGAGACGATAACGAGGATTTCTGAAATCGCCGTGGCCCGGGGGAAAGCCAGTTCTCACCGGCCCTGACCACATCAAAGGAGGAACCAGGGGGCTGTTTTAATTAAAAGTGCTAATTCCCCAGCAGCTGGGACATTTCGATCCCGAGGCACAAAAGACCCAGAGGCCCTATTGATATGAGGACATTCCTAAAGTCGAGGGACGAAAGGACCCGAGATCCTATTGAGATGGGGACCGAATTTGAAAGAGTGACGTCCCAAAAGTGGAAAAACCGCCCCACAACCGCAAGAGGTGGCGGGAGGTGGGGGCCGAGGGTCAAGAGGGGAGGGCATATACGTGGGGCGCCGCGGCGGTTTGGGGGAGTTGTGTTGTGTGCGCGATTGTGGAGCGGACAGAGAGACGAGTGGAATAAACGACACGATAGCGAGTAACCTTTGTGGAGCATACATTTATTGAAATGCCTCAGACACGGTATGGAAGGAGAGAGGGAGATAGCGCAGAGGGTTCCCCGCCCCACGCCGCAGCCAGGAGCGTGGAGACCACGGATGACCCTGGCTCTCCGCCGCGTGCGGAATCCGCGCCACAGACCCCGGAGCACGCCGGAGCGGCGCGGCCGTCTCCCGACGACCAGGGACCGCGCAGGGTCCCTTACATATCGATTTAAGGAGACATCCCCTTTGTCAATTTTCTGTCAGAGGCAGGTCTGTCTGCTCCGTGTTGATCGTGGGTTCTGTTTGACGATACTTCATCACGTTGCTCAATGCGGGATAGTGAGCACAGACTCTCCTCTACTTACGATGGGATTAAGTTCCAATTACTTCGTCGAATGTCGAATTTGTCAGAATTCTAAAGTAACATGAGAAAGTTTTGTAAAAAAAAAAACAGCTGCGAGATACCCAAGCACAGACTGAGGACCCAAAAAATAACATAATAATAATAATAGCATTTTATATAGCGCCTTTCACCCGAGGGTCACAAAGCGCTGCACAAGGGCCGCGAAGAGAACGGCATGTCAACAATGAGTGAAAAAACAACCAATAAAAAACAAAGGAACAAAAATTAAATGATTAAGGCTGCTTCGAATATACCGAAAGGTCGTGAAACTGGCAATCTTAAGAGCGGCAACAATCTGCCAGCGTCCCCAAAGATGGCCGTCACTTCCTTAAAGACAAACACGGAGGGAGACAGGGAAGGAGGGTGAGCAACAGGGAGAGACATAGAGACCCAGAGACAGGAAGACAGAGAAACAGACACGAGGGGGAAACAACGACAAACTCATATCAGTAACATCCCTCCTGAGCCTGTCTGGTACAACAAATGCTTTGATATAGAAGATGTAGAAGTTGTATTTGCAAGAGAGCTGTAATTTTACTGTGTAAAACATTTATTCATCTCATATTTGTAAACACACCAATCTAGAATAATTTATTTTAAAACACGTCACATTTCTGGAGTAAAAAACAACTTATAGCCGCAGCTATTTGGAGTTCGTACAAGCCTGTAAGACTACCATCGCTGCCATCACAGGTATAATTAGCATAGTACGCTGTAAATATATAATTCCAACAAACGGGGTTTGACAGAAAGCATAAGAATGAATTTGAATCGACGAATCTTTACACGCCGACTACTCGGCAGTATGAGTCTTCACCGTGGTGACTTGCTGTGTGGGTGGTCGCTGTCGTTTCCGCGAGAGCTTTGTGGGGCCCCTGCCAGTCCTCTGTGGAGCAGCAGCAGCAGCTGTCGCGGCCGGTTCCTCCGTGTGGCGAACATTCTCCACCTCACTCGCGCGTGTCACACATCCGCCTCTGCCCACGCGAACCTCTGTGCCCGCGCTCGCCTCCCGCTGCTGGGCCGAGTTCTCATCGTTTTCCTTCATATCGTCGTTCCTCCGTGTCCTCGTGAGGGAAATCCGAGGGCTGTCCGAGGAGGCGTGCGTTGGTTCGGCTATAATGGGGGTCTCCGTGCGATGAGCTGATGATTTCTTATCTTTTCCCTTCCTCTGCACAGTTTTATTGACTATGTGCCTGAGCCTGTCCTGTCTGCGCTGAGCAGAATCGGTGAGGAGCGCCTTGACGTTAGCTTGGGGTACGGACGGATGGTTAAAGTACTGCGAGAGGGCACGGTCCCCGGACCTCGCATCCACACCTTCTGTCTTGCGGCAGCGCGGCCAGCCGATGATATTGTACCGCAGCTTGAGCGGTCGTCGTTACGACATTACGTCCCACCATCGGGACTCGAAAGTAATATTATTCTGTGACTGGGACGGCCGTCGTAAGTCAGGTTGGTCGTAAGTCGCATATGTCGTAAGTCGAGGAGAGACTGTATATAGTGATGCTGGTCTCGTGTGTGTTGAGTTTGTGTTGCCCATACAAAAACTCTAGTGTAGGTCCTTGTGATAGCTGACGTAACAACACTTGCGCCAATACCATGCGTAGGCTACACGGGCGATCTTTATCTTCGTCTTGAGATTTATTTATTTTTTTCACGGGGCAGTGGCAGAGTTGTTCTTGAACTATGACTAACTAAATATATTTCTAACATTAGTGTTTCGTAATGTGACTCTGACCTGTGCCTTCCAGTTTTTTACGGAATATAAACATTAACTACTAGAGGTAGTAAATCGATTAGAAGTGGTTCTGGTCACACGCCGATGTCGTGCAGTTTTCCCCATGACACGGTCGTATAACCAACAGTCTCTAAGGATACGATTTAAATTGACTTTGAACTAAGAATGGGGTGGAGCGGTGGCACAAAGGTTAGTTAGTGCACTAGGTTTTGAAGGCGTCGTTTTAAATTCGATTGCCATCCACGGCTACCACGAATGGTGGGCAAATTATAAAGTGAGGGGTTGCAAGGTGACGCAGTGAGTAGCGCTTCCGCCTCACAGCACGACTTATCCGAATCGGATGCCAGGCTCGAATCCCACCTTTTTGCAGTTTGCACGTTCAGGTGAGGTTTGACCGAGTATTCCAGTTTCCCTACACAGTCTAAACACATGCTACTGTTGCCTAAGTTAATTGGCCTTGTGACTAAATGACCCCCAATGCTTTGCGATGGACTGGCGCCCCATTCTGGGTACAGCTCTGCCTTGTGCCCTGCGTCTGCCGATACAGACTCCGACCCACCGCAAACTGTCTACAGGATTAAGCAGGGATTGGAAATCAAGGAATTTGCTGTGAATATATCTAGGACCTTTACTTACTTCACGAATCCATACTGATCAGCATGGTGAAGTATGATCTTACTACATGAATGAGCCGTCACTCAGCGCAAGGCTGATACACATTATTGAATGTAACTATTGTCTGAATATGTTGTATACAATATTGCATGCCGTGGTGTAATGTTTAGCACACCGGACGTTCACTTCAGAGGTAACAGGATCGATATCCCAGAGTGGCAGTTGACACAATGGACATGGGTCTGTACTTTGTGGCCCTCGGGTTGAAGGCTCTATGTGGTTGCTACTGTTATTGTTTGATTTTTCTGCTGTCTTTATGATCTATGTCCTATGGTTTATCGTGATTGCTTGACTCTCAGTTTATCTGTCCTGATGTTACTGACATGCTGTTCTCTCCACAGCCTTGTGCAGCGCTTTGTGACCCTCGGGTGAAAGGCGCTCTCTAAATACTATTATGATTATTATTATTTTCCTGTTGTTTTTGTGTCCTATGTCTTATAATGTATCGCTGTTGCTTGTCTCTCAGTTATTATGTCACCCCGTTGTTGACTTGCCGTTCTCTCGACAGCTCGGATTATGAAAAAAAAAATTGTTGCTGATTTTCCGTTCTCTGTCGTTGCTGACATGTCGTTCTCTCCGCAGCCCTGTGCAGCGCTTTGTGACCCTTGGGTGAAAAGCGCTCTATAACTGCTATTATTATTATTCTCTCTTTAAACCAATACCTTCGACATTGAACGAATTCTTAGGCACACGCGGTATAAATTGTAAATTTCATTTTAATTTTCAGGTCGCCGTGAATTAACCTTCTCTGGGCTCGACTTTTTGGGAGAGGGACGTCATGGCGAGCGCATCACATCTGGACGCAGACTGTCCCGTTTGCTCGGACAGAGTCCGGTGCCCCGCCACCCTACACTGCGGGCACTCGCTTTGCCTGCCGTGCTTGGTGGACGAATCGCGGAAGGTAGAGAACTTCACCTGCCCGAGGTGCCAAGCGACGTTTTCGTCACGATATTTATGCAATGGTCAACTGGCCACAGACTTCCTGGAGCGGCCCGAATTGCAATGGGGGGAGGGAAAACTGTGTGAAAAGTGCCGAGGTGAGAAGACAGCTGGGGAGACATTCTGCCTGAAGTGTGAGATGTTCTTGTGTGAGATGCACGTCAAGGCCCACAGGAAGAACACAAGGTTTACAAGTCACGTGCTCGTGGCGCCCGGCACGTGCTCGTCGTGCCCGGCACTTGGAGGACAAGACGATATGAATCAGGTCAGTCGCTACGTGTGTTATAATAATAATAATAAATAATAATATCATTTATATAGCGCCTTTCACCCGAGGGTCACAAAGCGCTGCACAAAGCTGCAGAGAGAACGACATGTCAACAACGACAGAGCACAGAAAATCAGCAACACATTTTTGGGGGGTTTTTTTAGTGTTAGTGATATCTCTGCATTGGCTCCCAAGGAAATGCAGGATTGATTTAAATATGTCGATGCTTACTGTAAAGCTCCAAACAGAATGGCTGTAGACTTATTGGTAAAGATTTTGTCTCCCTCTGAGCTTCAGCGGTCTGCAGTGAGGTATTTGCTAGTGTTCCTAGGTTGTGGCTTAAGAGGGAGAGGTAGCCTGTTATGCTCATACTCCATGATTGTGGAACGCTCTGCCTGAATGTCACAAGCTCTCCCTCTATCCAAATATTTAAGTCCAAGCTCATAATTTATTTTATGACTTAGAATTGTAATTGTCTTGTCTAATTTTAACAATCTGCTAAACACTTTGAACCGAAGTGTGTGAAAGAAACTATATAAATGAAAATGTTTAGGGCGGCATGGTGGCGTAGTGTGTAGTGCTGCCGCCTCACAGCAAGAAGGTCCCGGGTTCCATTCCCGGCTCGGGGGCCTTTCTGTGTGGAGTTTGCATGTTCTTCCCGTGTCCGTGTGGGTTTTCGTCGGGCACTCCGGTTTCCTCCCACCGTCCAAAGACATGCTGCCGGGTTAATTGGGCTACTGAGTAAACTGCCCTAGGTGCCCTGCGAGTCCGGTTTCGGTTGAGTGTGCTATGTGGTATGTGGATTGAAATGCGTTGAAATTGGGTGAGGATGTGATGTGGTTTTGTATGCACTTTTGGATAAGGCGTTCTATGATTTTTGAGAATGTTGAAAGGTTGGTGATGGGCAGGCCTCTTTAAATTAGGCGTTAGCCTAATTTGCCTAATATAACTAATATTAGGCGTCCAAACCATTTAAGATTAGGCATATTAAGCGTCTCATCTAAAACAAGCGTGAAACAGGCCATAATGGTGATGGATGATGCCAGAATGGACAGAATGATCCTTGTGTATCATTGGCTTATTGTTTAATGTTGAGCATCTGCGTGCTCTGCTTGCACTGCAGGAAGCGCTCCAGCTAGAAGTTAGTGAAATTCTTGTTAAACACGTCCTTCCTTTGCTTCAGTAAGGAAAAATCGCTCTCTACCGGCGCAGTGTTCTGTAATGGCGACGTCAGGCCACCGATAAAGTCGCACACGTAGTTGAAACGGCCCGCAAGGCATGGCAGGCCCCACGCGTCGTCGAACGACATGGACAGATCACATGCATCGATGGCGGCCTTGAACGAGGTGTCGTTCTAGTAGGAGGCCTGCAGATCCAAAAACAGGGAGCCAATCTTTTCGATACTGGAGGGTGTCCAGGACCCGTCCAGGCGATCCTTCTGCTGTAGGACGAGGCGAGCAATGTCATGACCTTTCAGTCTGACTAGCTGAAAGAGGAAAGACGGTGGGATCTCCTGGTCGCTGCTCATATTGAGCTTGTCGCGTATTGCGATGCACTGCACGAACCTGCTGACATTGTCAAAGATCAGGAACGCAACGTTATTTTGCAGTGCGACCAGCGTCAGGGCATCAAAGTTGTTGATC
Organism: Geotria australis; assembly: GCA_036362915.1. Taxonomy (NCBI): domain Eukaryota; kingdom Metazoa; phylum Chordata; class Hyperoartia; order Petromyzontiformes; family Geotriidae; genus Geotria; species Geotria australis. The sequence goes on along the minus strand of JAZEWU010000003.1, from coordinate 2,334,788 downwards.
ATGGCAAGCGAAAAGTGGCCTAGATCTACTAGGAAGCCGAGGATGTCCTTATTCAAGGGGAATCAGTCGCCGCAGATGACATGCGTGGCGTCGTCCAAGTCGTCCACATCAGCGTGGCGGGCCGCCCCGATGGTGAGCATGAGCTCAACTTTGAGATCCTGAACCTGCGACTGCTGCCAGTTGAGCGTGAGGCAATGACCTTGGAGGCGCATCACGAACGTATGGTTAGTGCCTGTGATCTTCGCAGTGACCGCGATGAGCATCCACCAGGCATCCCTCTCAGGTACTGATGCGCAAAGAGTCGAGCCGATATCCATGTTGGCGTAGTGCGCTTTAACCTCGTGGCGACGGTCCTCGAGCCAGAACGTGGCAGTGTGCATAGCGTGCCAGCGAGTGGTCGACGTATTGGGACAGGTCGACCTCATCTCGTCAATGAGCTTCTGCTGCCAGTACAGGAGCGAGATCATGGCCAGAGCGTCGCCCACCACTTGCCGTTGTCGAGCTTGCGGTAGGCCTCCTGCAGTGGCATGCCCAGCTGGTGGAGCAGACACAACACGTGAATGAAGCCGCCAAGGGAGATCTGCTGCAAACATGTGATGACGCCGGAGACCCAGCCGGTCATGTTCATGGCCCCGTCAGACGAGGCACTGATCAGCTGGGTCCTTCCACTTGGGACTGAGCACGTCGAACAGCTTGCAGAGCATGGTGAACTGGGCCACTCCAGAGTGAGTGCCCAAGAAAGGGAACGAGATGACGTGCAGGTTGTGGAGCTAGCGCCATCATGCGAATCGAACGCAAATGTCACTGAGCGTGGGGCATGTGAATGGCTACACTAGTCACTGCGAGCCACTGCCTAATATTAGGTGCCACCATAATTTAAGATTAGGCATATTAGGCGTCTATTTATAGAATACCTTAATTAGAGAGGCCTGGTGATGGGGCGGTAGTTTTGTGGGGTCGTCAGGGTCCAGTGTTGGTGACTTAAGCAGTGGGGTGATTTGGCCAAGTTTTAATTGAGATGGGAAAGTTCCGGTGGCGAAGGCTGCATTAGCTAGTTTGGTGATAATGTCGGTGAACTGGGTGGAGCAGTGCTTTAGATGTTAGGAGCGGAGTCGAGAGATTAGGTCTTTGTTGTGGCTTCAATGAGTGCGATTGTTTTCTGGGTTGTGACCGGGGTGAGGATTGATATGATGCTGGGGGTATTGTGTGGTGGCGTGGTTTCAGCGTTTGTTGATGGTGCGATGTTTGTGGCCGAGATGTCGAGTTTTCTAATGGTGTACTTTCTAAAGCTATTGATGAGGTTCTGGTCGTGGGCTGAATTATGGTGGTGGTAGTTAAGTTGTGGATGTAGAAGTGCTTTAATCGTTGGCCATAGTGTGCGTGGATTGTTTTCGCAGGCCGAGATTTGTGTGGAGAGGTGTGTTTTGAGTGCTTCGATGATGAGTTTGTTTGTTGTTTGTTGTTTTATAGAACGTAGGGATGTGAGACCTTAAATTGGGATGTTTTTTAAAAGAGCATCAAATATAAAACAAAAAGGAAAATTACGTTTTAGATTTTGGGGTGTGAAAGCAATAATGTTGAGAACTCTGAAAGTTGGTTTACAAGGAAAGTCTTTAAAAGGTAGTGGATGGAAATCTGTCACTATAAATAAACGAGAAAACGAGCATTTTTAATGCAATTATGGATGGCTTTTATTTTTCAAAGTGTATTTCTTTTATTGCTAGGCCTATGAAAAAATACGTCTGGGCGTGTTCCAAATATGGCATCATGTTTAAAATCTCGCGCATATTGGCTACTATTGTCATAATATGCTAAAGTTAATAGAGCTCGGGTGGATTCTGCTAAGAGAGCTAGCTTACTTTTCTAACACGGTGATAGTGAAATGTGCATGTAAATAATCTGATGCATGTTTCTGATGTTTTCCCATACACCTTTCCAATGTGCTTGCAGAATGTTGTCGAAGATGAATCTGTCAATAAGGCAGGCACAAAGAACTCAGTGGCAGTGCACAAAGATTTTCATCTAGTGTACGGAAAGTCACTATCGTGGACAACGCCATCCTATTTTGTAAAAGTCACTGAAATCCATAACAAACCTAATGTTCAAATCAGTGAAACATTGGCGATTGTGAAAACAGTTCTTCCATATATCAGACAATTCATAAAGATGTGGGGAGTCAGCATTATACATGCTGCAAATATCAGTGAGCTAGCCCACGATAATGTGGAAGCATGCCAGAGTGGCGAGTCCTGCAAACGTCCTATGTTTGCTCAAACAACTAGCAAGGCAGCCTCTTCTTCCATTACATCAAATAAACGGCCTCTGAATAAAGTCCCATTGTCTAGACTTGACTGCCTGGTTGCTCTACTGAGCTCCGCAGATTGCACGGTCTTACAAGATCTCATTCAGATCATGAGCAAATTCCCAGTGGCGCTGCCACTAGTGATGCCCAACCTGGAGAAGAAAGGCGAATACAAAGTGATGCTGCCGCTGCTTGCTGGCAACACCGTGAAGTGGGAAGTTAAACCAGGTGTCATTATTGAGAACAACATCTTCACTGATCCATTCATACTGATTTTATGCGTTCGTCTTGGCAATGGCACGTGCGGGAAAAGCACGATCTTGAACCAGCTCATGGCTGTGGAGAACATGTTCTCGTCGTGTGGAGAACCTGGAGCCCATCGGGGGAAGCCACTGACTCTAGATGGAACGGTCGAGTTCACGTGGTTCACCGAGGAGACCTGTGGAGAAAGATTGTGGAAATCCGTCCTGCAGCAGTTTTACGCACGGGAAGGAAGCGAGGTCGTGCTGCTGGCTAATCTTCACGGTGATGCCTCTGAGTTCCCTGAAGTGATCCAATTCCTCACGAAGTTTACGTCAGCCTACATCGTGTTTATGATGCCAGAAAAAAGGAAACATATGGAAGCGAAATGGAATACATTTGTCCAACTTTCGGGTTCGCAAGATAACATCCATTACTTCGTGGTGGATCCTGATAAAGGCTGCAACGAACCAGATGACATTGTCATTAAAACAACCCGGCTCACAAATGATAAAACGATAGAAAAAGTGCGAGCAGTATTTAAAACGATCTTAAACTCAGTTGCACCAAAATTTAAGAGTGGCTTCAAGCCAGATATTTCCAATATTGGCAAAACCCTGAAATTATCAGAGGGAATCCGATGCTCTCAATCACAACTTGTTATAGATTTCGTCTCTGATAAAACTTGCGAAGAGACAAGGAATCTTATGCTATTTCAAAAGAATTATTCGGGTAAAAGAAACACCGAAAAATTATGGAATGGCAATAGCGCTCTGCAAGAGCTGGTACGTCTATATGGAAATGTATTGAGGCTCCCTTTATCAGAACGACTAAAAGCTATGGCTCACCTCGAACAAAGTATTTCACAGCTCTCAAACTCTGAGTCCTCCAATCTGAGACAATCCATCATAGCAGACAGAGAAGAGTTTCAACGGCAAATACTCTTAAAAGGCAAAAACAAGTTGATGATTGACAAAATGAAAGGTCAAATTAAGACAAACATGGAGAAGTTGGATCAAATGTCTCTTGGTCCAGAGCATTTATTTCGGGAGTTGGGCCACATATATGAATTAACAGACGAGGGCCGAAGGCAAAATGGAGCTCTTATGGAATGTCCAAGTTCATATGCCGAGCTACTAATTAGTGGTCACGCAATTGAGCTCCTCAATGGCGACACTGGCGAAATGCCAGGTGCATGGCTGACGGCAATTTGCAACCACGTTACAAACGAATACCCAAAATTGCGCATATTTGTAATTTCAATACTAGGTTTACAGTCTTCTGGCAAATCCACACTCCTGAATGCCCTGTTTGCTTGCAAGTTTGCCGTTTCTGTTGGTCGTTGCACTCGTGGTCTCTTCATGCGGCTGCTGTTCCTGGAAGAAAAACTCTCGGAAAGGCTGAAGGCAGATGCGATTCTACTCATTGACACGGAGGGGCTTGGGGCGCCAGAGAAAATGAACGATGATGATGCAGAAAAAAAGGACAGGATGCTTGCAACGTTTGCAATGAGTGTGAGCAACCTGACCATCATCAATGTCCTCGGGGAGTACATGCGAGATCTCACTGAGATCCTGCAGATTGCAATCGTGGCAATGGCGCGGCTGGAAAAGGCTAAAATGTCTCCAGACATTCTCATGGTTCAGCATCTGACGGAGAGAAACACATCAAAGACCTCTTCAGGACAGGAACAATTTTGTAAAGCTTTGGAAAATGCTCTGGAGCTCACCAAAGAAAAAGACGTTGACATGGGAATATTAGATATGCACTGCTTGACAAGTCTAGCTAACAGAATCCAGAAAGGAGAACTTCTGAAACAGTTCCGTCCCTTTAAGAATGGGGCGAGTGCCGGTGCCCCACCCTCGGAGCAGTACCACGCCGACGTGGTGGATCTTTACGAGACCATCCTAAACGCGTGCGAAAAGTCAAACAATAAGATGCCGTTCACGGATTGGCATTCACTTATACAGAGCTTTTGGAGTTGCGTCACAAATGAAAATTTTGTCGTAAGATTTAAAAACATCAAGGAGATTTATGATTTCATAGATCGGGGACAACGCATTGCCAGCTTAAAAGAAGCAATAGATGGGGCGTTTTCCTTACATTTAGAAGATATGCAAAGTCTTATACGACGTGAGGTGAAAGAGTGGACACCAGAAGAGCAACGTCAAAAGCATAAGACGCTGTTAAAAAGTTTTGAAATCGAATTAGAAACAGTGCCATTGAATTGTTTAAGTGACATTTCTAATAATTTGGGATGCCAAAGATGTACAGAAGTCATAAAACAGAGCAGTAATTTGTATGAGTATGCGACCCAAAAACAGTGTGAGCAAGAAACAATGGATACAATTAATGCATACACGAAGCGTGTCCGCCAGTCTGCATTGACGACTCTCACACAAATACTGGACGCCACTATTGTGAAGCACGGCTGCTCAGTGGAGTTCATGGATGTGATTACATGCAGCCTCAAATCTGCGTTAGGAGAAAGGCCAGCTGGTAAATTCAGTGAGATTGAACGCAGGATGCAAGTTCAAGAAATATGGGGATTGCTCGAAACAATCGCCAAGTCAAAGGAAAGCGATATCCGTGATTGTGAAAAACTTAAAAAAGAGATTTTAGAAGTATATCACGCGGCACAAAATGTCATTACTCGATGTTGCGACGAATCGTCAGTGCAAGATTTTGGCCAAAGAGAGGCGTTTCTCAAGACCTATTGGCAAAAATTGTGGAATCAACGAACAGTAATGAATGCAAGTGAGATATTATGGCTCCAAAAGAGACTTGACAAAATCCCAGAGTTAATTCTTATTACCAGGGAAGCGGAGCATTTTCAACTTGGCATGATTCGACTCCTGAAAAAAGAAGTAGATAAAATTCTCAGTGCGTTTGAAAAAAGTTTTAGTAAAACACTTCTCGTTGAGATGAAGTGGGATGCTCACGTATACACTGTTAAGATATTTAGCCAACTTATGTGGACATGCCAGGAGAACTGGGAAAACAAGCACAGTCCGATTTCAATATTGAAACAAAGAGAAGAGGAATTCAGATCACTAATAGATCTTCGCCTACAGCACGGCTTCTCGTGTGCTTCTGAAGGATGCGTCATTTCAAAATATCTTCTGGAGGCAATAAAACTGAAATCAGTGAAGGCTGGAAATTATGAGAAGGTTAAAGCAGTGAGAGACTTACAGTGGACAACCAATAGTGAGAAGGTACGTCTTCACTACTTCGAGAATTTAGCTTTACAAGTGAAGGAAGGGAAATCATCAGAGGCACTCAAGCATTTTGAAAATCCAAACGACGCCATAAACAAGTGGTTTATTGAGACAATCAATAATCATGCTCGTGGAAAGGAAACAACGCAGTCCAAGAAAACATTTGAAACTGAATCGGACAATGTTCTTGTTTACGTTGGAAGCTGTAAAGACATTCATGAAGTTTTTACTTATACCCAAAAGTACTTCACAGATGCAGGTGATATTGAGTACAACAGTTATCTGAATTATGAACAAATTTCTAAGGAAGATTTTCTAGTCTTTAAAGACAGAATCCTAAATGGGCTTACAGAGTCAAAATCAACATTGGACTGCCAAAGGTTGAAGTTCACTGATCCATCGAGTGATGAGACAGTGATGGGACGCCTAGGATGCACGGAGCAGTGCTTTTGGTGTGGAGCTCTCTGCTGGGGGTCTCGAGGACATGAGAAGAACACAGATGAGACAAGAAAACACCATACCTGTCACCAGCCGCGTGGCCTTTCTTGTACAAGTTATAAAGGCACTAATAATTTAGTAGCAAGGCCGTGTCAATTAACGCCAGATGATACAACAGTCAATTGGGGAAATAATACAACGACATGGTCTGAGGCCAAGAAAACACATTTCCCTAGTTGGAAATTCGATGACCATTGTAATAATCAATTTGATGAGCTCATGCGGTGGTTTTTTCAAGAATTGCAGGAGGATATTGCAACCTCTAGAAAATTACTGCCAGCATCAGAAGACGAATTGAAAAGGTTCAAATGTAATAATCTTAATCTCGATCCGATACTATCGACTATCCGAGAACATATCAAATAGCGTGCAGGGCTTGACATGGGGATGGTGAACAAAGCAACCCGGAAAAGAGAAAGCAATTTAGGACCATCATTTTACACGTACATTTGGTGAATATATAGCTTTGTGATTAAAGCTGTAATTTGCTGAGTAAACTTAAGAGTCAAACCAACATTTGTAATCCTTAAACTGGAGATTTAACCAAATTCATTGCAAAACCTAATGAAGGACTGATGCCGGACACAATTTCTAGATACTTCATATGGCTCAAGTGGTTCAACATTGTGGTTCAAAATACTAGTCTCATCACTGAACACCATCCTCACCACTAACCTCAGGCATCGGATAAATCTATGATCAATGGAAATTGGGCCTTATTACAACTCCGGTGCTTTGGAATTCTGCGTCTACAGTCATCTCTGCAACAGTCAGACTCATCATTACCGCATTTCACGGAGCTTTAAAAAACTCACACATCGCGTACGTTTAAATTTCCGGCTGTTTTAACTCGTTTGTTATATATCTCGATTTTACTTATTGTTTCTTGTTATGCTGTACAGCACCTTGAAAGTCTCTGAAAAGGCGTTTTCAAGTCCGATTTATTATTATTTAGAATCAAGCACAAGCTGTCAAAGCAGCCTCGTTTAAAACTATACCTAGTGGAACTAAATCCGGGACAACCTCAGAGTAGAGTCGCTGCTTCTTCGTATTGAGAGGAGCCAGTTGAGGTGGTTCGAGCATCTGGTAAGTATGCCCCCCGGAAGGCTCCCTCGGGAGGTATTCCAGGTGCGGCCCACTGGGCGGAGACCTAGAGGCCGACCCAGGACACGCTGGAGGGATTATATCATTTGGCTGGCCTGGGAATGCCTGGGAATCCCCCAGGAAGAGCTGGAATCTGTTACTGAAGAGAAGGGGAGTCTCGTCCACTCTCCTTGGACTGCTGCCACCGCGACCCTCACCAGGACAAGCGGTTTAGAAAATGGATGGATGGATGTCGCTAAAAAGCACAGACTCGCTGATCCAATTTTAAAATCTCCGGGTTTCAACTTCCCACACAAACAATGATCTGCGGTTCATCAAAACAATGCACTGCAGATGCGGCTTTCTCTTGCACTGAGATTAAGCCACAGTTTGACCATAGTCATCAGTCTTAAACCGTGAATTACACAGCAACACCACTACTCTATCATTCATCAATCATTCATCAGCCTAATGCGGTAGCCATCCATTGTGTCACATCCTCGACATCAATGTACACATTTTGTAAAACGTTTCAGTTACTCTAAATGTGAGAACCTGACTAAATCAAAATCAGTTTTGTCCAGTCAGATAACCTCAATGTTCTGATCATTCCGGTGTCTGGCTATCATGCCTGATATTAATATTCATGTTAAAATCGACTTAAGTTTGATGTAAATCTTGATTGGCTGGTTATAACAGTGTCCAATCATAATCATAACAACGTTTTATGAAGCCATCCCCAAGATGTCACACGTCACGTTTCAACAATGACAAACTCTATTTTGCAGTAAATATCTTTTTCGGTTTGAAATCTACAACATCATTTGTTTTGAACCTATTGCTTATGTCAAATCGCTTGTCCGCTACCCCCACCCCCCCGCCGTTACCTTCTAACCGCCCGTCACTTGGGTGCTCGTGCATATCCCCGCTCCTCAATGGCGACGAATCCTGTCTTTATCCCGGGGATCATCTGCCGCTGGGACACGATGGAATGCGGTGGTCGTGGCCGCTAAAACTGGAAGGAAAAAAGGCCCCTGCACTCTGTTAGAAGCCCCGGCCCCACTGGGACTGCTAGCGGACTCGTGGCGAAAGGGGTCCAACCTCGCAGAGACACTTCTGTGACTCGACAGATGAAGGATCCCGTGACGATGCCCTGGGACTCGTTGGTGCCGTCTGCGCTGCCCCGACTGCCCCGACTGTCCTTGTGGCCCGTTGGAGGTGGTGCTGGGTCACAATTCCTGCGTCCAGGACTATACCACAGAGATGGTTTATTTGCTATAATCATTCCCTGCCATCAACCCCCTTCTCTCTTGTCTCCCTTCTACCCTCATGTATGTTGAGTTCATATTTGTAAAGTTGCGACCCTCACCAGGACAAGCGGTTTAGAGAATGGATGGATGGATATTTGTAAAGCACCTTGGGACAACATTGTATTCAAGAGCTATGTTGATCCAATTTATTTGCTGCTGTTGGTAAGGGGAACTTTCCCGAACGATGTTGGTTATTGTAGTTGGAAATAGAGTTCCTTACCACTATTTGACTTGTGTTATGAGGAATTGATAATGCTCTACAACATTTTTGTTTCAACCTGACCATTTGTCTGATAATAAGATAAACATGAATTTAACATAGTGGATAAAAGATTGTGTATGAATATAACGTGAAACTATATTTATACAGGGTGGCAGCAGGAATATTCGGTGGTGCACTGTCGGCACCTCGTCAGGGAATGCCGGTTGTACCTCGTCACAGTGACATAGCGTGGGCGGGGCCACTGGGGCGGTTGCCTCGCGCGCAAAATTCTTAGGGGGCGAAACATTTCGAAAGAAAAAAAAAAGGAGTAATATTAAATAAAAAAATAGCGTGCCCTCCCCCTCATACAGAAAATCTCCCAATATTCGAACATTCTACACAGTTTTTCAACATAAACAAATTCTGCACACATGTGCTAAGTACACAGAGTTGAATGCTGCAGCTATGATCGCCGAAATAAATCGCCTTCGGTGCCACATTTTATCGTATAAGGAAGTCAATCCCGATGAGCAAATTGATAACTGGACAGCTTTAGATTTGCTTCAGTGGGTGTACAAATGGAAACTGCAAGAGAGTTTGACTAACTTTATTGTGACATTAAGAATATTTTAACTATCACTGTTTGAACGGCCAGTTGTGAAAGAAGTTTCTCATAACTTAAATTAATAAAACCGTATCAGAGATCTATAATGAGCCAAGAAAGACTGAGTAACCTAGCAATACTGTCAATTGATAGAGATTTCAATGTAGATATCAATACCGTTATTACAAAATGTGTACAAATTATAACCAGGCGATTTAAATTAAATTTGAGTATTCTAGCATTAAATGCATTTTACTTTAATTACATCAGTATTTTCTTAAACTACAATACATGTGCTTGGGGGGTAAGGGGTTCAATACTGGACTGGAGGAAGAGACTCAGGGAGTGCTAATGGTTCACGGGTTAGGTGGCCCAATACTTGCCATGCCCCGGGCGCTGGCAACCCACGCTACGCCACTGCCTCATCGTCACTGCGGGACATGTCCAGGATGAGGCAGCCCTCCGCTCCCAGCACTAGCAGTAGTTGATTGCTCCGGCGTTAAGCAGACATTCTCTCTCCCAGTGAATCGACACGATGTGTTTGATGAACACGTTTATTACACTCAAGACGATCCTCTCCAGGGCGGCACGGTGGCGCAGTGGGTAGCACTTCCGCCTCACAGCAAGAATGCCCGGGTTCGAATCTCGGCTCGGGGTTCCTTTCTGTGTGGAGTTTGCATGTTCTCCCCGTGTCCGCGTGGGTTTTCGCCGGGCACTCCGGTTTCCTCCCACCGTCCAAAGACATGCTGCCAGGTTAATTGGCGTACTGACTAAATTTCCCCAGGCGCCCTGCGATGGACTGGCGTCCCATCCTTGGTGTTCCCCTGCCTTGCGCCCTGTGTCTGCCGGGATAGGCTCCGGCTCACCGCGACCCTGTATAGGATTAAGCGGTTTCTGAAAATGGATGGATGGATGGACGATCCTCTCCACTTAACCGTGGATATCGTACAGCCATACGTTTGAACGTCAAGTTTCTTTCTGGCAAACACACTAGACCTAGAGCCAACTGCTTAACTTTGCAGAGCTGGACACGACTCTGCCTAACTGGGGAACTCAGTAGCTAACGAGGCGAGATGCGAGGTCTTGGAAGGATCGGTGGGTCCCTTGGAAGGTCTTCTGACTCCCCAACTGCGAACTCGTTCCCGGCTTAAATTTCGTTCGCCCCCCTCCCAGTCACACATGCCGGCCTTCCCGGACACCCCTCGAGCCCCCACCTTACCCTGTCCGCCCCCATAGTGTCCCACTGTCCTCCCTTCGCTCGTGTATCTAATGGGGTTTGTCACAGAACCCTTTCTTATGGCACCACAGTTCCTTATTATATACATCATGGATATGAAATATATGTGCATGTGGACGCCGATAGGAATGTAATCAATTATATAAGCGTTGGCGGGTTGGTCACGAAAGAAAAGAAAAAAATAATGAAATATGATTATAAGTATAATGGTGATAACGTCGTAAAGCAACACGTGAGATGATAATGTAACAATAATTTACGGGAAGGGCTGCTGATTGTGCAATTTTTCATATATCACGTAGATTTTAAGAATATAATATTTAGTGCTTTCAATAGACCATTCCGTCTTTTAAAAGTACTAAATCCTCTAATTTTGATCCTAAGCAAAAACAATTGATTACAGTTAAATGCTGGTATTTTCCGTTCTTTTCGTTCCCTTTTTATCGTCGTTATTGTAAGAAAAATATTGTAATCCTTTTAGTTTGGTCTACGGCTTTAGACACAATACTTGCATGTCGAGTGTACTGTACTGGTATTATGACTAGTTCAAATCAAATACATGTTTAGTTGGAATCAAGGCGCTTGCTATGATGCCTCTGTAATTGTCACACACGTCGAGCTGCATGGCTTCTGCACCAGCGCGGGCAGTTGGGGCCACACACTGGAGGGGCCTTCTCGTACCTGTAATGCCACCAACGGGCCGAGCCGCATACCAGACGATGAGTCACAAACAGAACCTCACTATGAATAACATTGGTCATGAAAGCCTTCGAGTTGATGAGTCGTGTATTGAGCGGCAGGAGACACCAAGCCCAGCATAGACAATGGGGCGGGCACTGATTGGCCCTTACACAATAACAATAACAGCATTTTATATAGCGCCTTTCACCCGAGGGTCACAAAGCGCTGCACAAGGGCCGCAAAGAAAACGGCACGTCAACAACGAAAGCAAAAAAACAACCAATAAAAACCAAGGCAACAAAAATAAATGATTAAAACTGCTTTGAATATACTGAAAGGTCGTGAAACTGGCAATCTTAAAAGCGGCGAAAATCTGCCGTACTGACTAAGTTTCCCCAAGCGCCCTGCGATGGACTGGCGTCCCATCCTCGGTGTTCCCTGTGTCTGCCGGGATAGGCTCCGGCTCACCGCGACCCTGTACAGTGTGGTGTGGCGTCTTCTGCCTCCGTGGGCTGCAGAGAACGCTCACACGGTGCATAGGCTTGACCAGCTGACTCGCGTGCTTTCACGTTAGGAGGTTCGGATTTGGACAACATGAAGTTGAAGGCCCATGCCTCTGACGACATGCCCTGATGCTCCGAGGTCAGTCGCACCATATTGTCATATGCCGACTCTCCTCCCTCGCTGATGTCCCGGCAGCCACCTCGTGCCGAGTCGTCTCCTGCCGCCTGCAGGAGCTGCTGTTTGCTCTGGCGCTTGCAGGTCATTCTCGCACAGATGCAGTTCGAGACGTTGCTCTTCTAAGCAGCTTGTATTTATTTCACCAGCACAATACTCTTCACATCAACAGCAGTTCGTCGCGCCACACGCTCAGCTCTGCTTCCCTAGCGCTCCGACACTCTGCGCTAATCTCCCACTGCCTCTGGACTCCTAATTTCCTGCGCTAGCTCCTTCAGCGCGGCCGGTCTTCTTCTTTGCGATTCTTCAAAGCGCAATGGTTAAATTACAGTTTCCCATTTGCTTATACAGTCCCTTGCATTTTCATTGAACTCCGCAAGGTCTTTTGAGCTGCAGAGGTTCGGTCGTAGAGCACAGACAAGGCAGTGTTCCAGAGTATGGTCTGCTTCTCCACATTCACAGGTGGTTGGGCCGGTCTTGTAGCCCCATCTGACCAAAGCAACTTTTGATCGTCTCGTTCTAGTTCTCAGGTGGTTGAGTGTCTGCCATTGAATCCATGGTGCATCTGAGCCAGGAGGGAAGCGCGGCCGGTGCGCGCCCCTATCTCCGGCGTTAAACCTCTAGTGCAGCGCACGCTCTCCCCAGGATGCACAACTCTCTGGCCGGGTGCCACCTTCCACCTCACAGCACCTCTCCCGAGCCTCGCAGCATGCACATTATATGCCGTCCCCTCGGTCGCCATTGGCTACTTCGAATCCACTAGACCAGGGGTGTCAAACTCATTTTCACCTTGGGCCACATCAGCATTATGGTTACCCTCAAAGGGCCGGTTGTAACTGTAAGTCAGTATAAATGTAACTACTCAACATATTTAAAACCCACTTCGAGGCCGAGGAGCTGAAAGACAACGATGTCCAGAGGCTGACCATCGTGCTGCTTCGAAGAATCGCAAAGAAGAAGACTTATTCAAATTACAAAATTGTATGCATTTGAATAGATGTCAAAATATATGTGAGCTTATTTCTCTGTTATAATATAACTCCTTATAATTTATCAGGTTAAGAAACCCACATTACTCCATCAATCAAAGATCAAACTTTTCAAGTAAATAAAGAGAAATATGAAATAGGTTATTAATTATTAGTATTATTATTAACTTTGTTCTAAACTTTTATTTTGCTCTCGTGCACCACGTAAAATTTGTAATTTCAATTTATATTGCAGGCCGGATTCGGCAGGCCGGATTCGGCAGGCCGGATTCGGCAGGCCGGATTCGGCAGGCCGGATTCGGCAGGCCGGATTCGGCCCGCGGGCCTTGAGTTTCACACATGTGCACTAGACCAGTGGTTCTTAACCTTATTGGCGGTCCGGAACCCTGCAAGCTTCATCAGTGCATTCACCGAACCCTTCGTAATTGGAAAAATAAAATATGATTTCTTCAAAACATAGGTATATATTTTATTAGTGCACAAAATGAACCATGCATCAGTTGCACACAAAATCACTGTGTCCAAAGAACAAAACCAACAAAAACAGCCCGACATTGCTAGTGTGAACCGGGCTATACTGTGTGTGTCTTGACCCCTGCCGAACCCCTGAGACTGACTCAACGAACCCCTGGGGATCGATGGAACCCAGGTTAAGAACCACTGCACTAGACAGCCTATACAAATGCACACGCAACGGGGCCAGTAGCTGACGTTCGTGATCGATTCAGCCCGCGACTGGTTTGACCCATCTCTGCATCAAAGGGAATACACATCCAGTGTCTGGTCCGCAAAAACAATGCATGACCTCCCGCTCCGCCTGTGGCATTACACAGCCGTGTCTGCGGGCCTGCTCGCTCACCTCTCCTGTGTATTGAGGCACGTCGGCCGGATGGCCCCCCCCTCACGTGCACATAGCCGGGTACGGTGGATGCGCGCCTCGTTTTTCCAATTGCGCCGCATTACATATCTGTCTGTGTTACGACCCTCAAATGATTACCGTTCTCTGTAGTTGTTGATTTGTCGTTCTCTCCACAGCCCTTGTGCAGCGCTTTGTGACCCTCGGGTGAAAGGCGCTCTCATAATGCTATTATCCATCCATCCATCCATTTTCAGAAACCGCTTAATCCTATACAGGGTCGCGGTGAGCCGGAGCCTATCCCGGCAGACACAGGGCGTAAGGCAGGGGAACACCAAGGATGGGACGCCAGTCCATCGCAGGGCGACTGGGGAAATTTAGTCAGTACGCCAATTAACCTGGCAGCATGTCTTTGGACGGTGGGAGGAAACCGGAGTGCCCGGCGAAAACCCACGCGGACACGGGGAGAACATGCAAACTCCACACAGAAAGGCACCCCGAGCCGAGATTCGAACCCGGGACCTTCTTGCTGTGAGGCGGAAGCGCTACCCACTACGCCACCGTGCCGCCCTAATGCTATTATTATTATCTTAAAACACCAAATGGTCACCTTTATGCAAATGTTCCGGTTTGCAAGCAGCCACACATGCTTGTGGCAAAACACATGCAAACAACATGCTATGATAATATATGCATTGTCCTTCAATCTGATTGGCCCAACACGAGAGACAGCTTTTTTTTTTTATAGCCTAGTCTCAGTGTTTAACCAAGTCAAGGTAGAAGCGTTCACGTCGCGACCCCTGTCAGGTAATACTTGGTATTGCCTGCGAATTCTACCAAACACTTCGAAGCCAAGCTGAAAGACAACGATGTCCAGAAGCTGCCCATCGTGCTTTGAAGAATCGCAAAGAAGAAGAAGACCAAGTGTTGCCAAAAGGCCAGCAGTTTTTGTACAATGTAAATATGAATGCATTAGTCACAATTTGTTGCAGTTCTCTGGTACCATGACGCTGGGCATGGTTTATGATCGCTTCGAGGCAGCCAGATATCACCCACATACACAAACGGTTGAGATTTTGTCGCACGCCAATAAACCTATGTTTACTTTGGATGGTATTCTTGTATATCTGGTCATATCTCTGATGCTCTTTGCCCCAGTCCAAATGAACGATGGACCCACAGACCACACTCAGACACTGTACAACCATAATCTTAGCTGGTTATTTGAACAATTGTGCAATGCTACGTATTTCGGACTATTTTATTTGAAAAATATGTGCAATGCTACGTGTAAATGTTATTTTGTTGGTTGACTTAAATTTGGTTATTTATTGATCTTGTATATATTTTAATTATTGTCAGCAATTCGCATGTTTGTGTCGCAGGAGTCCGGTAAAGAGCTTGCAAGGTCACTGGGTATTTTTCTGCTGTAATAAACGTATATATCTAACTATCTTTAATGACCATCCATAATATTCGCTGTACTTGTTACTTGATGAAGACGTAGACAAAAAACACGAACATGAAACCATCAAGACACCGCACTGTTTGGTCCGAGAGTAGCCGCTGCATTGGAACACGCCGCCATTTCCCCAGACACCAGTGTCGGCACCCACATGGAAGGACTTGGGTTGGATTGACTTGTCTTGGCTTGGAGCTTGGCTTGGCTTGGGTTGACTTGACTTGGCTTTGGCTTGACTTGGCATGGCCCGGCTTGGCTCCACATCAGCTTGGCCCGACCCGACCTGGCTTGGCTTGCAAGGCCGCAGGTATGGTAGGCCGCCGGAGCAGGCCCAGACCCCGGAGCTCTTATGGAAGGTCTAGGGTTTGATTGGCTTGATCTGACCTGACTTGTCTTGGCTTGGCTTGGAGCTTGGCTTGGGTTGACTTGGCTTGGCTTGACCCGGCTTGGCTTGCATGGGTCGGGTCACGGGAACAAAGCGTGCCAGTTCTTTATTACATTAGCACACCGGTATGTTGAAGAGTGCACCAACGAAATTTGCAATTACCTTTATCCATACATCCATTTTCAGAAACCGCTTAATCCTATTGAACGCTTTTTGCCGTTGTTACAAATAAAGTATAAAATACGAAGTGTTTACCCTAACCGGCAAGAAGAACACAGTCTTGAGATGTTTTAACACCAAGTAAACACCTTTTTACAAAGCCTCCAACGTGCAGGTAGCCACATATACTTGTGGCATAACCATGCAAAAATAAATGCAGTCGCAATGCATTGTCCTTCAAGCTTATTGGCCAACACACAACGGCTTTCTATTTCTATGTAGCCTAGACGGTGTGAAGCCAGTTTCCGCCACAAGGCAAACACTCTCAGCACAAAAGCAACGATCAACACATCAGTAGTCCGGGAGAGGACATTAAGACTATTGGACGCTTTTTGCCGTGAAATCCACGACCTCTATCCATCCATTGTCAGAAACTGCTTAATCCTGTGCACGGTCGCGGTGAGCCAGAGCCTATCCCAGCATACACAGGGCGCGTTTTTTCCCCTTTTTTTTCTTTCTTTACTGTTGCGTGTGTCCCTTTATATGTTCTTGTGCTTCAATGTTAATTGTTTAATTTAGATTGGCGTTGTTTCCCCCTCGTGTCTGTCTTTCTGTCTTTCTGTCTCTGTGTCCCGATGTCTCCCCCTGTCGCTCACCCTCCCTCCCTGTCTCCTTCCGTGTTTGTCTTTAAGGAAGTGACAGCCATCTTAGGGGACGCAGGCAGAATTTTGCCGCTCTTAAGATTGCTAGTTTCACGACCTTTCAGTATATTCGAAGCAGCCTTAATCATTACATTTTTGTTCCTTTGGTTTTAATTGTTTTTTTCTTTCGTTGTTGACATGCCGTCCTCTTCACGGCCCTTGTGCAGCGCTTTGTCACCCTCGGGTGAAAGGCGCTATATGAATTGATATTATTATTACGCCGCTGACCTGCGAGACATCAGTCACCCTCGTCCTCAGCACGACTCGCATCAACATCGTACTCCTATACTGCCCGCCTGACACAAACCGCCCAACATTCTACACTGACCTCGCAGACATTTTCGACCACCTGCTAGCACTCAATACTACATTTCTCATAATAATAATAGCATTTATAGAGCGCCTTTCACCCGAGGGTCACAAAGCGCTGCACAAGGCTGTGGAAAGAACGGTATGTCAGTAACATCAGGACAGATAAACTGAGAGTCAAGCAATCACGATACACCATAGGACATAGATCATAA
>JAZEWU010000003.1:2128063-2139426 GCA_036362915.1 Geotria australis | reverse complement strand
GCACAACAACAACACACGCGACACCACGAGGCGAGTTTAGGCAAGGCAGGACCAGGCGAGGAAGTAGGCCGCGCAAAACAGACAAAAAAAAACAACCACTAAGAGCATGGTAGACAACGAAAACAAACACCTAAGTAACACAGAAACAAATCACCAACCAAAGAGAAAAGGAACAGATGAAAAAAAAACAAATGTATAACAAATAAAAGCTAAATAAATACGTAAAACACAGGGAGAGGGGGGAACGCTCATAAACACCAGCGATCTTGGGAGCCACAAGACATCTGGACCACCCTGCTTCCTTACTTCTGCCCCCTTCTCCCACCCCAGTCTAGTTCGCGTACAAGAAAAAAGTTTTAAAGATGGAAAACATGGAAATGATCGTTTTGAGGAATTGTTGCTGTGGTGCTGCATGCATTGCCCCACCTGCCTGCGTTTGATTGGTTGGCTTGACAGAAGGCTCATAATGGCCAAGTCGCCATCGAAATGTACAACAGATTCATGGCTCTATGCTGTAGAGGGACAAGCAAGGCTATACACACCACTTCACAGCTACTAACTATTGCTCCCATACCCCCTCCTCGGTGTTTCACGTATTTTACTCCGTGTAATTATTATTGTTGAGCATTAAAGATTAATTTTGGACAAAATAAAGATGGATTTGCGTGCGTCTTCTCACAGAAAAGAAGGTCCTGCCCAAGGAGGTTCGATTCCTGCCTCGGGAATCTTTCTGGGTGGAGTTTGTGTGTTGTCTGCCCCTGTTCTGCATGGGTTTCCTCTGGGTTCTCTGGTTTCCTCCCACGAAAAAAAATCCTCGAATGAACTGGCTGAGAACATCATAATATAGGAAAGCAGTGTCTGGCAGTTTGGCTCCAGCTGACAATCTCACTGCCCCTCTCTGGGATTTCCTCGATATGCCTCCGTGTCACGTCTATGACCAGGCGTGGAAGTCGTGGGGCGCGTTACAAAGTCTATACTGTATATAAGTATGACGTTTGAAAGTGCTGGCGATTCCCCCTAAAATGCGACGGAGCAGCTATCGGGTAAAATCAGCTGCGTTATGACAAGAATTCCTCCATCCATCCATTGTCAGAAACCGCTTAATCCTGTACAGGGTCATGGTGAGATGGAGCCTATCCCGGCAGATACAGGGCGCAAGGCAGGGCTATATCCAGAATTCCGCGTTATATACACAAGGCAGTCCATACAAAAATTGCGTAATGATCAAAAACGTGTATTGCGAACATGCATTATGCGACAAGTACCCGCACAATATTTTTTGATTATTGGTAGCACATTACTTACTGCTGGTACATTACATGATTGTCAATCACGAGAAACCCAATACAAAAACTGAATCCCAAGAGTCCAAGAAAGGGCGGCACGGAGGCATGGTTAATAGCGCTGCCGCCTCACAGCAAGAAGCCCCGGGTTAGAATCAAGGATTCGGGGCCATTCTTGGTGGAGTTTGCATGTTCTCCTGTGTCCACGTGAATTTTTGCCGGTTACTCCAGTTTCCTCCCACAGTCCAAAGACATGCTGCTGCATAGGTTAATTGGCCTGCTAACTTAGTTGCCCCCACACCATTGGACCTTTTTTGCCGTTAATTGCTCCCGGTGCCCTGTGATGTACTGGAATCCCATCCTGGGCAAAGTCCTGCCTTGCGCCCTGTGTCTGCCAGCATAGGCTCCGGCCCACCTCGACCCTGTACAGGATTAAGCGATTTTTGACAATGAATTAATGAAACATTGATCCTTTCATATGCGGCCAAGCATCCCCATACAAATCGCTCCTTAAAACTCTTATCAAGATCCATTGACGTTTTGTTGGGTGAATACAGGGCATTCCCTCCGTCTCCCTCCGAATTTGTCTTTAAGTGTCGGCCATCTTAAGGGACGCTGGCAGATTTTTGCCGTTTTAGCTTGCCTGTTTCACGACCTTTCAGTGTTTTCAAAGCAGCCTTAATCATTAAATTTTTGTTACTTTGGTTATTATTTTTTTGTCATTGTTGACGTGCCGTTCTCTCTGCGGCCCTTGTGCAGCGCTTTGTGACCCTCGGGTGAAAGGCGTTCTATAAATTGCTATTATTACAATTATTAATCATATTAATTCATGGCATTTCAATTCCTCTGAAAAGAGTTCTACACATCGAAGAATGAGCCAATGCTGTTCGATAGAACCACACCACAATAGATTCTTAGATGTAACAGTGAAAACTAGTATTGATTCGTTAATTAGGTCGCGGCCAATGATCAGGTGCTGCATCCTCATCTTGTGACACGGAGACTCATCGATTGGTATCGATTACTAACCTCACTATACACACATGCCACATTGCATGTGTCAGGATCGATTTTAGATTCAAGCCACTAGATGCCGCTACATTCGCCACTAGGATTCGCGACAGTTCGTAGAGTTAATCGGGCGAGATTGGAGACTCAATTCACCACCATCCATTACCCACGAAAAACACATTCCATTCCCCATGAGTCATGACTAATCACTGCACCCCTATGCTATAAACACACTCATCTACCAGGGTAGATACTTCAATGTTGATTTCGCACGCAAAGATACCTATTGTATCACCCCCTAGAAAGTTTTGAGGATCTACACTCACCAGATTCTAATTGAGAGCCATGCACTCTAACCACTGCGACCCACCAGTCGGTTACACAGTAGAATTGCATTAACATTGACGATAATGCGTGCGCGTGTGCCCGTGCTGTGCATGTTCTCTACTTTGTTCACATTCATCTCAGGATGCACGGCTCAGATCCACAATCGTCGCTGATCCCTTCCCCATTATCAGCCCAGGATATACAGGCTGGGTGAATTTTTGGTGGAACGTGTGTAACAGTGTCATGGAGTCGGCACAGTAAAACGACAGGAGCCCCGCGTCCCAGTCCAGATGAACCCCGACTCTGCGCAGAAGCTGTGGCGCCGACAGTGTGGTATGCACCCCGCAATGCCACACTGAGCAGCTGTTGTTATGTGTCTGTAGACTCCAGGAGACGTCGTTCCCTCCCAGGCAGCACTCAACACCACCTTTCCGTGCGATCGTCCCATACGCGACTCCAATCCAGCACAACGTCGAGCCCTGCAGGTCCACCTCCCAATAGTGCTGAGCCGACGAGTAGCTCTCGGAGCACAGGGCTTGTGGATAGCCATGAAACCTGCGGGGGTGATCGGGGTAACCCTGGGAGACACTGGTCCACGTCACCGTCCTGAGATCCGAGGAAATATGGAGGTAGTCACTGGCCGATTTTGGGTCCACAGTTGGCGTGCGTCCGTCTGTTGTAACGACAGTAATAACACACACATGACAGTCACAACCACGCATGTACAATAGCAACACAAGCGTAGGATATTTTGTTTGTATACATGTGAAGTAATAGTGTCGTAACACAAGTGTAGGATATTTTGTTTGTATACATGTGAAGTAATAGTGTCGTAATAATAGTAAGGAAATAACATATAACAAGCAAACTGATTCCAATATGTCCAGTAACAAATGTGTACGACACATCAGTTTGTCCACACGAAATGAGGCGTCTATTTAGAAGTCTATTTTGTTTGATACTGTACACACACATGAAATAACAGTAGCATGTGTACACTAATACTCCTGCCTTCTCGTGTTAGTACATACACTGATGAATAATAATAGCAGAAGATTGACGACTTGGTGAGAATAGACCGACTTCCTTTTTTCTCTACAAGCTGGGGCGACCCGGCGTTGCCCGGGTAAATATTAATGGTTGGTCCATGTGCGTTGCCCGAGTACATTGTACAGTTTACCCCCGTGCAAAAAGGGAAGCTGAAATTCAAACTCTATGCCCCCGCCCCCCGATTCCCCCGCCAACCCCTCTCCCCGATTTTCCCGAAAATGTTAGCCCTACCCCCGCTATGGATTCTTGGATAACGCCTGTGCCGATGAGACCCTGAAAGTTGAAACACACCCAGAAGTAAACACAGCACTGTACCGAACAGGGATTGTAATAGAGGCGCCGCTTATGCAAACTGAGGATTGTAAGAGCCTGGGCGGTGTTTATCCGAACTGTGAATTTGTAATAGCGGCGGCCATACTTATCCAGACTGAGGATTGTAACAGCTGGGGGCCTGCGCGTGATGCCGGCGGGGCATATACCGTGAGGTGAGGAGACAAAGTGGTCTTGGACCGTGCGCGGGCTTGGCCCAGTAAGTTGTCTGGGACCGAGTGGCGTCGTTCTGCGCAGATCACGCGCGATTTGGTTGGGTTTTGGCGGAGTCTATCGTGTACAAAAACTGCAGGGCCGCTTAAGATGTGATATACGTAGATACCATGACAACAGGGGCCTCATCTTCTTCTTTGCGATTCTTCGAAGCGCGATGTTAAATTACAGTTTCCCATTTTCTTACACAGCCCCTTGCATTTTCATTGAACTCCGCAAGGTCTTTTGAGCTGCAGTGGTTGGGTAGTAGAGCACAGACAAGGCAGTGTTCCATAGTATGGTCTGCTTCTCCACATTCACAGGTGGTTGGGCCGGTCTTGTAGCCCCATCTGACCAAAGCATCTTTTGATCGTCCCGTTCTAGTTCTCAGGCGGGTGAGTGTCTTCCACTGAATCCATGGTGCATCTGAGCCAGGAGGGAAGTCTTCAGCAGGTGGGATTCCCATGCCAGTTGCAGGAGGGTCACTCTCAAGCTTTTCCGTCCAGAGCTGGAGTCTGGTTTCCCCTCGAGATGTTGTTAGGGGCTGCACATGGCTGAGGAAGCTTCTTCTTGACTTCAGTCGTTGGGCCGGGGGTTGACGTCCATGAAGGAGGTGGCCTCATGGAGCCGATGCTGTGCCTCATCCTGCTCGATTTCCTGCCTTTTCCAGCTGTCACTCATCTCAGGTACCACGCCTCCATTCACCCTAACTCCACCCACCTCCTGCATACCCACGCCCCCTCTCGACACCACGACCTCATGCCCACTTCCATGAGCTACCATTCCCCATGCGGCTCACACTCTGTCTCCATTCGTGTTCTCACAGCAAGCCTCACTGTCGCTCACACATCCATCTCAAGCCTCACCATCAATCACAACACATTCACACCATCATACACATATCTTGTCTGATGCACACACCTCACAAATCGACACCCCCTACTCTAATATGAGAATCGCTTTCCAAAGATGCTCTTTCGGGATAGCCATGTCACGAAGGGTGCTCTCTCTCTATAGTCTATACACACAGGCCAACTTTTGCACAAGTAACATCATCAACCCTCTTAAGCCACTTTTCCACCATTATCTTGATATCATAAGAACGTATTACATGCTTGGAACAAGCTTGTCAATCTACGGCTGGACGAGGGCCTTCCCATGCTGTGCGGGTCACGGGGTTATTTGACCATACCTCACCACTCTAGTCAGCACACGTTGGTAAAGGTGGGGATCATAAACGTAGAAGCATGGCAATAGAGTACAATACTGTACTTCAATGCGTCTGGGCAGCTGCCTGCCACGTGGTCCCATATCTGCTATGTACGGTGGACAATAAACTATCCTCCACACGACACGGCAAAAAAGTAAGGTTTGCCATGTGAACAAAACGTGCCAATTCTTTACTACTTCAGCCCACGGGTGTGTTGGAGAGTGAACCTACAACATGTATAACGAAATACGACGTTTCACTGAAACTTCACCACAATGATCCGTGTGAGGCAATGAAGGTTGTGAGCATAGGAATGCAGTGCAGCACAACAAGACACGCGGGTACACGATTGGGGAACTTACAGAAGACAGGCAGGAATCTTCGGATTTTTTCAAGGTGGACCATTATGGTGGCGTCCAGTGAAATGGAAGGAGCGGGTGGGGATTTCTTTGGGATCTCTCTCCTGGGACAATCATTGTTGAACCACAAACAGCATCACACATCCCCGTTTAATCACGACATTGTAACAACAGGATTCATCCGACAAAGTACATATCTCAACCAGCCTGTGTTTCACTAAAAAACCGCCGTTTGCACCAAGTGGTCGTAATGTCACCAAGGTGCCTGTGCCAAGGCAGGTGCACCTTATGGCCGCATGAAGCGTCGACGGGCAAGTTATAAGAGGTTACAGGAGCAGGCCCAGGTTCCATGGGCTGTTTGATCGAGGTAATTGGTAGAGGCAACACGCATGCTCCCCTTTGTGCCAGATTGCTGAGTTTTCGACGGTCGGCTAAAACATGGGATGTGTGTGAGACCAGTGTGTCAGGCACAGCCTGTGTGTCCCAAACAGTCAGTATCTCATCATCATTGTCAGAAACCGGTTAATCCTGTACAGGGTTGCAGTGAGACGGAGCCTATCCCGGCAGACAGAGGGGGCAAGCCAGGTGTAGACCCAGGATGAGACGGCAGTCCATCACAGGGCACCGAGGGCAATTTTTTCCGCAGGCCAATTAACCTATGCAGCAGCATGTCTTTGAACCCCAGGAGGAAACGGAGCACCCGGCGAAAATCCATGCAGACAGGAGGTGAACATGCAAACTCATATAATCAGTGTCTCACACAGCTGATGTCTCACTCACACACAAACACCATTTCAAGTATGTGTAAGAGACGTTAATGATCTCTACCTGCGCGTCTTCTCCAGGTGCCCCTGTGGAAGAGAGAGATATTATTAGTGAATCCTTTCGGCACCAGTCCCTCTGTCAGTCATCGTATTTTTTAAGGTGAAATTAACTATTGAACTACGTAGCTCTTTAGTGAAGCTCTGTTTATGAGTTTAGGTCATGTGAAAAAGTGTGTAAGTGTAGTGCACCCGTCGATATGGTGGAGAAAACGAGCGAGCACACACAGCATTTACCTTCAAATATGTTGTCCAGCTGGGAGGGGTAAGCAAGTTATTAATAATAATAGCATTTTATATAGCGCCTTTCACCCGAGGGTGACAAAGCGCTGCACAAGGGCCGTGAAGAGAACGGCATGTCAACAACGAAAGAAAAAACAACCAATAAAAACCAAAGGAACAAAAATAAAATGATTAAGGCTGCTTCGAATATACTCTCTGCACGCCTGATTATGCCTCCAACGTGGGAGATGAAACGTCGTGAATGGGAATAGGGGACACGAAAAAAAACCCACACCATCACAATCGGTTTTTTTCGTTACAGTTCAATGAATACCAAATAAATGTATCCTAACCATATTTATTTATGTGTGTGTTTTTAGATAGGGTATCAGTTGTTGTGTGAAGGGTTTACCCAACTGCTTACGAGTGTGGAATGGAAGGGAATGAAAGGGGATGATCGAGGGTTGGGGGCTGGGTACAGACATTTACAAGGCGAGGATGGTGGACGGTGGGGTGCAGCCTGGCTTCACAGGTTGATATTAGAGAATGTTCCCAGAAGGTTGATTAAATGTCCGAAAAGGTCTCCCCGTATTGGCATTATTGAGCGAACTCGAAGTGGTCATTCAACGTCAATTAGAATGTTAAACCTCTAGTACAGACGGCCCTGTTATACTGGATACACTGTCTGCCTGAGCATGAAATGAACATGGGAACTGGGCGCTCACCTGCAGGAACGTGAGCGGGTCCCCCTCCTGATGTAGAGCGCGCAGGCAAGCGGCTGCTGCCTGCATCTTGCCGATCTCGTGCTTGTGATGAGTGATGTTCTCCTCGATCAGGGACAGCAGCTTGCACCCCTCCACCTCCAGCCAATCCAGAGCCTCCGTCTCATCCTTGTCCAGCTTTTCCCTCCTACGGGTGAACTCGGTCGTGATGCGAGCCTTGTTCTGGGTGATGTAATCCTGCAAGGACACACCACTCAAGTTATTACTTCCAGAGTGATTTATCCATCACGAACGCTGTAAAGGTTTCTTTCACTTTTTAGAATTTCCCTCAAGAGGTGCTTTCGGGATAGCCGTGTCAAGCGTCCCTCATCTCAAGACGTCTATCACGATAGAGCAGCTCTTGAGATCAACTGGCATACATCGAGCTGTGAAAACCTGAATCAATAAAGCCTCTTTAGATCAAGGTATGCAATAAAGAGCAGATCTGGATGGCGCACCACGATCAGTTTATTCAATGTTCTCTGTTTCTCAAACCATTTAACACTCTCCAGTAGAATCCGATTCTGAGGCAGAATGGTGCATGCAATTCACTTGAATCGATGCTGTTGCCCCCATTCGGGCAACTCCACTGAAGGGAGGCAGTCACGAGGCCACAGAGCCGGGCCCAGACGCTGCACCTGTGTGTGCTTGCGAGCGACCTCCATCCGCGCCACAGACGCCTCTGCCTCCCGTGTCTTCTCCTCCACCGCTCGCGTCTCCTCTCCTACGCGTGTCTGTAAGAGACGAGGCATCAGCACAACAGACTCCACTCTGAGTGGTGCCCCTCTCACCCCACATGGACCCCGCTAAGGTGATGCCTCTGAGGTGGAGGGTGCATCGACTTCTAAACAGTGGTACGGGCTGAGGTTCCGAGAAGAAGGGAATGGACTCAACCGGGAGCTCCAACATCCTCTACTGAATCCCCTGTATGGACCCTTGAGCAGGGATATTTCATAATCGAACAGTGTAGTCTTTCAATTAAAAAAAATTCCTTGGGACTCCAAGTCATATCAGAACTCAGTATAAATAGGTCTCTTTGTGTGATCACATGACAGTAGTGTGTCGATCCTTAATGCTGTGATCATTGACTTTCAAAGTTGTTCTTTCGGGATGGCCGTGTCTAGTGCTCCCCTTCTCTCCTTGACGAGGTTTCGCCTCCCACGCTGGAGGCATCCTCGAGCGTTCAGAGGGAAGCTGAGCATGTTGTGCTATACACGTGTTGCACACTCAGCCACACAGCTTTGAAAAGCAATTATCATGCATTGAGCCGTGAAAAACATATACATCAGTACAATTGATCCAATTTCTAAACCACTTGTCCTGGTGAGGGTCGCGGTGGCAGCAGTCCAAGCAGAGTGGACCAGACATCCCTTTACTCAGCGACAGATTCCAGCTCTTCCTGGGGGATTCCCAGGCTTTCTCAGGCCAGTCGAAGGATACAATTAATGCTTTATTCAAAATCTGTTCACTCGCGTGATGCAGAGGTGGGGTCTGTGCTGCAGTGACCGCGTCTCTGTGCTCCTCTGAGCGGCTCCACTCACCTTCCGCGCCTTGTGCGCGTCTTCCACGCTGCTGAGTTCGTGTCCCTTGTGCTCCCCCACGATGGCGCAGCTGGTGCAGACCAGGCTCTCATCCTGGTTGCAGAAGAATTTGAGACGCTCCTTGTGTCTCTTGCACTTGCGAGCTTCCGTGTCGACACCCACCTCCGCCAGCTCGTGGTCTTTGAACTTCGGGTTCTGCAGGTGACGTTTGCCATGTGACTCACAGAGGGACGCATCACAGGTAAGGCAAGTTCTCACAGCGGGGACTGCACCGTCCAGACAGCTGTCACAGGTAACTCCCTGAGCAACTTTCTCCCCCTCGCCGAGTTCCTCCACGAGGTTGGCGAGCGTCACGTTCCTCCTCAGCTGCGGCTTCTGCTCGTACGCGACTCGGCACTGGGGGCAGGAGTAGCTCCCGGCCGCCTCCCACGCGTCCTCCAGGCACCGCACACAAAACGAGTGGCCGCAGCTCAGTGTGGTCGGGCAGTCGAACGGACCCAGGCAGATGGAGCAGGTGAGGTTCTCTGATGCAGCAGCAGCAGCTGCGGTGGCCATGGCTCTACTCCTTTCGCTTTGAGTGTCTCTGTATGTCTCTCTGTGAATGTCTCAGTGACTCCGTGTCTTTGTGAGTGCCTGTGTCTACGTGAGTGTCTCTGTATCGTAGTGTCTCTGTGAGCGTGTCAGTGTCTCAGTGAGTGTTTTAATGCGTGTCTTTGTGAGTGTCTCTCTCTGTGAATGGCTCTGTGAGTGTTTGTGTCTCAATAATTGTATTTGCGATGTCTATGGCTCAGTGAGTGTCTCTGTGTCCGTGTGAGTGTCTCTATGTCTCAGTGAGTGTCTGTGTCCCTGTGAGTGTATCTGCGTCTTTGTGTGTCTCGGTGAGTGTTTCTGTGATTGTATCTGCGTCTGTGAATGTCTCGAGTGTCTTTGTGTCGTAGTGAGTGTGTGTCTAAGTGAGTGTCTGTGTGAATGTCTATGTGTCTCAGTGATTGTCTACAGCTCAGTGATTGTCTCTGTGAGTGTCTGTCAATGTCTCAGTGAGTGTCTCAATGTGTGTCTTTGTGAGTGTAGCCGGGGTTCACAGCCCGCTTTGTCTCTCTTTCCAACGCCTACGGCCAGTGATCGTAGGAGAGACAACAGGCTGGCGCCTCGGTTTCCGAAATGTTTGCACGACCTGCAAAATTTCCCTCATCTACTGGAAAGTCGGGCTAAACAGCAGAATCACGCGCGTGTGAAACCGCACCAACCAGGCCAAACCACACGCCTGTGAATGCACTTGCGAATGTTCAGGTGGTAGTCTTGCGTTGTGTATTCTTTTAGTATTCTCCCGTGCTCCGCACACGCCGCTGGTCAGCTGTGATGAAACTCTTCCACCACCACAGACTTGAATCCACACCACCACGGAGCTTCTTTAGTAACTATATGTGTTACTCCTACAGACACAGCCCGCGCATTAGGCCACAACCATTCAATTTCTCTTGCACCCCTCTCTCTCTCTGCCTCCTTCCAACCGCTCAAAAGAAACATATAAACTGTATAACGTTTAACATGTTAACAGTATATAACGAATATTATACCATATAATATTCAACATTAACAGCATCAATATGACCACATCCGATTCGACTAAGGTGGCTGCTTTAGAGAACCGAGTATTTCGCGCCAAAAACCCTCTCACTTAAATAACAACATTACAGTCAAAACGCCAACGCTGCAATACTCGTTTCGACCCGACCATCAAACACTCAACACCTAATACAAATATTATAAAAGCTATCACTTCTGAAAAACGCAACATACACAATCCAAAACTGTAAATAATACCTGGAAACAAAGCCAGGTATGATATTAAGCCACAACTATTCAATTTCTCTCGTACCCCTGCAAACGGTACAAAACACCTCACTATTAAACGCCTCTCACATGCATATTTTATATAATTATATATATATTAACGATTAACGTTCTATGTCAAGAGCTACAGGGCGCACGGTCTCTCGTCTTTCTCTGCCGCCTTCCAACTGGCAAAAATTAGCGTGTCTCACGGTACGTGGCTCACTGGACACTGGGCGTGTAAACCCCGATAAGTCCGTGCCATTCACTAAATATCCTAATATATGCGGCTTATAGACGTGCAAATTAACTCGACAGTTAGCTCTGGCTACATGAGCATCTCTGTGAGTGTCTCTGTGAGTGTATCTGCGTCTTAGTGACCCTCCTGCAACTGGCATGGGAATCCCACCTGCTGAAGACTTC
>JAZEWU010000003.1:2089816-2105051 GCA_036362915.1 Geotria australis | reverse complement strand
TGTGGTGGACACTCAAAGTCGGCCCCCCCCGAACTACTGGTCAATTCGAGGACATTACAGGTGCATGGGTGGCAGGGTGTCTGCGCTTCTCCAAAACTCCTGCCCGAGGAGGTTCGAGTCCCACCTTGGATGCCTTTTTACGTGGCGTGTGTTCTTCCCATGCTATGCATTTGGTTTCCTCCAGGTTTTTTGCTGTCCTTCCACACTAAAAAGGGCTGCTATTGGAAGAGAAGCTACCCAAGTGGCATGCATTTGCGTCGCCGATTGGCTGCGCTGCCACGCACGCCCAAGCGTAGACATATCATAACTCATATGATAGAGTGAAATTTGATTGTAATGCGATATTAATATGCTTATAGAGCGTATATCGTAAAGTGATTTCATCGTATTGAGGCCATTGTAAAGCGACGGACCACTGTATAGTTCTTGGACACACACCATACAAACAAGAAGACACGCATCCCACTGAAAGATAATACATTTTCCAAGTGCATCGAAATTTCCGCTTTATTGAGAAAATCTGTATGAAAAGAGACGTAATGTATAAAAGTGAGCACCTTTTACACATTGATTGCATTGCAAAGGGAAATTATTTCACATTGTTTCCCAGAATGTTGGTTACTCTGTATTTCTGTCTTCAGGACTTGTTAATGATGATGGATGTATATATGCTACTGTCAATGCCATCGCTCGATTTACTTATGTATTTCCCCTACAATAAAATCCTGCAAGCTAATTATGAAGGTTTTGGGATTATGAATTATTTTTGGTAATAGCTGTGGTTTCAAACAGTTGTGGTTGAACATTTTCCAAGCTGTTATTGGTCAGAAGTCTGGGTGATTGTTAACTGTTGACATTTAAAGAATAATTTTAAGCTCAGTGTAACTGTAACAATTATCTTTAATAAGTGCCATTAATAGGACGAATCATTGGTTGCATTAGTTCCAGTGACAAGTATCCCATAATGATTGCTCTTAAGAGTGCAATTCTCATACATTGAGCCATGACAAGCTACATGAATACCATCTATCTATCCATTGTCAGAAACCGCTTAATCCCGTACAGGGTTGCGGTGAGCCGGATCTTATCCTGGCAGATACAGGGGGCAAGACAGGGCTATACCCATGGTGGGACGCCAGTCCATGACAGGGCAACTTACATGAATACAACTCACCTATAGCATTCACTAATGTTTTATATGTTCAGTGATGAGGGTGCTTATGTTCAAAGATAATAGTACAGTGAAGAAAATCAAAGATTCAATTTTATATATAATCAATACAAAACATTGAAACAAATGACATTAAAGTTGTGATGCCAAGGTTCGGACATGCAGCTGATTGATCAACATACAAGCGATGAGTCATTTGTTGACTTGCGGAAGCCATAGTGCACAGCGCACACAGTTTGTGTGGATGATGTTTAATAATTGAACAGAGAGTAATTAAGCTTGATAACGGTCTGCATGAGACCTATGAGGTCACTGTTGACTCTTGCAAGCCACTGTGTGTGCGTTGGGCAAGGATTTATAGAAGCCATTGTATGGGGACAGGCCAATCACGGGCGAGGCGGGGGTATATAATTAGGATCCGAGAGAGATAGGGGGTGGAGTGGCAACTGTGTGCCACCATCGACGGCATGTGCAGAGTATTGCGTGTGCTTGAATAAAGCGTGTTGGACAAATACCACGTGTTGAGTAGCTAAGTGAGAATGGCTGCAACGCGACAGAGTTAACGTTCAAGGCAAGCGCGCTGGGCGAGAGAGACGACTCCGTCGTCCCCGTTGTCCCCCCGACTAGTGAGAGCGAGCAGAAATCGCCAACTCCTGCTGACATGGTGCAGGAGCGATCGGCATCGAACGACGGGATGCCGACGGTGCACCACAGAGTGTTTTTCTTTAGTGACAGTCGTGCAATGTCAGGGAAGACAGCAAGAGCCCAAGTCCAGTGTTGAATGTGGCAATTATAATGCGACTGGATAGATGTGGTTAATCAAATTTAGAGAAGATAGAAATAAAGACATTAATTAGGGTTTATTATTCAACTACAATCATGTACGATTCAGGGGTCATCGACCACACAGAGAAGCACTGTCTAAGCAATGAAGATCAATGCCATTTTTAGACGATTGGGTAGATACCCAGAGAGGCGATTCCACACTGATTACCCTTGTTTCTACTCATGTAGATGTAGCCTTTTTCTCCCCAGTCTTCCCCCCAGCTGTGAAGAGAACAAAGACATGCGTGTTCACACATGCATGCAGATGTCAATACACAAACAACAACTGCCGCGATGCGCCACCAAGTGGCGGTAACCTCACCACGGCGTCTGTTGCCGGCCATATACACCTTGAGGCAACATGACGTATTGAAGGCTCACTGACAGGAGGAGGTCATGGGACAGACCCAAGTGCCATGGGCTGTCTGACTGAGATGACTAGCAAATACTCCACCTGTGCTTCCTACTGTGCCAACTCGCTGTGTTTTAGCTGGGGGTCAAGGTAGAAGCGTTCACGTCGCGATCCCTGTCAGGTAGTACTTGGTATTGCCTGCGAATTCTACCAAACACTTCGAAGCCAAGCTGAAAGACGACCATGTCCAGAAGCTAGCCATCGTGCTTCGAAGAATCGCAAAGAAGAAGAAGCTGCCTGGCGCTCAACACGTTGTTGTGCGCATCGCTCCTCTGCCCTCCGCTGTTGTTGGAGGGTGACTGCCTCCAATTGCCCAATAGCGTCCTTCATGGAATGAATCGTAAAACAATGGGTGTTAAATTTGAAAACCGTGAGACTGAATATGTAGTTACCTCAATTAAAATCGAGTACACAATCAGATTTTATTGAAGGAATTAGAGTGCAATTAAATTAAATAACAACCAATTATGGACAGCAGGCTAAAGCAAAGCCTCTCATATATAAACATCCTTCACCCAACTTAGTTTCCACATCTTTACCTAGCCCTGTGTCAACTCTTATTTCAGATACATTAATTAGAGAAGAACTTTCCTGGCGAGCATTCTCATTCCTGCGAAAGTCGTAAAATGAAAAATAAGACCCTGAAAAGATCTAGTTACACATTAAATATACAGTATTACAATGTCCTGATATAGGTTTTCATGGATCTATGTATGAGAATCGCTCTCCATAGCTGCTTTTTCGAGATAGCTGTGTCGAATATTTATTATCTTGCCTTCATGATAATTCATGTCCCTCGTTGGAGGCATTATCAGGCATTTCAGAAGCTCCTGATGATGCTAATTCTCAGTATTAGAGTGGTCCCTCACTTTAAATGGCCTTACATTATGATTAAATCAGTTTACAGTAAACGCTCTATACGAACATTAATAACACATTCAAAATCAGATTTAACTCTATGATACGTGTTACTTTATGGCTGCGCATGAGCCTGGGTGGCACAGCAGCCAATCGGCGATGCAAACGCATGCCGCTTTGGTAGCTTCTCAGCCAATAGCAGCGCTTTTTAGTATATAAGTCTCAACTTCCAAGGTTTTGGAACGAATTCCCATAAAATAATGTACAGTATGATTGATCTCACTTTACGATGGTTTCACAGCACGATACGTGTTATGGAACGGATTCATAACTTAAAGCGAGGGACTACTGTGCAATGTCCATGCTTCATACCAATATCCTGGGGGTCAAGGTAGAAGCGTTCACGTCGCGATCCCTGTCAGGTAGTACTTGGTATTGCCTGCGAATTCTACCAAACACTTCGAAGCCAAGCTGAAAGACAACGATGTCCAGAAGCTAGCCATCGTGCTTCGAAGAATCGCAAAGAAGAAGAAGACCAATATCCTCAGCCACGTGAGCAACCTTAGATTAACGTCTCTTAAAACGACCTTTTTATCAAAGCTAACTCACCATTCTAAAAATCAAGTG
The DNA here is from genome assembly GCA_036362915.1 of Geotria australis. Taxonomy (NCBI): domain Eukaryota; kingdom Metazoa; phylum Chordata; class Hyperoartia; order Petromyzontiformes; family Geotriidae; genus Geotria; species Geotria australis. Next base: position 2,101,158 of record JAZEWU010000003.1, on the reverse strand, counting down.
CACTGACATTGGTGGACAAGCACAGCACATTTGTAATTAAGCAAATGTATTAGCAATGGTCCACGTTTGGAGCATGGCTTGCAATTGGAGTGCGTATTTTGCACTGTGCTATTCCCAAACCAAAACAAGAACAAGATATCCAGAAAGCTAACATGAACAGTTGAACAATATGCTATATTGCATTATGTAGACTACTTTATATGATAAAACATACTTGAAAGTATGTTTTTTGACTTCTGGGACAAATATATGTTGAACTATCCTGAAGATGATATAACGAAGGTAAATTGCTGATGAAAAAACAATGTTGTATCATGAAATAGATAATCCATAGGTAGATGTTTGTTATTACAGGAAACAATACCCAGTGAGCTTGCAATCTCTTTATGGGATTCCTGCGACACAACAAACACGTCAATTGTCAAAGTAATGTCAAAAATAACTATCACAGCTGCCCAGCGCGCTATACTTTTGTTTTATTGAGGCCTATCTTTGAAACATGGACTGCAACTTTTGACGAGACTGTCCCTCTGTATTTCAGAAATCCTGCTTCCAGAGCTTGCAAGCACACTCAGTATGTTCTGTGTAATTGTAAACATCTCTATGTCATCTATAATAATCTGTCGTCCGGGGGTCAAGGTAGAAGCGTTCACGTCGCGATCCCTGTCAGGTAGTACTTGGTATTGCCTGCGAATTCTACCAAACACTTCGAAGCCAAGCTGAAAGACGACGATGTCCAGAAGCTAGCCATCGTGCTTCGAAGAATCGCAAAGAAGAAGATCTGTCGTCCTATACGCCACGATTTCTCTGCGAGCAAAGCGTTTGAGCTCATTTGGCTCTGAAACGAGTACTGTTTCCACCTATCCTGGTTTTACCAAGATTGTCCTATTTTTCTGGTAGATCTCCTGGCGCTTTCTGAATGGTAAACGCCCCGTTTCTTGTCAGTTGCATAAAACTACTCCTCTCGCGACGAAAGCTTTTACATGTAATTTCAAGGCCACTCGCATCCATGTGAGCTTTGCCCGGCCGACCACCAGTGTATGAGGTGCGGCAGGGTGGCGCAGTGGTAACATCCGTGCCTACAGAAAGAATGGTCTTGCACGAGGTGGTTCGATTCCCGCCTTATGCGCCTTTCTGTGTGGAGTTTGTGTGTTCTTCCCCTGTTCTGCGTGGGTTTCCTCCGGGTTCTCCGGTCTCCTCCCACATCTTAAAATTATTTGGCCATAACATCATAATATATAGGAATCAGTGTGTGGCAATATGGCGCCGGCAAACTGCCTGGCTGCCTCCTCTGCCTTTCTGCGCTTTCCTCGCTCCTCCGAGTCCATCTCTCGTCGAATGAATATCTTCGACATTGAATGAATATGTGCGCGTTATAAATGTAAATTTATAAATATTACCAAGCGATGGTAAATTTTACCTGTTCTTGACGATCCAGAAATTGCTGCCACTCAGAGAGCCGTACCCGACCACCAACATGGCGTGGTTTAGGGTCTTGTCGCAGGACGGCTCGTCAAATAGCCCTGCGCAGCACAGTGTTGGGAGATTGGGACAAGCATATCATAATGAACATGATAGGGTGGCACAGTGGTAACATCTGGGCCACCCTATCAATTACCACCTCGGCCACCTTTCTGTGTGGATTTCCTCCGGGATCTTGGTTTCCTCCCACAACTTAAACATGAATTAATTGGCAAATAACATCATAATATATAGGATGCAGTGTGTGGCCATAAGTTTGCGAGGGCTAACCGCCTGGCTGCCTCCTCTGCCTCTGCGGTTTCCTCGCGCTTCTGTTTAATTTTCTCTTCGAATTAATACCTCCATCCATCCATCCATTTTCAGAACCCACTTAATAATAATAAATAATAATAATAATAATAGCATTTATATAGCGCCTTTCACCCGAGGGTCACAAAGCGCCGCACAAAGCTGCAGAGAGAACGACATGTCAACAACGACAGAGCACGGAAAATCAGCAACACATTTTTTTTTTTTTTTTAAATAATAATCCGAGCTGTGGAGAGAACGGCATAACAACAACGGGGAGACAGAAAACTGAGAGTCAAGCGATAGCAACGAATTATAAGACAAAGGACAAAAGAAAAAACAACATGAAAACAATAATAATAATTCTACAACAAGCAAGGAGGGAACAAATGTCCCCGAGCAGACACAGATCGGAAGAGAGAGAGAGAGCCAACATCTCGGCACGGCACCGATAACCCACTCCAAGAATCCAAGCCAGAGGAAGGAACGAATGCTCCCAAAAAGGCGCAGGTATGAAGAGAGCCAACAACCTGGCACGACAGCGCCGAGCCGCATCAGAGGTCCTGACAGGACGGCTTGAAGGCTTTACGGAACAAATAAGTCTTAAGACTAGATTTGAAGATGTTCTGTAATCCTGTACAGGGTTGCGGTGAGCTGGAGCATATCCCGGCAGACACAGGGCACAAGGCAGGGTTGAACCCTTGATGAGACGCCAGTCCATCAGATAATTAATACCTTCAAAATGTAATTAATATGTGCGCATTATCAAAAGCATGTACTGGATCTGTAATTCGTCTGAGTCAGTTTTAACATCCTTCTTGAATACATGAACGGCTCAAGCATAATTTATTCCATGTATTATATAGGTCCAATAAGTTCGTTCCAAAGATTTGTCCCACTTTTTGATAGTGTCCAGTTATTATTTAAGTCTGCAGTGTTTACCCTTAGTGAAAAATAAGCTGTGTCCTGTATATTTTACATCAATCCATCCATCCATGTTCTAAACCGCTTGTCCTGGTGAGGGTCGCGGTGGCAGCAGTCCAAGGAGAGTGGACCAGACATTCTTTTCCCCAGCAACAGATTCCAGCTCTTCCTGGGGGATACCCAGGCGTTCCCAGGCAAGCCGAATGATATAATCCCTCCAGCGTGTCCTGGGTCGGCCTCTAGGTCTCCGCCCAGTGGGCCGCGCCTGGAATACCTCCAGAGGGAGCCTTCCGGGGGGCATCCTTACCAGATGCCCGAACCACCTCAACTGGCTCATCTCAATCCGAAGAAGCAGCGACTCTAATCCGAGGTTGTCCCGGATTTCTGTGCTCCTCACTTTGTCACGGAGAGTGAGCCCAGCAACCGTGCAGAGAAACCTCATTTTTGCCGCTTGTATCCGCGATCTCGTTCTTTCCGCTTCACTACCACGGACCGGTACAGTGCCCGCAGCACTGCAGACGCTGCTGCAATCCGCTGGCCAACCTCACGTTCCCGCTTACCATCACTCGTGAACAATACCCCAAGATATTTAAACTCCTCCACTAAGGGCAACTGCTCTCCCCTTACCTGAAGAGGGCAACCCACTCTTTTCTTAATAATTTATAATTCTTAATAATGTATTATATAGGGCCTTTCACCCAGAGGTACCAAAGTTCTGCAGGAAAATCGCAAAGAGTTGGGGGGTAAGGCAACCACGTGGTAAGCTGGCGCCAACTCGCCAGACACTGCATCCACATATGTTATGATATTATTGGGCAATTCATGCATGAGTACATCTGTTTTTTTAGTTGTGGGAGGAAATCGGAGAACCCGGAGGAAGCCCACGCAGAACAGGGGGAGAACACAAATTCCACACAGAAAGGCGCCTGAGGCGGGAATAGAACCACCTCAGGCAGGACCATCTCTCTGTGAGGAGGCGCAGATGCTACAGCTGCACAGACACCCTGCCACCCATTATTAAAATTAACATATAGGAATATGAAATACAAAACATATAACATCGTGAGTTAAAATTAATATCGCAGCGTCAGGTAGCCAAGATTTGGGGAGAGCTACGTAATATTTTTTCAGAATATACGCGACCATGTGCAAGATTAAGCGGTTTCTGACACTGGATGGATATGCAACATGAAATTTCAAAGGTTCACAGCACCTTATGCTAAACCCGAGCACACGTGATGCACAGAGATATCGTTAAGCTGTGTAGCAACACGCAGCGGAGTCAAATGGAAACCTAAGCTGACGTGCCATTGGCTACGATGGCTGCCCTGCAGCCGCGTGTTTGCCACTTGTTGCAGTGGTGCACGGTTCAAATCCTGCAGACCGGCCTCGTTATTACTGCCAGCGTGCAGTGGCGTGCATAGGTTTGGTGATGCCCGGGGCCAACTCCGACTGTATGCCCCCGAATTTGCATAAAAATAGATAATTTCAAAGGAATCATGACTCAAACTGAAGTTGCACTTACTTTTCAATTTTGTCTTGGAGGCTGCCTTTAAAACAAGCCATCTAGTGACACTTTGGGAACTATCATTCATTCATAAAATTAGTTGTAAGGCAGTACTATAACGTGTCGACGGTCGTCGACAGGGCACAGTGGATGATGAAAAATAATGTCGATCGGCGTCAACAGGGCACTGAAAGAGTTAATTAGCATGACGCACAGTATTTACATGTAATAGTTTCTCTACTCTGGTCTCGCTTATTAAAACACGGATCCACATTCACACCAGCTTGTGGGACTGTTTAATTTCACTCATTGATTGGACGCCCCCCTGAAATGGATGCCCGGTGCCCCCCTTTCTGCACGCCACTTCCAGCGTGTTAACCATAATACACACCTTATGCTTCACACAGGATGTTAAAGATCCCGTGAGGTAATTCGCAAGAGTGGGCCACTGTGCAGGGACCTTAATCCAAAAAATTTAGCAAATTACACAATTTGGATTACACATCGGCAGATCTCCCTCCACTGTGAAACGACTGAAGGCTGTGAAACATTGCGCCTTTCTGGTTGGTAGCCTTGTGCTCTACGATTTGGCGCAAATATCCTTCCAACCATTGTCAGAAACTGCGTAATCTTGTACAGGGTCGAAGTTAGCCGGAACCTATCCCGGCAGACATAGGGTGAAAGGCAGGGCTATACTCATAATGGGACGCCAGTCCATCACAGGGCACCAGGAACAATTTAGTCCACAGGCCAATTAACCTATGCAGCAACATGTCTTCGGACTGTGGGAGGAGACCGGAGTGCCCGGCGAAAACCCACACGGACATGGGGAGAACATGCAAACTCCACACAGAAAGGCACTGGAGCTCGGAATCTTCTTGCTGTGAGGTGGCACCGCTACTCACCTAGCCATCGTACCGCATGTACTTATTACTCATATGACAGTGACTGCAAACCTGATTTGTAGTGCTTAAAGGTGTCCAGGTCAGCATTCATTGCAATTGCAATGGGCCCAATAGATGCCACGGCCTGACGCAAAACTTCTTCATCAGCGGACGGCTCCACGAATTGGTAGCTGCTGCACTTGGCGGCCACGTTCTCAGACTTGAATCGGCACTTTCCATCCTGGAGGAAAATGAAGCAAGGTTTGAGAATTGCTCTCCATAGCTGTTCTTGGGGATAGCCGTGTCGAGTTTTCTTACTCTCTCCTTGGCGATGTTTCACCTCCCACCTTGGCGGAATCCTCAGAAGCGCCTGATCATTAGAAATTCCTGATGATGCCTCCAACGTGGGAATGAACACTTTACACGGCTATCTCCAAAGAACAGCTATGAAGAGCAATTCTCATACATCGAGCAGTGAAAACCTAGATCAGTACATAAAACACGGTTCAATTGATTCATTGTCCATTCATTGTCAGAAACTACTTAATCCTGTACAGGGTTGCAGTGAGCCAGAGCCTATCCCGGCAGACACATGGTGCAAGGCAGGGCTATACCCAGGATGGGATGCCAGTCCATTACAGGGATTATATCTCTCGGTAAGCCAGGCGTTCCCTGGCCAGCCAAGAGATATAATCCCTCCAGCGTGTTCTGGGTCGGCCTCTAGGTCTCTCCGTCCAGTGGGCCTTGCCTGGTAGACTTCCAGGGGGAGCCTCCAAGGGGGCATCCGTAACAGATGGCTGAACCACCTCACCTGGCTCCTCTCAATCCGAAGGAGTAGCGACTCTACTCCAAGGCTCTCCCAGATTACAGTGCTTCTCACCCTGTCACAGAGAGTGAGCCCAGCAACCCTGCGGAGAAACCTAATTTCTGCCGCTTGAATCCATGATCTCGTTCTTTCGATCATTACCCAAAGCTCACAACCATAGGTGAGGATAGCGACGTAGATTGACCTGTAAACCGAGAGCTTCGTCCTAGGACCAACCTCCAGCTTCACTACCACGGACCGGTACAGTGCCCGCATCACTGCAGAGGCTGCTCTTTCATGATTATTATTTTACAGGGGAAAACATAAATACAGAATTGCACACAAATCACTGGCGGACCGAGAAGTCAAGCTTACCGCGGCTTCATATGGATACGACGACTCTGAGTCGATGCCGTTATTGTCAACGATGTACTGGAGGGCGCGGTTTGTGAAACCGCCTTCGCAACCGTTGTTGTAGTAGGTCCGTGTGCAGTCCACGAGCTGCTGCTCGCTCAGTGACGACAGATTCCCCGTGGCGGCAAAGTGTTGTGCTTCCAGAGAGCCTGTCTGCAGAGGCGCGGGGCGGAACGGATCAGGAGGGAGGCGCGGAAATACGTGCATTACAAGTTCCCAATCTATCTACAGTGGTCTCTGGCTTTACGATGTAAATCCGTTCCAGAACACATATCGTAATCTGAAACCATCGTAAAGCGAGACCAATAATACGATATATTGCTTTATGGTAATTCATTCCAAGACCTTGGAAGCTGAGACGTAGTAAACACTAAAAAGCGCTGCCTTAATCATTTTTGTGTTCCTTTGGTTTATATTTATTTATTTTTCATTGTTGACATGCCGTTCTCTTCCCGGCCCTTGTGCAGCGCTTTGTGACCCTCGGGTGAATGGCGCTATATAAAACGCTATTATTATTATTGACTGAGAAGCCACCCGAGCGGCACACGTTTGCATCACCAATTAGCTGCCGCGCCACCCACGCTCACACGCAGCCAAATCGTAACACGCATCGTAACGTGTATTGATGTTCGTATAGAGTGTATATCGTAAAGTAATATAATCGTATTGCGAGGCCATCGTAAAGCGAGGGACCGCTGTATATGAAACCTACCGCACTAAAGGCCCAGCTGGAGCCACAAAGGCCCTGTGCTTTAACGGACGTCACGTAGCCCTTGAGTCGCCAGTCTAGCTGATCGGGCGCACTGTCCGCGCGCCGCATGGGGAATGGGGCGCCTCTTCCATGAGTAGCGTTTCTCAGGCTCCAGGAACGGCCCACAACCTTCTCACGATATTCCTGCAGCTCCTGTACAAACGGCAGAGCACCAAAACGTATACGCAAAGTACTGTTGTGTTTTCACGGCTCAATTCATCATAAATCATGATAGATATATGTTTGTTATTACTGGGCGGAGACCTAGAGGCCGACCCAGGACACGCTGGAGGGATTATATCATTTGGCTGGCCTGGGAACGCCTGGGAATCCCTCAGGAAGAGCTGGAATGTGTTGCTGAGGAAAGGGATGTCTGGTCCACTCTCCTTGGACGGCTGCCACCGCGACCCTCACCAGAACAAGCGGTTTAGAAAATGGATGGATAGATGGATTACTGTAGAAAATACTCAGCAAGCTTGCAAGTTCTTTGCGGGATTCTTGTGACAAAACAAACACGCGAATTTACGTAAATAAATAAAATCTAAAAATCATAAGTTAACACAACGAACCGCAAAAACACAACATTGCACGTGACATAAGTGACCAAAAAAAAGGAAAATATATACAAAGTAGTTAAACCAATGAAACATTAATGCAATGGATATACACATAAGTCATAAGCCAAAGCAAGGTCTTCCTCGAATGAGCATTGATGCAGTGCTCTCTCCTGTTTACAGCATTCCTATGGCAGTGACGAATCTATACATAGGACAGCCATGAGTGACTCTCCTACAAGGTAGTACTAATTTAATCGACCCTAAAGGAGTGATAGGCTGCGTTAACCACCAACCAGGATATGAATTCCCCATTTTGCGATTGCAAGCAGCTCTCTCTATCACTGAGCGACCTGGCTACAGTTTGGCAACAAAACATGCTGCACTAATCAAGTGTAGCATGTTCAGCATGGACTAATGTCATACGTAAAATTGAGATGCCATTGTGTACTACAAATGCTAGAGCTGCATACAGTGGTCCCTCGCTTTACGGTAGCTTCACAATACGATTAATTTACTTGATGATATACACTCTATAAGAACATTGGTTGCTGCCACCAAGGGGTGGCGCAGCGCAGCAACCAGTCGGCGATGAAAACGAATGCTGCTTGGGTAGCTTCTCAGCCAATAGCAGCGCTTTTTAGTGTTTGCATCTCAGTGTTTACTTCTCCTTTGTTTGAAACCATAAAACAATTTAACAATAATAATAATAATAGCATTTATAGAGCGCTTTTCACCCGGGGGTCACAAAGCGCTGCACAGGGCTGCGGCGAGAACGACATATCAACAACGACAGAGAACGATGATCAGCAACAAATTGGGGGTCAAGGTAGAAGCGTTCACGACGCGATCCCTGTCAGGTAATACTTGGTGTTGCCTGCGAATTCTACCAAACACTTCGAGGCCGTGGAGCTGAAAGACAACGGATGTCCAGAGGCTGACTAACATCGTGCTTCTTCGAAGAATCGCAAAGAAGAAGAAGCAACAGATTATTTTTTGTTTGGGTTTTTTCTGTACAGTATTATTGGTCTCACTCTACGATTGTTTCACATTACGATACGTGTCCTAGAACAAATTAATTATATATTGAGTGGAATTCAATGAACCCATGCCCAATGCTCTGCTGGGCCTTTCCGTGTGGGTTTTGTCCACATTTATTTGACGAATAATATCCAATTAAATAGAGTACTAAGTGAACCCCAGACATCCACGTCCGCTTAATGGTAATAGATGAATATTATATAGTACAGTAGTGTTTATTCAATTACTAAACGTAGATCCCAGTTAGACTTGAAATTTCCGCCAAGTTGTGATTGCTAATCTTGATTTGTATATCTTTTGATCTCCACTTGAAATAATAAAATATAAAGTAATTACTATCCGGGCGGCACGGTGGCGTAGTGGGTAGCGCAGCCGCCTCACAGCAAGAAGGTCCTGGGTTCGAATCTTGGCCCGGGGGCCTTTCTGTGCGGAGTTTGCATGTTCTCCCCGTGTCCGCGTGGGTTTTCGCCAGGCACTCCGGTTCCCTCCCACCGTCCAAAGACATGCTGCCAGGTTATTTGGCCTACTGAGTAAATTGCCCCAGGTGCCCTGCGATGGACTGGCGTCCCATCCTGTGTATAACCCTGCCTTTCGCCCTGTGTCTGCCAGGATGGGCTCCGGCTCACCGCGACCCTGTATAGGATTAAGCGGTTTCTAAAAATGGATGGATGGATAATTACTATCAATCTATTCATCCATTATTTAAACCACTTGTCCTGGTGAGGGTCACAGTGGCAGCAGTCTAAGGAGAGTGGACCAGACATCCCTTTCCTCAGCAACAGATTCCAACAGATTCCCAGGCGTTCTCTGGCTAGCCGAAGGATATAATCACTCCAGCGTGTCCTCTAGGTCTCTGCCCAGTGGGCCATGCCTGGTAAACTTCTCGGGGGAGCCTTCCAGGGGGCATCCTTACCAGATGCCCGAACCACCTCAACTGGCTCCTCTCAATCCGAAGGAGCAACGACTCAACTCTGAGGTTCTCTCGGATTTCTGTGCTGCTCACCTTGTCACGGAGAGTGAGCCCAAAAACCTTGCAGAGAAACCTAATTTTTGCCGCTTGTATCCGCGATCTCGATCTTTCGGTCATTACCCAAAGTTCATGAAACAACTACAAAAACAAGGTCATCCTACAATGTCACGTAAAAAAGGCTGTGATTTTTGGATCAGATTACTCGAAAATCTATATCTACGGTTACATTCCCATCTACAGTATATATTTCAAAGCCACACGTATCATATCTTTGGACTGCTACCACCGTGACCCTCACCAGGACAAGCGGTTTAAAAATGGAGGGATGGATGGATAGTAATTACTTTATTTTTTATTATTTCAATATATTGGTTTGGATGTAGGTTCATCACAGCTCGAAGTATGAGAATTGCTCTCCATAGCTGTTCTGACAATGAATGAATGAATGAGCTGTTCTTCCTTCATGATGGAGAGAAGGAACACTCGACACGGCTATCCTGAAATAGCAGCTATGGAGATCGATTCTCATGTTTCACCGGAATCAGCAGGTAAGGATGCCGATATGGCCGATGTTCCTGGTCCTCCCTCTAGTCTCAATGCAGATCTCATCTCATAGAGATACATAGACACTCACACAGATACAGCTCATCACAATCTGGTCGTTCCCTCTAGTGCCAATATGGCTCTCATCACAATGCGTTCACATTTTCACGTGTTATAATCAACAACTTTACATCTCTCATATGGACTGGCATCCCATCCTGCCTTGCGCCCTGTGTTTGCCGGGATAGGCTCCGGCTCACCGCGACCCTGTACAGGATTAAGCGGTTTCTGAAAATGGATGGATATTTAAGATATGATACGTGTGGCTTTGAAAGATATACTGTAGATGGGAATGTAACCGTGGATATAGATGTTCGAGTAATCTGATCTAAGAATCAGAGACTTTTTTTACGTGATATTGTAGGATGACCTTGTTTTTGTAGTTGTTTCAAAATAAACAATACATACTTTGTTAATATGGTTGTTAATGTAAGTACAATTATCCATCCATCCATTTTCTAAACAGCTTGTCCTGGTGAGGTTCGCGGTGGCAGCAGTCCCTTTCTGTATAATTTTCATTTTTCTGACTTTAATTATGGATATCAGCTGGTAAACCGGCCTTCCTGCTCTCTTCTTCTTCTTTGCGATTCTTTGAAGTACGATGGTCAGCCTCTGGACATCGTTGTCTTTCAGCTCGGCCTCGAAGTGTTTGGTAGAAATCTCAGGCAGACGTGAACGCTTCTAAAATATCGTTATCGGTCCTGAAACCTACAAACCGGTCGACCTCTAATTTGAAGTATACCGGACACTCCTAACCAGAGAGGCTATCTGTTGTGTCTCCACCCGGACTCTTGTTGAAGTGTTATGCGTTTCCCTGCATGTGTTGTGTGCATTCTCGGCTTGCCGCGTGACTTTATGGCGGTTCATTCTGCTTATGAGGCTGCCATTTTAGACACGCTGCCGTTTTTCTGTGAAGTTGTATAATCATCTAGCCACGAGTAGCGCGTTTTACCACTTATGCCCTCTTATTCTCTCATTCTCTCACTCTATCACAGTTGCAACTGGGGATCAAGGTAGAGGAGTTCACGTCGCGATCCCTGTCAAGTAATACTTGGTATTACCTGCAAACTCTACCAAACACTTCGAAGCCAAGGAGCTGAAAGACAACGATGTCTAGAA
>JAZEWU010000003.1:2031587-2042213 GCA_036362915.1 Geotria australis | reverse complement strand
ACCCTGTATAGGATTAAGCGGTTTCTGAAAATGGATGGATGGATGGACTTGACAGGGATCTCGACGTGAGTGCTTCTACCTTGATCCCCTTCAGTCTCCTGCTATCTGGAAGAAGATACCGGAGCCTTTGAGCTCACTCCACCAGACTATGCAACAGCATTATACTTCAGGCTGTCAAGTTGCTGAACTCTACCTCCTCTAACTGCAAAAAGTCTGGACTGTTACTGTTGGAATTCCCTGCACCTCTGATGTAACAAACGGACAGAGAATATGGCATCTGTGCAGGAGCGCCCTGGTCTGAAACCACATTGGGGTTCGGCAAGCCTCTGAGGAGGGAGATGCCCCTGTAGTTGTTACAGTCAGTGTGGTCCCCCTTCTTAAAGTGTGGGACTACCAGGGTATCCTTCAAATCTTATAGAACCCGTCCTGTGGTCCAGACAGTTGTAATGATGTCGTATAGGGCAGTCACTCCGCTGAAGCCACCCTCCCTCAGCATTTCGCTTGGGAGGTCATCTCTGCCTGGTGCTTTTCCTGGTTGCAGGCTCTACAGATGGCCCCTCTGCCAGCCACTCACAGTGGGTGGCTACTTTTTTTTTGAGGCACCACATCCACTACAGCGTTATGCCCATGTTGCCCCATGATGTTCACTGGGCTGATGGGGTTTCCCTCCCCCAGGACCTCACAGAAATGCTCTGCAAACCTGTATACTTGTTCCTGGGGTCGGAGATCGGATCACCATTCCCTGCTTTAAGGAAGATGTCGGGTGCGGCATTCCAAGTCATTCCTCTGATGGTATCGAAGAGTGATCTGTGATCACAGGCTACTGAGGCAGACTCCATCTCCTCAGCAGCCCGCAACCATCACTCCTCCTTGTAACGCCGCACGGCTCTCCAAACCTCGAAGGGAAGGTTGCGGTAAGCCTCCTCATTCTCGGGCTTGGGGTGTTGTAGCCAGTGGGAGTGGGGCTGCTGCTATCTCTCAACTAGCTTGAACACCTCCTCCATCAGCCAAGGTCTCTGGGGAAGTTTGGACCACGTATCCAATGCAGCCATTCCAGCTGAACGAGCCACAGTCCTGAACCTCACCCATTTCCCCTCGGCATCGGGAGGAGGGGGACGATGTCAGCCCAAGCTGCAAGCGATGGTGAAATTCTCGCTTGCAGCCTTCATCAGCTATCCGAGACCAGGCCACTGTGGGTTTCAATGGGGTCCTAGTTGTGTAGTGACCAACCCGGCATCGTGTCAGGATGTGCCGTCGGGTGTCGTATGACAGTCATGTCCCCTGGTTTTGCCATCATGATGTGGAGCGCCCAATTCTCGGGGCTCATGGCAGCAGCTTCCGCTGTTGCCTGTGCTCCTTCTTCATCCTGCGTGAGCCGAGATCTGCTGTTGCGTTTCCGCATCATCCTCACATCAGCCAGAGTCCGGAGCGTGCAGTCTTCCCAGCAACTCGAAGTTAAATATTTCACAGGGCAGCGTTTCGTACAGACAGTTGTTCGGCGATCTCCGCAGCTCGGATTCCCGTGGTCCCGGCGCACACCTGTTTCCGTCTAGACCAGCAGTAGATCAGCTATTCCAAGGCGACTGGCCCCGTCTGTCTCGTGCCTTCGCCTTATATTCTGTCAAGCCATTACGCAAGCTGTGACGTAACCCCTCCCTTGCGGTGATGACTTACTTTTGCATATGCACATTTTGACCTCAACTCCGTTCTACACAATGGGATTCACAGCAGGGCTCCCTTTAATCTCCCTCTCTTCTCATCTCTTTTTGAGTGCCTCACGCCTGCATATGCACATTTTGACCTTAACGCCAGGTGCGGCATGTCTTTTTGGCGCCTTCGGGATTAGTCACATTTCCCCCCACCACGATGCAACCCCTTCCAGTGGACACCGAATGTCATGTACACTCAATGTCGGCCCCCCCTAATTTCTGGTCAATTCGAGGTCATTACAGTTGGATTCCAACCACCGGTGTGGAAGAATGGCAGACGCATCCTACAGATGACAAGCAAATGGTCAGAGGGCAGATCAGCTCCACGGTAGGTCCTGGTGTCAAGGACATGGGCCCGCATCCGCTGCTCCGTCACTATGTAGTCTAGCAGATGTCCTTGCTTGGACCCGGCATCCATGATGTTGTGTGGATGCGCTGATTACAGAACAGCGTGTTGGTGATTACGAGCCCATGGGCTGCACAGAAGTCTAGCAGCCTCTTACCGTTGTTATTGAGATAATCTGGCCCATGCCTTCCAATCACTCTGGCCCAGGTCTCTGCATCCTGGCCCACTCGGGCATTAAAGTCACCTAGCAGGGTGACTTTATCCCGAGGGGCCACTTTAGCCATCACCTGGAACAGGAGGTCATAGAAGGCATCGGACTCATCGGCCTTGCCTTCATCCCTCCACTGATGTCCGTCTTCAGCGGGGGCGTAAGCCACCACCACCACCATTCCTCGCCTCCAGTTTATGGGGAAGCAAGCCCACGGTAGCCTGGGGCTCACAGGTTCCCACACCTCACCGCAACACTCCTATGCCACCTTCATTCTTTTGTTCAGAAGAAGAGCCACTCCATGTTGTCTGGCAGTTTCGTTCCCCGAGTGGAGGACTGTCCACCCCTTATGATGGCTGGAGCCAGAACCAGTCCACCGGACCTCCTGTATTCTGCAGAGGTCCAGGCGGTATCGCTCCAACTCCCGACAGAGGAGTGGCACCCTCTCCTCCGTGACGAGCGTTCGCACATTCCACGTGTCCACATGCAGTGGTTTTTTGTTGTTTATGGAGGAACCCCGAGAGTGGGTATTCAGTCTTCTGGCGTCACGAAGTGCAATTTGGCCAGGAGAGGTCATCTGCGCCTGTCCCCTCGGGGCCTCCGGTACAAGCTTAGATGTTACATATTGAAATCTTCGTGGTTTCGTGGTAATAGTGTTGAAGGTGGAGGGGCTACCAGCCCCCCACACCCGTCCAGAGCCCCCTTGACCGCTGTAGAGGCTGCTTAGACAGCCACCACTGCGTTACCGGCTGCCACCAACTGGGAGGTATGGGTTGTTTGGCCAGCATGGGTTGTTTGGCCAGCATAAGCCGTCCTGTCAGGACTTCTGATGCGGCTCGGCGCTGTCGTGCCAGGTTGTTGGCTCTCTTCATACCTGCACCTTTTTGGGAGCATTCGTTCCTTCCTCTGGCACCTTTTTGGAAGCATTCGTTCCTTCCCCTGGCTTGGATTGTTGGAGTGGGTTATCGGTGCCGTGCCAAGATGTTGGCTCTCTCTTTCTCTCTTCCCATCTGTGTCTGCTAGGGGACATTTGTTCCCTCCTTGCTTGTTGTAGAAGTATTATTAGTTTCCCTGGTGAATTTTCTTTTGTCCTTTGTCTTATAATTCGTTGCTACCGCTTGACTCTCAGTTTTCTGTCTCCCCGTTGTTGTTGTGCCGTTCTCTCCACAGCTCGTAAAAAAAAAAACCCCAACAAAAATTATTGCTGATTTTCCAAGCTCTGTCGTTGTTGACATGTCGTTCTCTCTGCAGCTTTGTGCAGCGCTTTGTGACCCTCGGGTGAAAGGCGCTATATAAATGCTATTATTATTATTATATAAGCACACACACACCTATACTCAGCACTAACCGTTTTGTCCAGAACACGACAAAAACTGCTGCTAACCACTTGTCCTGTAGATGGCATATTACTTGCACATCTTTTCATTATATTTGCACTATATTAGTTCTATTTGCACTATATTTGTTATAATTATAGTTTTTGTTCTAGATCTGTGCCTTGTTATTGTCCCCTCCCGACACCCAGCTAAGCTCAACGTGTAAATATGAAAACAAATTTTTGTATTTAAAAAAAAATATATTATTATTAAACCATTGTTGTCATGTTCCAGGCCATATATAATGCCAACACCAGGGTCTGAGAGAAACGGAATTTCGATCCTCTATATGTCCTGTACATTTGGCAGAATTGACAAATAAAGTAGATTTTTTTTTCAAATAGCAATATAAGATTAAGGCTGTGCATTTCGAAAGTGAAAAAAACGAAAGCATCTTAAGCATAAACATAATCAGCGTTAACACGGAAGAGTGCAAAAAATTGGAACCTTTATTACACGAATCAAGATAAGCAATCACAACTACGCAGAAACCCTATGACCGTGTGCCTCGAGATTTACTGGGGAAGGTGCTGCGGGAGTATGGGGTGCCGGTGTCTCTGTTGAGAGCAATCCTGTCTCTCTGTCCCAAGAGCGAGAGCTGTTGTTAGCAGATGACGTTGTTCTTCTTGCCTCATCCGATTGTGACCTCCGACGGGCACTCGAGCGTTTTGTGGCTGAGTGTGAAGCGGCTGGGATGAGAGTCAGCACCGCCAAATCTGTGGCCATGGTCGTCTCTTGGAAAAGAGTGGTTGCCCTCTTCAGGTGAGGGGAGAGCAGTTGCACTTCGTGAGACATCGCGCGGCGCGCGCAATGTCTCACAGGCTGGGGAGGCCGAGGAGATAACGGCCGACCCGAACGTGGTGCAACACCCGACGGCGCATCCTGTCACGATGCCGAGTGTGGTATTACAAATCTATGTCCTCACCTATGGTCATGAACTTTGGGTAATGACCGAAAGAGCGAGATCGCGGATACAAGCGGCAGAAATGAGGTTTCTCCGCAGGGTTTCTGGGCTCACTCTTCGTGACAAAGTGAGGAGCACAGAAATCCGTGAGAATCTCAGAGTAGAGTCGCTGCTCCTTGGGATTAAGAAGACCCATTTGAGGTGGTTCGGGCATCTGGTAAGGATGCCCCATGGAAGGCGCCCCCGGGAAGTCTACCAGGCATGGCCCACTGGGCGGAAACCTATAGGCCAACCCAGGATACGCTGGAGGGATTAAATCCTTCGGCTGGCCTGGGAACGCCTGGGAATCCCCCAGGAAGAGCTGGAATCTGTTGCTGAGGAAAGGGATGTCTGGTCCACTCTCCTTGACCTGCTCCCACCGCGACCCTCACCATGACCAGCGGTTTAGAAAATGGATGGATCAATGGAAGGGTTCGAACCAAGTACCCTCAGTTGAGTATATTCATCCATCATTCACCCATTGTCAGAAACTGCTTAATCCTGTACAGTGTACAGGGTCGCGGTGAGCCGGACCCCATCCCGGCAGACACGTGGCGCAAGGCAGGGGCTATACTCAAGATCGGACACCAGTCCATCGCAGGGGGTTACTCTCCCAATTGCTATAAATACTCACGTGTGATTAAATCAGCCACTGCCATAAGCTGGCATCACATTTGGCCAGGTCACCTCTGAAAAATAGCTCATAACCCAGTGTGCTTTACCTGTAAATAAAAGAATAACCATTTATAAAAAATATAATTAAAACGCATATTTCACAAGGATCTCCAGGCGGATTGTAAAGTACGACCATTGCAATGTTAGAACACAACACCGCGGTAAAATTGTTCGAGGAATCAAGAAACAAAATTAATAATCACGAATAAGCAACGTAATACAATATTGATATGAAAACACTGCAAGTACACCGATTGCTTCTCACCCGTTAAGATCTAAAAGCGGCCTGAAACAGGAACGTTTTTATTCGTAATATATTTATAACGCGCGCATATTCTCCGGGCGTGTTGCGCCCGTTGAGTCGGAGGTTCAGGCGCGCCATGTACATGAGTCAGCGAGTCAGTCATCCATCCATCCATTGTCAGAAACCGCTAAATCCTATACAGGGTCGCGGTCTTCTTCTTTGCGATTCTGAACCGGAGCGTATGCCGTCAGACACAGGGCGCAAGGCAGAGCTATACCCAGGATGGGGCGCCAGTCCATCACAGGGCACCGGGGGGTAATTTAATCCATCCATCAATCCATTTTCTAAACCGCTCGTCCTGGTGAGGGTTGCCGTCGCAGCAGTCCAAGGAGAGTAAGTAGTCCGCAGGCAAATTAACCTATGCAGCAACATGTCTTTGGACTGTGGGTTAACACTCTACCCGACACGTGCTCATTTTTGTGGGTTAACACGTATGTTTACCGCCCCTTTTATTAAACACTTATGAAGAAAAAATTAAACGCATTTTTTTGTTCAAAAGCGGGAATACGGAATCCCCGGCGCATTATTTTCTCGTCGTATTTTTAAAACGGAAAAACCGTCTAAGCCTTCTCCAAATCGATGCACTGTGCCGACCCGTCGTCCACATGCAGTGCGAGGTACAGGGGCCTCGTGAACGTCGCGTCGAACGTGTAGAACAGCCGCTTAGGTTCGGCGATGTAGAACGCCACCACGCCCTCGTCCCAGTTCAGGTAGACGCCGACTCTCTGCGCGGGCTTGTGCACTGTGTGGCAGAGCGCCACCCGTCTGTGCATTGCAATGCACGCGGTGCCGTCTTTCCGCAGCACCCAGGAACGTTCGTTACATCCCAGGGCGCAGGAGAGCTCCGTTCCTTTCCTCGAAATCGTCTCGTACGCGACACCAACCCGACAGTCGTTTGAGCCGCTCACGTCCACCTCCCAGTAATGCTGACCCGTTGAGACGCCGTTGGAGCTCATCACTTGGTACCAGTGGTCAAAGCGGTCTTGGTGCAGCGGGTGAGGTTGTGGGATTTTCAACTTTGTCACCGTCTTCAGATCTTGAGAAATCGAGAGGTTCGGATGGGCAGAGTTTTGGTTCAGCGTCACTGAGCAGCCGTCTGTAAATACAAAACACATCTATATAAAATATACAAGATTTACCTGTTCTGCCAATGAGAGAAGTGTTAAGATATTAAAACACCAATTGGACACCTTTTTGCAAAGGTTCCAGTTTTCAAGAAACCACACATGCTTGTGGCAAAAACATGCAAAGAAATGCTATGATAATATATGCATTGTCCTTGAAACTGATTGGCCCAACACCTAGAGACAGATTTCTTTATAGCCTAGTCTCAGCGTTTATCACTGCCATATATCTTATGTAAATGTGATCAATACACTTGACGGCGAAGAGACACCTGAAACGAATTACAACGTGACAAAAGAGTAGAACGGTATAGCCAAGCAGGTTTACGTACACCGCGAAGCCAGCGATTCCATCGCGGACGCCTGCTCCTTCGCGATGCCGGCGAACATCTCCATGAGTTTCTGGGCGCTGCGCTCTCCCCTCTCGATCACCGTCTGCAGGATGTAGTCCGTGCACCTCCACACGTCGGGCTGCGCCACGGCCATGTCGCGGGCCTCCTCGGAAATGATGCCATGGGCGCACAGCTTTTCCGCGCACAGTTGCGGACGCAGGTCGATGCATTCCCGGAGTGCCGGAACCTTCGCCTTCATCGATTTCCACACATCCGCCTCACTCGCTGCGATTTTCTCGTCGATCAGTTCCGTAATGTTCTTCGGTTTTCCGCTCGCTTGCTGNNNNGGGGGGGTTAAGACAACATGGGTGTGGCACGGTGTATGGTGTAGAGGTAGCCCAGTGGTTCGCGCACTCGGCTACAAATCTGGCGACCCGAGTTCGAATCCCGCTCACGGCCAACACCAGTGCCGAATTTATGAACCGGTCCTGGGCCTCCGCTAGGTCGATTTAGCCTCAAATGAGTAGCTAGTGCGGTGTGTAAACATCACTACTGGCGAGACGAATGCGGCCGGACGTGGTGTTGGCCACCCACCTCCTTGTGTGCCGTGTCGACCTTCATAGGTGCTCGCTAACAGCACTTGACCCTACAGTCTGTTAAGGCTATACGGGGGATCTTTGTCTTTGGTGTAGCGATGAGTAGCCCTGTCGCCTCGCAGCAAGAAGGTCCTGGTGTAACAGCCCAGAATATACCCCTGCTTAGAATATACCCGAGTACTAGGCGAGAATATACCCCGAGGTATAATTTAGGCTAGCCTATTTCATATCACCCAGGCCAGATTCATCCCCCCCCTCCTGTTTTATTTCCCGGGTATATGCTGGGATAGTTCAGTGCGTAGCGCTGCCGCCTCACTGCAAGAATCATCCGGGTTCGAATCCCGGGTCGGGTGCCTTTCTGTGTGGAGTTTGCATGTTCTCGCTCCCCGTGTCCACATGGGTCTTTGCCGGGCTCACCGGTTTCCTCCCACAGTCCAAACACATGCTGCTACATAGGTTAATTGGCTTGAGGGCTAAATTGCCTTGAGGACTAAATTACATCCTTAGGCTGGCCTGGGAACGCCTGGGAACGCCTGGGACTCCCCTAAGGAAGAGCTGAAATCTGTTGCTGAGGAAAGGGATGTCTGCTCCACTCTCATTGGACTGCTGCCACGGCGACCCCCACCAGGACAAAATGAATTGATGGATCGATTAAATTGCCCCCGGTGCCCTGTAATGGACTGGCATCCTATTCTGGGTAGAGCCCTGCCTTGTGCCCTGTGTCTGCCGGGATAGGCTGCGGCTCACCGCAGGATTAAGCGGTTTTTGACGGTGGATAGAAGGATGAATGGGAAGACAGCATTGAGTGGGTCAAGATCGGCATAGTACAGGGGATTGCAAGCGCAGGTCCTCCTGGCTTAACGCGGTGTATACGTTCCTGAAAGTCACGGAGTTAACGAAAATCCCGCTAAAGGGGGGAGAGTTTTTATTAATGAGAACAATGTAAAGGTTAGGGGCTGTGTATGAGAGATAGATAGATATATGATTATTATAACAGCAGAATATACCCTGTGAGATTGGAAGCTCTGGAAGCGAGATTCCTACCATGCAGCAAACGTACAAATTAACCAAAACTAACAATATATAAAATAAGTTCTGCTTAATCATGTACAGGGTCGCGGTGAGCCGAAGCCCATCCCGGCAGACACAAGGCACAAGGCAGGGCCATACCCCGGATGGGACGCTAGTCCATCACAGGGCACCAGGGGCAATTTAGTCCGCAGGACAGTTGACCTATGCAGCAGCATGTCTTTGGACTGTGGGAGGAAACCGGAGGGCCTGGAGAACATACAAACTCCACATAGAAAGGCACCAGAGCCGTGATAGATAATCTTGGGAGTCAACCAGTATCACAAAATCTAATTTCGATAATTGTTTAAGGGTTTATTGTATATTTACCACAGCGAGTGATGAGTTATTCGGATATGTATCCTTTGGCAAGAAAACATCATTTTGCATTTCTTCCAACGCCACCGTTCTCCCTGTTGGTTTTAAAACGATACAGGGCACATACTGAGAAAATTCGCGTTATTAGCCTGTACCCAATTCAATGACTGAATAGATGTTGCTCCATCTATTGAGTCAATTTCGCCTGTGTTAGACCTGTAATGACCTCGAATTGTCCAGAAATTAGGGGGGGCCGACATTAAGTCTCCGTCACTTTGAGTGTCCA
This sequence comes from Geotria australis, assembly GCA_036362915.1. Taxonomy (NCBI): domain Eukaryota; kingdom Metazoa; phylum Chordata; class Hyperoartia; order Petromyzontiformes; family Geotriidae; genus Geotria; species Geotria australis. The sequence goes on along the minus strand of JAZEWU010000003.1, from coordinate 2,032,928 downwards.
CCACACTGGGTGTCCACCGGAAGGGGTGCATCGTGGTGGGGGGGATGTGTGACTAATACCGAAAACGCCAAAAAGACGCGTCGCGCCTGGAGTTAGGGTCAAAATGTGCATATGCAAGTGTGAGTCACTCACAGAGAGACGAGGGAAGAGGGAGTTTAAAGGGGGCCCTGCTGTGAATTCCATTGTGCAAGGACGGAGTTAAGGTCAACATGTGCATATGTAAAAGTGAGTCATCACCGCAAGGGAGGGGTGACGTCAGAGATTACGTCAAGGCTTTACAGTATATAAGGCGAACGCCCAGGGTGTTGAGGGGTCGCTTTGGGAGTGTTGATCTACTGCTGGTCTAGACGGAAACGGGCGTGCGCTGGGACACCGGGAATCCGAGCTGCGGAGATCGCCGAACAACTGTCTGTACGAAACGCTGCCCTGTGAAATATTAAACTTCAAGTTGCTTGGGAAGACTGCACGCTCCGGACTCTGGCTGATGTGAGGATGACGCGGAAACGCAACGGCAGATCTCGGCTCACGCAGGATGAAGAAGGAGCCACAGGCGACAGCGGAAGCTGCTGCCGTGAGCCCCGAGAGTTGGGCGCTCCACTTCATGATGGCAAAACCAGGGGACATGACTGTCATACGACACCCGACGGCACATCCTGACACGATGCCGGGTGGGTCACTACAGACCTGGTGTTTCTGGTGTTAGACCTCGTCTGGCCAGCGTTAAATTCAGTCGCACCAGTGTTAGACCTCGTCTTACTTGCATTAGATCTGTTCTCACAAGTGTTAGACTTGGTCTCACCAGTGTTAGACCCGGCTTCACCAGTCTTAGACCCAGTCTCACCAGTGTTAGACCTGGTCTCAATTGCATTATACCAGGTCTCACAAGTGTTAGCCTTGGTCTCGCCAGTGTCAAATCCTGTCTCACCAGTCTTAGACCCAGTCTCACCAGTGTTAGACCAGGTCTCACCAGTGTTAGACTTGGTCTCACCAGTGTTAGACCCAGTCTAACCAGTGTTAGACCCAGTCTAAACAGTGCTAGACCTCGTCTCACTTGCATTAGACCCAGTCTCAAAAAGTATTAGACCCGGTCTCACCAGTGTTAGACCCAGCTTCACCAGTCTTAGACCCAGTCTCACCAGTGTTAGACCTGGTCTCAATTGCATTATACCAGGTCTCACAAGTGTTTGCCTTGGTCTCGCCAGTGTCAAATCCTGTCTCACCAGTCTTAGACCCAGTCTCACCAGTGTTAGACCAGGTCTCAGCAGTGTTAGACTTGGTCTCACCAGTGTTAGACCCAGTCTAACCAGTGTTAGACCCAGTCTAAACAGTGCTAGACCTCGT
>JAZEWU010000003.1:2002100-2012432 GCA_036362915.1 Geotria australis | reverse complement strand
GGGGGGACGATGTCAGCCCCAACTGCAAGCGATGGTGAAATTCTCGCTTGCAGCCTTCATCAGCTAGCCGAGACCAGGCCACTGTGGGTTTAAATGGCGTCCTACGTGTACACCCACCACCGGCGTGGAAGAATGGCAGGCGCATGCTACAGATGACAAACCGATGGTCAGAGGGCAGATCAGCTCCACGGTAGGTCCTGGTGTCAAGGACATGGGCTCGCATCCGCTGCTCCGTCACTGTGTAGTCCAGCAGATGTTCTTGCTTGGACCCGGCATGCATCCATGATGTTGTGTGGATGCGCCGATGACGGAACACCCTCACTCACACACAAAAACCGCCCTTCGCCACTAAGTTGCAGTGACGTCACCACGGCGCCTGTGTCAGGCCAAGTGCACCTTGACGCCATGCAGTGACGATGGCTCGCTGACAGGACGTCATGGGACAGACCCAGCTCCCATTGGCTCTTCTTCTTTGCGATTCTTCGAAGCGCGATGTTAAATTACAGTTTCCCATTTTCTTACACAGCCCCTTGCATTTTCATTGAACTCCGCAAGGTCTTTTGAGCTGCAGAGGTTGGGTAGTAGAGCACAGGCAAGGCAGTGTTCCATAGTATGGTCTGCTTCTCCACATTCACAGGTGGTTGGGCCGGTTCCCATTGGCTGCCTGAATAAGATGACTGGCAGATGCACCACCTGTGCTCCCCACCGTGCCACACTCACTCACACACACACTAATGCACTCACACTCACACACAGAAATATTCGGGAGGCCTGATGAAGCTGATTGAAAATATGAGCGTAACGTCATATTTCATTGTCAATGTTGGTGGTTCGCTCTCCAACATAATGGTGTGTGCTAAAGTAGTAAATTATTAATGTTGGCTGGGGCGGGTGGAGGCGGGTTTACGACGCATTTTTAACCTGCCCAACCCATACAAAGGATATATCATGGATAACTTGGTCATGAAAGCCGTCATGTTATAAAAAAAAAAGATTTGGCAAAGTTCCGGTCGAGTGAAAACAGTTTCAATATGTGAACCATTGGCACCCGACAGCGCCTGTAGTCCTTGAGAATGGCCCTTGACTCCTGTCAGAATGTCTTGATTGATGCCGATCACAACTGATGTCTTGCTTCAATAAGTCACCTGTTTATCAAATGTCCATCCATACATCCATTGTCAGAAATCGCTTAATCCTGTACAGGGTCGCGGTGAGCCAGAACCTATCCTGGCAGACACAGGGCGCAAGGCAGGGCAATACCCAGGATTGGACGCCAGTCCATCACAGGGCACTGGGGGCAATTTAGTCCGCAGGCCAATTAACCTATGCAGCAGCGTGTCTTTGGACTGTGAGAGGGTTCGCTCTCCAACATACCCGTGTGCTGAAGTTGTAAAGAATTGGCACGTTTTGTTCACGTGACAAACCTTACTAATTTGCTGTGTCGGGTGAAGGCAAGTTTACGACACTTATTGTTTTTTTACGTGACCTAACCCATAAAAAGGGATATGCTAAGGATTTGTGGCCAATGCCTCATAAATGGGCTGCGTGTGATACACTCGCCATTTGATAGCGACCTATGTGATCGCAAAGTTGGCCATGAAGCTTTAGGATTCAATTTGTTTTTGTGACTTTGTTTCGTCACAGAAGCGTGATCCGTGAGAAATCCCCGCCACCAGTTCCAGCTTCACCGGACACGACCGCGATCCGCTCCCTCGAGAGAGTTGTGGACAGATTTCTGCCCTTCATCCGTGAGTTTGTCAATTTTCCTTTGAACGTGAAGTTTGTGTATTCGCAAAGATGATCTCGAGAAACCTGGAGTTGTCTTTAATCCCCTCTTGGGGGACAATTTATTATGCGGGCCAATTAACCTTTGCAACAGAATGTCGTTGGACTGTGGGAGGAAACCGGAGTGCCCGGCGAAATATAACGCGCACATGGGGAGAACATGCAAACTCCACACAGAAAGGCCCCCGAGCCTGGATTCAAACCCGGGGTCTCTTGCTGTGAGGCAGTAGTGCTACTCACCGCGCCACCGTGCCACCCCTATATATTGAGCTTAATGTTATAAATTAAAAGCATTGACATGAAGGTCGTTCGGCCAATAGGGCGACCGTCGACCCCCCCCACCTTGAATGCCACCCCCACCCCTGCCCCGCAATTGACCGGGTTGCCCCATGGTCAAGAGCACTGGCGGGCATACCCACCCTGAGCTCAGCTCTGCACCTCCCTATCCATGTCTCGTCCTCCACCAGGCATCGACTTTGTAATCAACGTAATAATATTGCTATCACATATAATACTTATAATAATATTGTTGGTTAATTTGCACGATTGTTGTACCGCAGGAATCCCGCTTCCAGAGCTTGCAGGCTCACTGGGTATTTTCTGCTGTAATAATACACATTTGTTAGTGTTAGAGGCAGGAGCTAGCATTCGATACAGGAGTCAGTGTTAGAGATAGGATCCATTGTTAGATAAAGCAGCTTGTGTTAGAGATAGGGTCCAGTGTTAGAGATGGGAGCCAGTGTTAGCGGAAAGAGACATTTGTTAGAGGCAGGAAACAGTGTTAGAGACAGGAGCCAGCGTTAGAAAAAAAACCCAAAAAAATTAATGGGTGCTGATTTTCCGTTCTCTTTTGTTGTTGATATGTCGCTCTCTCCGCAGCCTTGTGCGGCGCTTTGTGACCCTCGGGTGAAAGGCGCTCTATAAATGCTATTATTATTAGAAACAGGAGCCAGCGTTAGAGGCAGGAAACAGTGTTCCTGACAGAATCTAAGGTTGGAGACATCAATCCCACTTCCAGAGATTGCAAGCTTACAGGGTATTTTCTGCTGAACATTAATTTTTTTTTTAGCTAGATTTCACATTGAGCTCGACGCGAGGCACTAAGAACTGAACGGGGTCTTCACGTGGCAATGGTGAGGCGTTATGTGTGTGACTACAGCCTTGTCTCGGTTTCCTAGGCAATGAAGACAGAGTTTCCCTTGGTAAAGTCGCAACGGAAGCCTCAACCAGCCCAGGTGAAGCTTGAGGCAGCGTCACCCACTTCCCTTGGGGCGATCTCCCGGGAACACGAGCAGGCTGATGTTGTTTGAATTACAGGGTCATCAAAAACACGCTCTAGTTTGAATCGCGTGTAAGTGTTGAAGTGTTTCACTCACATCACAGGGTTCCGTTAAAATAATTATAATTTTAATAATCACAATGCCAATGAGGCAGAGAATATTTTAATCGTCCGAAAACCTGTTCAACGTTGCTTAATTCTATCAGCACAATTTGCCAGTATATAGATAATGTAAACAATATACATTGTTTTACATTTTCTCGCAATGAGACAAGAGTTAAAATCTTAAAGACACCAAATGGACACCTTTTTGCAAAGGGTACCGTTTGGCAAAAAAATGCGAACAAAATGCTATGACTGAGTCTAAGGCATGTGTGGTTTCTTGTAAACTGAACCATTTGCAATAAAAAATCAATTTGGTGTTTTTAAGATCTTGACACTTGTCTCATTTCCAGAAATGGTCAAACCTTGTATATTTGTTGCTTAATTCTCACGGTTGTTTTTATAGCAGGATTCCCGCTTCCCGAGGTTGCAAATGCAAAGGGTATTTTCTGCTACAATAATAAACATCCATCTATCTGTGTGATGTATGTGCATCCAATACATTTGGAGACGTCGACAGAAATGTCCGATAAGAAGTGCTTCTTCAGTGATGCCCTTCGCAGCAGCTGTGATTTCTTCCATGTTCGATTGTTAAACCGTATGTTTATTATAATTCAATGGATAACGCGTGGCACATATTCACTCAATCATCGAAGGTATTCACTCAAAGAGAGAACAACACGGAAGTGCTAGGAAACCGCAGAGCCGGGGAGGCGGGAAGGGAACCAGGCGTTTAGCCAGTGCCAATATATGGCATGTACTACGTCCTATAAATTACGATGTTATCACCCAATTAATTACTTATTGTTGTTTAATTTACGTGAGGAAACCCACGCAGAACAGGGGAAAAGAATACACACACACACTACATAGAAAGCCGCCCGAGGCAGGGATTGACCGCCTCGGGCAGGACTTATTTTTTGTGAGGCGCAGATGTTACCACTGCATAGATACCCTGCCGCCGTGCATTATTCCTGTACACACCGGTATAAAGCTCGCACGTTTTACGTGTTCTTTGACACCAAATTAATCAGTCAATAGCTAAATATATGAAAAAGTTATCCTTCTTAATATCACCCCGTTAAGTGAATGTCCCCATGTCAATGTGTCATATACAGGTATGCCTCTTTAAACTGATAGGATGCGTTATTGAGGCTTGTCCACTAAGCGATAATTACGTTAAAAGAGGTCATAATAATATGGTTCTTTATAACTTACAGTATTTACTAAAATTAATACCGTAATAAGACTAAACTATTATTGAGAATAATTCAGTATAATAGTAAAAATAATACTCTAAGCATTTTTATAGGCAACGTATGGTTCACAAGAGCCTTGAGAGTGTACTGCAAGTGCTATACTTACTGTTATAGAATATTTACCATTGAATATATTTTTCCTCTCTGTTAAACTTAAATTCGTTGACCGAGCCTTTGTTACAAGAGGTATGCCTGTGTAGTGCACTGGTCCTAGCACCATGTGCGGATGTACCGATTTGACCACCATGCAGTTAAAGGCCAACGCCTCCGGCGTCATGTCGGGATGTGCCGATCTCTATTCGCCGTCGCTGCCTTGGGTGACGCTGTGAACCCAGCCGAGATTCTCTCTCTATGGCTGCAGTGGCTGCTGCTGCTTGCCGCGGCCCTTCCGATTAATCCTCAAGGGAGGGGGTCGACACGTGGGATCTTCGTCCAACTCCTTAATTTAACACAGGCGAGCCTCTTCTCCTCCAACAGTGGAATCCCGTGCAGTCGCCAGAGCACTAACCCAACCATCCATTTTCAGAAACCGCTCAATCCTGCACAGGGTCGCGGTGAGCCGGAGCCTATCCTGACAGACACAGAGCGCAAGGCAGGGGTATACCAAGGATAGGATGCCAGTCCATCGCAAGGCACCTGTGGCAATTTACTCAGTAGGCCAAATAACCTGGCAGCATGTCTTTGGACGGTGGGAGGAAACCGGAGTGCCCGGCGAAAACCTACGCCGACATGGGGAGAACATGCAAACTCCAGACAGAAAGGCACCCGAGCCGAGATTCAAACCCGGCCCCTTCTTGCTGGGGGCGGCAGCGATACCCACTGTGCCACCGTGCCAGAGCACTAACCTCTGTACTTATCTAGCGGTGGATCTCCTTCCCTAATCTCACAGGGCGCTAAACTCTTGTCTACATCTAGCAGTGGCACATTCGCACAGGGCGCTAACTTCCTAGACACGCGCTTGACACCAGGACGAGACTCTTCACGGCATGACGACCCGGACGAACAACTCAACTTCACCAGACCCACTCTCCTCCTTATATCTCCCCTGACCCTGCCTTCTGGAATTCTCCTGAATTTGAATCCAGTCCCACTCCGTAGGACCGTTAGCCGTCAATCACCGATGGACGACCGTTAGCTGTCAATCATCATTACACCCCCCACCTCCGGGCTCCCGCCCGAGATGCCTACTCGTAAACAACACCGACTGTTAGTTGTCAATAACTAACGGTCATCCGTTAACTGCCACTCATCTTCTTAGTCCCACCTCCTGTCCTCAGATGCAGGGTCACCACGATCCAGTGTTTCTTCTTTACCCCTTAACTCCACACCTGTATACTCCGTTATTTGAGTTCAGATAGATTCCTATGGAACAACACGCTAACACTGTGAAGGGCCGTTCAAGGCTCCTCGTTGTGCTCCGGGCTCCGCGGCGCGGTTTCCGCATAGTTGGCGGGGCCATGATCGTCCGTGGTTCCCACGCTGCTGCGTGTTGCGGGATGCGGTGTCGCCTCAGCGTCGTATCTCTCCGCATGGCCTTGTCGTGTAATGGGCATAGCAATAAAGTGGTGATCGCCGACACGAGGTCTGAGTTGAGCATTCTTTATTAGCCAGAGACTACTGCGATGATCCGTGTACGCTGTTCTATTGTTCGCTACGCCGCGCTTACACTCACACGCGCGCTCGTGTTAAACATGTAATTGCACACAGTTAGGGCAACCCGACGCAATGCACTCTACTGTTTCTATACACTAGGAGAGAGACGCTAACCTCACCAATTACTCCTTTGTTGATCTCTGACGCTGGTTTCTCACCCTGCCTGCTATGCGCTGCTAAAGTATCCACTAAATCCTTGACCACGTGGTCCCCTCCGCCCATAACTCGTCGAGGCACCTTCCTCCTTCGCGCCCAGAGTCCAGAGAGCCCCACCCACTCTGCTCGGGCTCCTTTAATACGCCTCTAGCCCCTCCCTGTTATACGTCCTTGCCTCTTTGATCTCCTCTCTGCAGGCGATGGGTGAGGGGCTGGGTTGGCAACGCATTCCACATTCCTGGCCTCTACTTGTAATTCTACTAATCCTTGGACAGACGTTGCGGCGCCCTCCTCAACACGGTTTCTGGGCGCCCCCCATTTTGTCTTTCTGGCCCTGGAATGTCCCTAATCCTCGGAGGGCTTCGAATTATTTAATTTCCAGCGGCCAGCAGGTTTACCGCTGTGTATTTGCGGCCGGCCAAAACCTGTTCTCTGGTTCCGGTGATCCCATCGAGTCCGCATTCTTATCTGGCTGCCTGCTCACACGCTGAGGGCATAGGCATACATTCCGCAATTTTCAGGGCGTTGCTGATATTACGAGGCTCCATGTAAGTTCCACCACGGTGGTCTTGTGGGGCATCTATAAGGGCATTACCATTTACAAGGGCATTACAGTCGTCCCTCCAGCGATTGGACTCCCGAGACCCTGATCACGACCAATGCCCCTTGCGGCTCGTGCCCATTTTTGGGGTCTACGCGTTTACAAGCCTAGGAACCTCGGCGGCCGTGCCACGCCACCAATCAACATTACCGTGCCTGGCGGGCACCATCAAAATGCTGAAAATATCACATTTCAGGGCAATATCCGCTTTCAACAATACCTGAATGTGTACTGACATTCGCCGACGATATTCGTTTTGACATCACAAAATGCATACCGACATTCGCGCGCGATATCCGCCATCGTCAACATCGAGATTTGTACCGACATTCACTGACGATGTCCGTGTTAACAATCCCGAACGTAAAAGCACACATTCGCAAGCAATGTTCGTCGTTGAGAGTACAAAATGTAGCCACACGTTCTCCGACAATATTTGCTTCAGCGATCCCGAATATACAATATACTCTCGCATGCAATATTCATCACTAAGAGAAATACCACCATGGATATTGCTTACTGTTATGCACAACATTTCACGGCGCGCCGCACGTCCGTGCCAAAATTCGCAGCTTTGCGTACAGTCATTATCGCGCGCACCTCACGACTAGCATGCGTATTCGCACCACTGGGTGCATACACATCGCCACGCGCATCACACAGCACCAGTGCATTTTCACCTCATCGCGCACATAATAGAAGGTGGGAGTTGTGGTGCCCTCTCCCTGATGGGTGCTGTCATCGCACGGACTGCTTACAAGGCTATTCCCCACCCACCCTCTATGGGGGCAGTCGGCCTGGGCCTCAAGGGGCGGTTCTCGGGAGCGGGGTTCTGATAGCTAGTGGCATACCTGGCTCTACCCGCGGTGTCCCCCGTGGGCTCGTCGTTATGCACTGGGCTCCCGTGGTGCGAGTTGGCCTCCCCTATGCCCCTCCCTTCGTGTGCAACACCGCCTTGCCCGGTTCGGGCGCAATTGGTGTTGTCGAGTTCAACATCCGGAGGTGCCGTGCCTGCTGAGCCGGTCGTTCCTCGACCAACTGGTTCGGGGACAGGCCTTGGCATGCTGTCAGTGTTCGGGTTGGTGATGCACACCCGGGCCACAAAGTGTTCGCGGTGGTGTGTTGGATCCCCTACTATATAACATCTACACTACCGACCAGCCAATGGACCAGAATACTGAACGGTTAATCTATGCCGACGACCTTTGTGTAACATCCCAAGAGAGTACGTTTGAAGCAGTAGAAGCAAATCTCACCTCAGCCCTAGATGAGCTACTCCTCTTTTACAAGCGCAACCACATACATGGCAACCCAGCAAAGACTCAAGTCTGCTCTTTCCATCCCAGGAATCATGAAGCCAACCGAACTCTTAACATCAAATGGTCTGGAACACCACTTGAGCATCGTACCCACCGTGTTTATCTTGGAGTAACCCTGGACCGCACTCTCTCATTTAAGGAGCATGTAAAAAAAACAAATTGAAAGTCGGTGCCCGAAACAACATCCTATGAAAGCTGGTCAACTCCAAATGGGGAGCCACAGCACACACATTAAGATCTACTGCTCTGGCCTTGTGCTATTCCTCTGCGGAGTATGCATGTCCTGTCTGGGAGAGGTCAACCCATGCCAAGAAACTTGACCCGGCATTGAATAACACCTGCCGCCTGATCACTGGCTGCTTGAAACCCACACACACAAACAACCTGTACCTCCTCGCTGGCATTGCCCCTGCTGAGTCGAGTCGAGATGACAAAGGCTAATAGTGATGAATGCCACCTCCTTCATGGCCCAACGACTGAAGTCAAGAATATTGGACGCATTTTGCCGTTGTTACAAATAAAGTATAAAATACGAAGTTTTTACCCTCACCGGCAATAAGAACACTGTGTTAAGATGTTTAAACACCAAGTGAACACCTTTTTACAAAGATTCCAACGTGCAGGTAGCCACCCATACTTGTGGCATAACCATGCAAAAATAATGAGTCGCAATGCATTGTCGTTCAAGCTTATTGGCCAACACACAACGGCTTTCTTTGTAGCCTAGAAGGTGTAAAGCCAGTTTCTGCAACAAGGCGGAAACGGATCTGTGCTTGTCGTGAGAGTGTCTGCCTTGTGGCGGTAGGTAGCCACATATTCTTGATGCATAGCCACAAGTATATGTGGCTACCAGCACGTTGGAGCCTTTGTAAAAAGGTGTTCACTTGGTATTTAAACATCTTTACTCTGTGTTCTCATTGCCAGTAAGGGTAAAAACTTCGTATTTTATACTTTCTTTGTAACAACGGCAAAAAGCGCCAATTGCGATGATGTCCTTTCCCGGACTACTAATGCATCGATCTGTGCTTGTCGTGAGAGTGTCTGCCTTGTGGCGGAAACTGGCTTTACAACTTCTAGGCTAAAAAGAAAGCCGTTGTGTGTTGGCCAATAGGCTTGAACGACAATGCATTGCGACTCATTAATTTTGTATGGTTACGCCACAAGTATGTGTTGCTACCTGCACGTTGGATCCTTTGTAAAAAGGTGTTCACTTGGTGCTTAAACATCTTATCACTGTGTTCGTATTGCCGGTAAGGGTAAACACTTCCTATTTTATACTTTATTTGAAGTCAAGAAGAAGCTTCCTCAGCCATATGCAGCCCCTAGCAACATCTCGAGAAAAAACCAGACTCCAGCTCTGGACGGACAAGCTTGAGAGTGACCCACCTCCAACTGGCATGGGAATCCCCCCTGCTGAAGACCTCCCTCCTGGCTCAGAAGCACCATGGATTCAGTGGAGGACACTCAACCACCTGAGAACTAGAACGGGAAGATCAAAAGATGCTTTGGTCAGATGGGGCTACAAGACCGGCCCAACCACCTTTGAATGTGGAGAAGCAGACCATACTATGGAACACTGCCTTGTCTGCGCTCTAGTACCCAACCTCTGCAGCTCAAAATACCTTGCATAGAACTGTGAAAAGAAATGGGAAAGTGTAATTTAACCATCACACTTCAAAGAATCGCAAAGAAGAAGACTAACCATCCAGCCATTTGTCCTCGGGGTTCCTTGAAATTCAACAGAAACTGGAGCGCGTAGTGGTCGGTCCACACCACGCAACCCCGGGCGTGCAGGTAGGGCCTTAATTGCTCATCCGCCCCCCTCCCTTGCGCCAACACTGCTCCGAGGCCATAGCCACTGGCGTCGGTATCAAGGATTAATTCATAGTGAAGCTCTGTTTATGAGTTTAGGCAATGTGAAAAAAGTGTGGAAGTGTAGTGCACCCATTGATATGTTGGAGAAAACGAGCGAGCACACACAGCACAGACCTTAAAAGATTGTACCGACGTTTCGCTGAGACTTCCATTCAGCTTCATCAGGGCTTGGAAAATGCAGACCACTCCTCGATCGCTCCCGTATATACGTGGGAAGGGAGTGGTCCCACATGGTGGCGGGGGGGAGGGTCTAGCTCCACCAAGGCGGACCAATCCCCAAACGCTCCAATGTAGAGGAGGGAG
>JAZEWU010000003.1:1984614-1997666 GCA_036362915.1 Geotria australis | reverse complement strand
ACTCAAAGTCGGGCCCCCCTAACTTCTGGTCAATTCGAGGACATTACAGGTGCTCGCGATCGGCACTTGACCCTACACAAAGAGATACACAGACATACACATACGTGCACGCGCCTCAAAGTCAATTGATTAGTGCGTCGTTTAACACTTCCCTTCCGCCTCTCACAACGCCGTGACGTCAATTCTCTGAAGTTCATTTCGTAATGCTAGCAGGTCTCTTGTTGAGGGCGCTGTCTGCTGATATAACTGCACCTACAAAGGCGCTCTATAAATGCTATTATTATTATAATGGTTAAGTACAAAGACAGCCACACAGACGTTCAAAGATCATCTGTATAACCTTAGCAGTCTGTAGGGCCAAGTTCTGTTAACGAGCACCTATAAAGGGCCAGAAACACAAACACACACAAGCCACACACAGATTCAGAAGTGTGATACCACGCTTGGCATCTTGTCAGGGTGCGCCGACGCGTGTTCCATCACGTTAGGTGGCGCCGTTATCCGCTCGGCGTCACTGGCTTGAGAGATGCCACGTGCGGTGCTCTCTCCTGCTTAGCGCGCCTTCGGTGGGGGTTGCTGGGTGTTGAATCGCTTGCGTGTCATTCTCGCACAGATGCAGATCGAGACGTCGTTCTTCAAACACTTTGCATTTATTACCCACAAGCTGCGTCTTCTGCAATACAGCAGAACTCCTCACACCGAACATCAGCTAATCCCCGCGCTGTCACTGCGCGCTTCTGTATTCTACGCTAGCTCAGCTCAGCGCTCGCATCGCAGAATCTCCTGCTAACTCTAGTGCACGTTTCGCAGCATCTTCCCCTGCACTGACGTTCGGTGCCCGCTCTCGTTTTGCGTGCCCAAAAACAAGCGACCCGTTGCCCCCGCATATGCTTCTTAAATCCCTTCAGCCCCCCTCCCGTGTGATGTCACTCGTCTGTTTGATCTATCTTCCCTGAATTGAGGGATGGGTACGGTCTCCCATGCCTCCCCCCACCGCAGGGGCTATTCGTTCAATGTATTGATCCCCCTTGGCCGACAGAGTGGCGCCTCTCCTCATGGGGTCTCGGGTGCCTTTTGTGTTGCCTTGTCGGAATTTCCTTAATCCCCAGCGGGCTTAGCGATTTTATCCCTATGTCTCCCGCTGTCGCTCACCCTCCCTCCCTGTCTCTCTCCGTGTTTGTCTTTAAGGAAGTGACGGCCATCTTAGGGGACGCTGTCATATTTTTGCCGCTCTTAAGATTGCCAGTTTCACGACCTTTCGGAATATTCAAAGCATCCTTAATCATTTAATGTTTGTTCCTTTGGTTTTTATTGGTTGTTTTTTTCCTTCATTGTTGACATGCCGTTCTCTTGTGTAGCGCTTTGTGACCCTCGGGTGAAAGGCGCTATTAAAAATTCTATTATTATTATCATTTAAAACAGTCGCAGGGGTCCTCGTTGTGCTCATTACTCACGAGTTTGGGACCGGTTCTGAGTCCGTGGTGTCTTCATTTTTCGGCCGCCTGTTCGGCGCCACTCAGTACATGCGTGAGGGGTGGGGGGAATTACCTCATGGGCCACGCTGTGTTTGCACGCGTGCTCTCAGCCCCCATATCGCTATGCCACGTGTACGTGGCTGGGCATTGACAGGGCATTTCTAGAAGCTCAACAGATGCCAGAAGCCCCTCAGTCTGGAGCAAGAGAGAGAAGCCAATGCCCGCCTTTAAGGCCAGCACTGACTATATACAATGGAAAACAAGGTCCAATGCTATTATTATTTATCATTGTGGTAACGGACAGCAGCGACCCGCGGCTTTCAAGCTCGTGGCTGCTCTTTGCGGCCCTTGTGCAGCGATTTGTGACCCTCGGGTGAAGGGCGCTATATAAAATGATATAATTATTATTCTATCTCTAAATAGTGAAGGGCTGTCTGCAACTAAAGAAGAACTTGTTGCAATGGGAAACTGTCATATAACCATCACGCTTCGAAGAATCGAATTCGAAGGGCACTGTACCTGTTCGGCTTCGGGGCATTCCGGGGGCGTTAGAGAAGCACACACATCTACAAATAAGGAAATAAGATAACGATCTTTTTACCTCAACTGCCGTCAGCGAGTAGCACCTATAAATAGACCAGCAACACACACACATAGATGCTCACAGAACTACACAAAGACACATATCCCCCGTATAGCCTTAACATACTGTAGGGGCAAGTGCCGTTAGCGAGCACCTATGAAGGTCGACACATCACACGAGGGGGTTGGTGACTAGCCCGGCCGCCTTTGTATCCCTAGCGGTGATATTTACACAGCACACTAGGTGCACAATTGAGGCTGAGTCGACCTAGGAGAGGCCCGGGACAGGTTTGGAAAATTGTCACTGGTGTTGGTTGTGAGGGGGATTCGAACTCGCCATGTTTGTAGCCCAGCGCGCTAACCACTGAGCTACCGCTCCCCAAGCAACGACGCAGCTATAATGCCCTTGTGCAGCGCTCTGGCCGTGCCCTTGTGTAATGCGCTTGTGGCCACGTGTACCCCGCATGCCCTCGAACCAGAGTATTGCCCGTATGAAACGGGCGGGTGGCATGACCCATGGTTCGAGCACGTGGCGAGGCGTGGAGATGCCCATGACCATGGCGTGGCGTGGAGATGCACATGCACATGGCCAGCCGGTTGGATGCAAGAAGACGTGCGTGCAGTTCCGCGGGGCAGTGTGTGGCCCGCACGTGGACAGGAGGTGACGTGTCTCTCGAAGCGGGGATCGCTGTGTGCTGGTTGTGGAGAGGCGTGCTGAGGCTGTGAAGCAGTGTGCAGAGCGCGGTGGAGCGTTCCACTGCTAGGTGACGGCGAAGGCGGCTCGTGTTTAATAAAGACAAAGTGCTCAGAATGTTAACGTCTCGAGCTTCATCTGTGTAGAGATGACCCGCAAACGGCACGGTGCTCAGCAACGTCAACAGACCACGGAGCAGTGAGGAGGCCGAGGAGATAGCGGCCGACCAGAACGTGATGCACCACCCGACGGCACATCCTGACACGATGCCGACTGGGGTATCACACAGCCACAGACCCGCTCACAACAAACCGCAGCTGCCAAGCCACCACAACCGGTTGGTCTAGTCACGGCGCTCAATATTCCAGACAAGTCACGAATACCGACGCGTAGCCCGAGGGGTCGATTCAGGCACCCCGCACGCCCGGCCGCCTTTGTCTCTGTGAGTCTGTGTTCACACGGTCGACATCCGTACGTCTGCATTCTGTCAGTGTCTCCTAGTGCGAGCTTTGCTCCCCGGAGCTGCTCTTTCGTGATCGCGTGTCGTTGAGCTTCGCCTGCCACGACATTGTTGTTGTTGGGTCATTCGTGGCGTGTGTTGCATCACAGGAATCCCGCTGCCGGAGCTTGCAAGTGCCAGAGGTAGGAGGCACTGCGAGAGAGAGAAAGCAGGTCCCGGGATCATATCCCGGCTCGGTGGCTTTTCTGTGTGGAGTTTGCATGTTCTCCCCGTGTCCGCGTGGGTTTTCACCGGGTACTCCAGTTTCCTCCTACCGTCCAAAGACATGCTGTCTGGTTAATTGGCTTACTGACTAAAATCTCCCCAGGCACCCTGCGATGGACTGGCGTCCCATCCTCGGTGTTCCCCTGCCTTGCGCCCTGTGTGCCGGGATAGGCTCCGGCTCACCGCGACCCTGTACGGGATTAAGCGGTTTCTGAAAATGGATGGATGGACCATCATCTATACGTCTCCGTTCTGTCAGTGTCTTCAGTGTGAGAATCGCTCTCCCACGTTGGAGACAACGTCGGACGTTATGAACGCTCTGGGTGTAACGCGCTGTGTTGCTTACGTGCAGTGTGTTGTTGTGATGTTCAACGATTCGCGATCTATCTCCAATGTTCCCAATGATCTTTCCCCGTCTAAATTCCCCCCCCACACACACCGTTTGTCAAGTACAGAGTGGTCCAGGTGGCTTACGACCCCCACCCCCATTCCATAGTTTTCAGACATTGTGATCTTTCACGAGCCCATGCGCTGGCTCACTACAAGACTTTCTTCAATAGTGTTCGACACATGTATCAAGCAATTGAGTCACAAGACATGCAGACCGCCCTGGCTATCTCGAGTTATAACTCAGTCCGTGTCTTCCACGTCTGTCACACCCAGGTCACAGTCAACGTCATCACCATCTCTCTTTCTCTCTCTCTCTTTCCCTGCCAGTCTGACGCAGTGGTAAACATCCGCGCCTCCTCACAGACAGAAGAAGGTCCTGCCGAGGTGGTTTGATTCCCTCCTCTATCGCTTGCTCCCATCTCTAACACTGGCTCCTGTCAAACACTGGCTGCTGTCTCTAACGCTAACTGCTGTCTCTAACGCTGGCTCCTAGCTCTAACACTGGCTCCCATCTCTAATACTGGCTCTTGTCTCTAACGCTGGCTCTTGTCTCTAACGCTGGTTCCTGTCTTTAATGCTAGCTCCTGTCTCTAATGCTGGTTCAAATCTCTAACACTGGCTCCTATATCTAACACTGGCCATTGTCTTTAACGCTGCCTTCTGTCTCTAACACTGGCTCCCGTTTATAACACTGGCTCCTGTCTCTAACTCTGGATCCTGTCTCTAACGCTGGCTCCTGTCTCTAACGCTAGTTCATTTGTCTAACGCAGGCTCTTGTCTCTAACTCTGGCTCCCTTCTCTAACGCTGCCTCCTGTCTCTAATGCTGGCTCCTATCTGTAACATTGGCGCCTATCTCTAAACCGGCTACTGTCTCTAACGCTGCACTTCTGTCTCTAACACTGGCTGCTGTCTCTAACGCTGCACTTCTGTATCTAACATTGGCTCCTATCTCTAACGCTGGCTCCTGTCTCTAACGCTTTGTGACCCTCGGGTGAAAGGCGCTCTATAAATGCTATTATTATTAGCGCTGGCTCCTGTCTCTCACTCGTGCACTCACTTACTAGCTTACTCGCTCTTTCAACAATTCAGTCAGGCTCTCAGTCTCTCTCGGTCACTCACTCAACCACTCACTCAGTCTCTTACTCACTCAACTAGTCACTATTTTACTCACTAAGCCACTCACTCAGCCTCTCACTCGATCACTCACTTGGTTGTTCCCTTTATTATTCACACTCTCATGCTCTCACTAACTTATCCACTCGAACATTCACTAACCCAGTCTTCCAATCGTTCCCATTTGAACTAACTCACTGACCCAGGCACTACCTGTCTTCCCTTACTCACTCCCTCTCTCAAAACACATCAAGCATTAATTGGCCGATAACATCATAGTATACAGGACGCAGTGTGTCGGGCTTTCTACGTGGCTGTCTTCCGTCCTCCCCGCCTCTCTGTGGTTTCCTCGCTATGCCTCTGAGTAATTCTCTCTTCGAATAAATACCTTCGACACTGAATATGCGCCGCAGGGTATAAGATGCAATTATTATTACCCAATCGCGCACTCACTAAATAATGTACTACTTACTCGCTCACCCCTCTCTCTCCGATATTTTGTTTAACGTGTCGTATATTGTGTATACTGTTTAATGTATATTATGCATAATGTGTCACGTATATTGTGTATACTGTGCCACGTATGTTATCTATAATGTGCAATAAGGGTTAAAGCGATGTATCCATCCATCCATCCATTTTCTAAACCGCTTGTCCTGGTGAGGGTCGCGGTGACAGCAGTCCAAGGAGAGTGGACCAGACATCCCTTTCCTCAGCAACAGACTCCAGCTCTTCCCGGAGGATTCCCAGCCGTTCCCAGGCAAGCCGAAGGATATAATCCCTCCAACGTGTCCTAGGTCGGCCTCTAGGTCTCCGCCCGGTGGGCCGCGCCTGGAATACCTCCCGAGGGAGCCTTCCGGGGGGCATCCTTACCAGATGCCCGAACCACTTCAACTGGCTCGGCAAAATGCGTCCAATAGCGTTGACGTCCTTCCCCGGACTACTAATGAGTCGATCTGTGCTTGCCGTGAGAGTGTCCGCCTTGTGGCGGAAACTGGCGTTACACATTCTAGGCTAAAAAGAAAGCCGTTGTGTGTTGGCCAATAAGCTTGAACAACAATGCATTGCGACTAATTAAGATTGCGTGGGTAGGCCACAAGTGTGTGTGGCTACCTGCAAGTTGGAGCCTTTATAAAAAGGTGTTCACTTGGTGTTTAAACATCCTAACACTGTGTTCTTATTGCCCGTAAGGGCAGTTTCCCATTTTCTTACACAGCCCCTTGCATTTTCATTAATAATAATAATAATAGCGTTTTATATAGCGCCTTTCACCCGAGGGTCACAAAGCGCTGCACAAAGTCATCGGAGAGAACGACAGGAAAAAAAAAAAACAGCTAATAAAAACCAAAGCAACGAAAATTAAATGA
Organism: Geotria australis; assembly: GCA_036362915.1. Classification (NCBI taxonomy): domain Eukaryota; kingdom Metazoa; phylum Chordata; class Hyperoartia; order Petromyzontiformes; family Geotriidae; genus Geotria; species Geotria australis. Next base: position 1,991,320 of record JAZEWU010000003.1, on the reverse strand, counting down.
TTAAGGCTGCTTCGAATACACTGAAAGGTCGTGAAACTGGCAATCTTAAGAGCGGCAAAAATCTGCCAGCGTCCCCTAAGATGTCCGTCACTTCCTTAAAGACAAACACGGAGAAAGACAAACACGGAGGGAGACAGGGAGAGAGGGTGAGCAACAGGACACATAGGGACACAGAGACAGGAAGACAGAGAGACAGACATGAGGGGGAAACAACGCCAAGAACATATACATAGACACGGTAACATTGGAGTCTATGGGATTTAACACTGAAGTGTCTGAGAGGATTTAACGTCGCAGTCTATGGGAGTGGGCAGAGTGGCGTAGCGGTGAGTCGCGGTGATGCGATCTCCGCAAGGTCTTTGGAGCTGCAGAGGTTGGGTAGTAGAGCACAGACAAGGCAGTGTTCCATAGTATGGTCTGCTTCTCCACATTCACAGGTGGTTGGGCCGGTCTTGTAGCCCCATCTGACCAAAGGATCTTTTGATCGTCCCGTTCTAGTTCTCAGGCGGTTGAGTGTCTTCCACTGAATCCATGGTGCATCTGAGCCAGGAGGGAAGTCTTCAGCAGGTGGAATTCCCATGCCAGTTGCAGGAGGGTCACTCTCAAGCTTTTCCGTCCAGAGCTGGAGTCTGGTTTCCCCTCGAGATGTTGTTAGGGGCTGCACATGGATAACAAAGCTTCTTCTTGACTTCAGTCGTTGGGCCGGGGGTTGACGTCCATGAAGGAGGTGGCGTTCATCGCTGTCATCTCGACTCGACTGGCCACTTCCCGTCGGATATCAGCAGGGGCAATGCCAGCGAGGAGGTACAGGTTGTTTGTGTGTGTGGGTTTCAAGCAGCCAGTGATCAGGCGGCAGGTGTTCTTCAATGCCGGGTCAAGTTTCTTGGCATGGGTTGACCTCCCCCAGACAGGACATGCATACTCCGCAGAGGAATAGCACAAGGCCAGAGCAGTAGATCTTAATGTGTTTGCTGTGCCTCCCATTTGGAGTTGACCAGTTTTCGTAGGATGTTGTTTCGGGAACCGACTTCAATTTGGTGTTTTGACGTGCTCCTTAAAGGAGTGAGTGTGGTCCAGGGTTACTCTAAGGTAGACAGGGTGCTTATGGTGCTCAAGTGGTGTTCTAGACCAGTTGATTTTAAGAGATCGGTTGGCATCACGATTCCTGAGATGGAAAGAGCAGACTTGAGTCTTCACTGGGTTGGCATGTAGGTGGTTGCGCTCATAGTAGAGGCGTAGCTCATCTAGGGCTGAGGTGAGATTTGCTTCCACTGCTTCAAACGTACTCTCTTGGGATGTTACACAGAGGTCGTCGGCATAGATGAACCGTTCAGTATTCTGGTCCATTGGCTGGTCGTTAGTGTAGATGTTATATAGTAGGGGAGCCAACACACTGCCTTGGGGTAGGCCATTCCGTTGTCGTCGCCAGCGACTTTGCTTGTTGTTCAAGACAACAAAGAAGCACCTATCTTTTAGAAGGGCTCCATTGAGGTCTGTAAGCGCCAGGTCTTTTTTCAACTCCAAGATCTTTTAAGGAGGAGGCGGTGGTTCACACTGTCATATGCGGCAGACAGAACAACAAAGACGGCACCTGTTATCAGTCCTGAAACCCATCCTCAATGTGCTGAGTGAGATTTAGAAGTTGGCTTGTTATAGATTTGCCAGGTCGGAATCCGGCTTGTTGGTGGGTTTGATGGCTGGTTCAGCTACAGGGGCAAGCCTGTTTAGGATCAGGCACTCAAACAGCTTATATGGGTGACATAGCAGGGAGATCGGGCGAAAGTTCTTTGCATATGCTGGATCTTTGCCCGGTTTGAGAAGAGCAATAATCTCGGTTTTCCTCCAGGTCTATGGGATGTTTTTTGTCAGCATGCACTTGTTCATCATCTCAAGGATCCATTTCCGTGTTAGAAGTCCAAAGTGTTTGATCTCTTCCATGAAGATGTTATCCAGTCCGATGGCTTTACCGGTCTTAAGGGTGTTGATGCCGATATTGAGCTCTTCAAGGGAGAACGGCTTAGTCAGTCCAGAGGTGGGGGTCAAGGTAGGAGCGTTCACGTCGCGATCCCTGTCAGGTAATACTTAGTATTGCCTGCGAATCCTACCAAACACTTCGACGCCGAGCTGAAAGACAACGATGTCCAGAAGCTAGCCATCGCGCTTCGAAGAATCGCAAAGAAGAAGAAGAAGTCCAGAGGTTTGGGCGTACTTTACTTGCTCTACCTTTGGTCTTGGCTGTTTGCTGGTGGATTTCCCATTGAGCAGCAGCTGGTGCGCAACTTGGTTGGTGGTGGTGGTATTCTGCTGCTGTGTTGGGGTCGATGGATCGTTGCTGATTTTTCGAATGAGGCTCCATGCCTTTTTGCTGTTTTTCGTCATATATGTGGTCTCCACCAGGTTTTGACTTTTGTGTTGACGGTGTTCTGATAGAGATGTCATAAGTCTCTCACCTACTTCGATGTTTTTTTCAGCAAAGGGGTCGTATTCGTATAGCTGTTGGTATTGCTCAAACAGTTTGGCACTTTCAGCATTAAGGCCAGAGATGTATTGAGTGCGGCAGCACTCAATCCCGTCATTAATAAAGATCCGCCTGATATTTATTAATGACGGGAGACGAGGTTCAATGACTGGTAGGACAAAGGAGCTGATTAATGGTCGAAAAGAGAAAATTGGGCTTGTCACAGTTATCGGCCAGAATGCTGGAAATATGGCTGGTGCAGGCACAGATAAGTGCCTTCCGGTAATGGAGGAGTTTTTCCTTTAAGATTTCACTATGAACGGTGAGGCCAGATTTTCTCCAAGTCCGTTCATCCCTGTGTGCATTCTCCTTGAGATCCCGGAGTTCAGCTGTGTACCAGGGGGATGGCTTTCTGTCTGAGATACAGCGTGATTTCAATGGGGCCAAATCATCACGTATGCTTAATAGCACATTATTGTAAGATTCTGCTGTTGCATCAGGGACAGAGTGAGCCGAGGCAGAGAGTGAAGTACTGTTGATTACAGCGGCAAATATGTCTAGAGGGAGGGCGCTAAGGTTTCGAAATTGGATAAGCATTTGGTGATGGAAATGGGAGGTGGTATTTGTAGATCAAAGCACACAGCAGAATGATCTAACAAACCAGGATCAGTGACGGACATGTTAGTTACCGAGATGCCTCGGGAGCAAACCAAATCATGAATATGGCCGCATCTGTGAGTGGGAGATGTCACGTGTTGAGTGAAGCCCAGTGAGGTCAGAGTGGCCAAGAGGTCCCCTGCAATAGGGCTCTTTAGAGAGTCAACATGGATGTTGAAATCGCCAAGAATCAGGATCCTTTCAGAATAGGAGCACATCTTAGATAGCAGTTCAGACAATTCATTGACAAAATAAGTGGAGGCTCCAGGTGGGTGGTAGGTCAGCACCAACTTCACAGGTTGAGCTGGCCTCCAATCCAGAGACATATGCTCAAATGGACTGAAGGTCAGCGATGGAATCAGTCGGATATCGGCAGAAGCATGGTGAAGAACTGCAAGCCCGCCACCACGGCCATGTGAACGAGCCTTCTGATGGAATGTAAAGTCTGGCGGTAAAGCCTGATTTAATGTGAGAAAATCATTTTGATGATGCCTGGTTTCTGTAAGGCAAGAAGGTCCAGACTATTGTGTAAGATTCGCTCGCAATGAGTGGAGCCTTTTCTTTGCTCAGAGAGCGCAAATTGAGCAGGGCAAAGTGGGTTTCGGATGTAGGCAATGTTTGTCCTGGGAGAGGGACACTAACCAGCGGAATATTAATCAAGCAACGTCGAGCTGCAACCGATCTATCTTGTGGTTCCCTCTGTAGCCGGTAAATAGGGCTTAAGACGGGGATGGTGGCAGGGAAAGTAACTGTTGGCAGGACAGAGGGCTTTTTAGTGCCACGTCCTCGGTGGATGTAAGGGGGACGTCGAAGTATCCTATGCTCACGGCAAACAGCCAAAAGGCTGGGGGTACAGTGAGCTGGTGATGGAATCAAGCTCTTCAGAGCTGCGGAGGTGTAAGTTATCATATCGAACAGTGATCTGATGTGACACATCACGACACTAAAGGCTATATTGGTAGATTATATAAACTAATTGACCGTAGGTGTTAGAGATAGGAGTCACTGCATTAGAAACTGGAGTCTGCTGCACAAAACCACGCAAAAACACGATTATAAACTACAGTATGTGTAGACTGTATCGATAAAACTTAATGTAGAAATATTAAACTCCAAATTTAAAATGTCATGATTATAAACAACTAGAAATTACAGGCATTAAAGAAAAGACCAAAGCAACAGGAGTTAATTGTTTAATTGCTTAACGCTGCTATATATGCAGCAGCCTGCGCCCGGTGAAACTAACTATATATCTATCTGACTGGTATTGACGAGTTCCTACTGTAATACTCGTGAGGAATTGACTAGGGATTAACACGTGAGAAAGAGAGAAGGAACAGGCAGGGACATTTACAATCGCACGTTACACCGAAATTGCAAACCGCACGAGTAACTACAGTATATGTAGACTGTATCGATTTAGGAGAGGGGGGGCACAGAACACAATGTTAAATACTCCTATAGGCTACAATGTTAATTTACGCCCATACACTCCAATGTTAAATCCCCCTAGAGACTGCAATGTTAAATTACTCCCATCGACTCCAATGTCAAATGCTCCCATAGACTCCAATGTTAAAGTGTCCCATAGACTCCAATGTTATATCCTCTCACATACTCCAAAGTTAAATCCGCCAATAGACTCCGACAGAATGAGAGAGGAAAGAGAAGATAGAGAGACCGAAATAACGAGATCACGGATACAATAATAATAATAGCATTTATAGAGCTCCTTTCACCCGAGGGTCACAAAGCACTGCACATGGCTGTGGAGAGAACGGCATGTCAATGACATAATTACAGATAAACTGAGAGTCAAGCAATCGCGATAAATTGCGGCAGAAATGAGGTTTCTCCACAGGGTTGCTGGGCTCACTCTCCGTGACAAAGTGGGGAGCACAGAAATCCGGGACAACCTCAGAGTAGAGTAGCTGCTTCTTCGGATTGAGAGGAGCCAGTTGAGGTGTTTCGGGCATCTGGTAAGGATGCCCCCTGGAAGGCTCACCCTGGATGTCTACCAGGCACTGCCCACTAGGCGGAGACCAAGAGGCAAACCCAGGACACACTGGAGGGATTGTATCCTTCGGCTGGCCTGGGAACGCCTGGGAATCCCCCAGGAAGAGCTGGAATCTGTTGCTTAGGAAAGGTAGGTCTGGTCCACTCTCCTTGGACTGTTGCCATCACAACCCTCACCAGGACAAGCAATTTAGAAAATGGATGGATAATTGTTTTGTCAATTCGCATGTTTGTTGTATCGCAGGAATCCTGAAAAGAGCTAGCAAGCTCACTGGGTATTTTTCTGCTGTAATAATAAACATATTTCTCTCTGTCTCTATCTCCATCCGCCTCCCGCCGCCTCCCTTCCCCAGCAGCCATGGCTTGCGCCGCAATCACGGACGAGGAGCGGGACATCACCTGTGCCATCTGCCTGGACATTTACAACAAACCCGTCTACCTGCAATGCGGGCATTCCTACTGCTGCCCGTGCATAGAGCGACACTGGGCCGTCCAGTCGGGTCCCCAAGGCGGCTACACATGCCCGCAGTGCCGAGACTCAATGCCCGACAAGCCCAGCCCAAGCAAGAACGTTGTGCTGGCCACGCTGGTGGATGAGTACTGGAAGAGGGTCAAGCTCCAGGCGGTAGGCGGCCAGCGATCCCTGCTGAACGGAGGAGGAGGTGACGGGAAGGAGGGCGAGTGGAAGGCCTGCGGAGATGGGTCTACAGACAGGGATTCACGTGAAGCGCCCGCGGTGAGTGGCTAGTTGATGGGGCGGCAGGGTGTCGATAATATCTGTGCCTCACAGAAAGGATGGTTGGATTCACGCCTCGGGCGCCTTTGTGCGTGGCGTTTGTGTGTTCTCTCCTGCTGTTCTGCGTGGGTTTCCTCCGGTTTCTCCGGTTTCCTCCTACAACTTAAAAAAATACGAATTAATTATTGGACCTTTTAGCCGTTGTACAAATAAAGTATAAAATACAAGGTTTTAACCCTTACCGGCAATAAGAACACAGTGTTAAGAAGTTTAAACACTAAGTGAGCACCTTTTTCCAAAGGTTTCAACGTGCAGGCGGCCACACATACTTGTGGCAAAAACCATGCAAAAATAAATGCTATCGCAATGCATTGTCCTTCAAGCTTATTGGCCAACACCAGACGGCTTTCTCTGAAGCCTAGTCTGTGTACACTACGTGTAAATGTTTTTTGTTGGTTGATTTACATTTTGGTTATTTATTAATCTTGTATATATTTTAATTCTTGTCAGCAACTCGCATGTTTGTTGTGTCGCAGGAGTACTTTAAAGAGCTTGCAAGCTCACAGGGTATTTTTTCTGCTGTAATAATAAACGTCTATCTATATAACATTATCATTACATTACATTTGGAAGTTGTGTTTTTGTTGTAGTGGGTGGCTTTGTTTTTTCTTTGCTGTTGCGTGTGTCTATGTGTGTGTTCTGTGCTTCAATGTTGATTGTTTGATTTGGATTGGCATTGTCTCCCCCTCGTGTCTGTCTCTCTGTCTTCCTGTCTCTGTGTCCCTATGTCTTTCCCTGTCGCTCACCCTCCCTCCCTGTCTCCCTCCGTGTTTGTCTTT
>JAZEWU010000003.1:1903616-1913876 GCA_036362915.1 Geotria australis | reverse complement strand
CGATCAAAAGATGCTTTGGTCAGATGGGGCTACAAGACCGGCCCAACCACCTGTGAATGTGGAGAAGCAGACCATACTACGGAACACTGCCTTGTCTATGCTCTACTACCCAACCTCTGCAGCTCAAAAGACCTTGCGGAGTTCAATGAAAATGCAAGGGGCTGTGTAAGAAAATGAGAAACTGTAGTTTAACCATCGCGCTTCGATGAATCGCAAAGAAGAAGAAACCCAGGATGGATCGTAGGCAGGTCAACCGGAATGTTTCAAGCCGGTGAAGATTTGCCACATGACGCCAGTGTGGTTGGCCTCATCCTGTTCATCTCCTCGCGACTGATTGGCCAGCTCGTTCAAAAACGCGCTTCGGAATAAATGTGCAGGAGAATTCAGTGATTCCTCGCTTTACGATATTAATCCATTCCAGGACACGTATCATAATGTGAAACCATCGTAACGTGAAGCCAAACAATTGCAGGATAAATATTCCAGTAAGAGCGGCCAACACGTTTTCCAAACAAAGGAGAAGTAAATACTTCTTCTTTGCGATTCTTCGAAGCATGATGGTCAGCCTCTGGACATCGATGTCTGGACATCGTTGTCTTTTAGCTCGACCTCGAAGTGTTTGGTAAAATTCGCAGGCAATACCAAGTATTACCTGACAGGGATCGTGACGTGAACGCTTCTACCTTGACCCCCAAAGTAAATACTGAGTCGTAAACACTAAAAAGGGCTGCTATTGGAAGTGGCATGCATTTGCATCGCCGATTTGCTGCTGTGCCACGCACGCCCAGACGTATACATATCGTAACTCATATGATAGATAAACATTTGATTGTAATGCGATACTAATATGCTTATAGAGCATAAATCGTGAAGTGTAATTCTACCAAACACTTCGAGGCCGAGCTGAAAGACAATAATGTCCAGAAGCTGACCATCGTGCTTTGAAGCATCGCAAAGAAGAAGAAGATCGTATTATGAGGCCATTGTAAAGCGACGGACCACTGTATAGTTCTTGGACACACACCATAAAAACAAGAAGACATGCATCCCTCTGAAACATAATACATTTTTTCAAGTGCATCGCAATTTCCGCTTTATTGAGAAAATCTGTATGAAGTGAGACGTAATGTATAAAAGTGAGCACCTTTTACACATTGATTGCATTGGTGTTTATAAAGGGAAAGTATTTCACATTGTTTCCCAGAATGTTGGTTACTCTGTATTTATGTCTTCAGGATTTGTTAATGATGATGTATGTATGCTACTGTCAATGCCATCGCTCGATTTACTTATGTATTTCCCCCACTATAAAATCCTGCAAGCTAATTATGAAGGTTTTGGGATTATGAATATTTTATGGTAATAGCAGTGGTTTAAAACAGTTGTGGTTGAACATGTTCCAAGCTGTTATTGCTCAGAAGTCTGGGTGATTGTTAACTGTTGACATTTAAAGAATAATTTTAAGCTCAGTGTAACTGTAACAATTACAATTATCATTAATACGTGCCATTAATAAGACGAATCATTGGTTGCATTAGTTCCAGTGACAAGTATTCCATAATGATTGCTCTTAAGAGTGCAATTCTCATACATTGAGCCATGACAACCTACATGAATACCATCCATCTATCCATTGTCAGAAACCGTTTAATCCCGTACAGGGTTGCGGTGAGCCGGATCCTATCCCGGCAGATACAGGGCGCAAGACAAGATTTACCCATGGTGGGACGCCAGTCCATGACAGGGCAACTTACATAAATACAACTCACCTATAGCATTCTCTAATGTTTTATATATTCAGTGATGAGGGTGCTTACGTTCAAACATAATAGTACAGTGAAGAAAATCAAAGATTAAATTTTCTATAAAAACAATAGAAAACATTGAAACAAATGCCATTAAAGTTGTGATTCCAAGGTTCGGACATGCAGCTGATTGATCAACATACAAGCGATGAGCCATTTGTTGACTTGCGGAAGCCACAGTGCACAGGGCACACAGTTTGTGTGGTCGCTGTTTAATCATTGAACAGAGAGTAATTAAGCTTGATAATGGTCTGAATGAGACCTATGAGGTCAATGTTGACTCTTGCAAGCCCCAGTGTGTGCGTTGGGCAATGATTTATATAAGCCAGTGTATGGGGGACGGGCCATTCACGGGCGAGGATGGGGTATATAATTATGATCCGAGAGAGATAGGGGGTGGAGTGGCAACTGTGTGTCACCATCGACAGCATGTGCAGAGTATTGCGTGTGCTTGAATAAAGCGTGTTGGACAAAGACCACGTGTGGAGTAGCTAAGTGAGAAAGAGTGCAACGCGACAGAGTAAACGTTCACGGCAAGTTCGCTGGGCGAGAGAGACGATTCCGTCCCCGTCGTCCCCCTGACTAGTGAGAGCGAGCAGGAATCGGCAACTACTGACACGGTGCAGGAGCGATCGGCATCGAACGACTGGATGCTGATCGTGCACCACAATGTGTTTATCTTTAGTAAGAGTCATGCAATGTCAGGGAAGACAGCAAGAGCCCAAGTCCGGTGTTGAATCTGGAAATTATAATACGACTGGATGGACGTGGTTAATCGAATTTAGAGAAGATAGGAATACAGACGTTAATTAGGGTTTATTATTCAACTACAATCATGTAGGATTCAGGGGTCATCGACCACACAGAGGAGAAGTACTGTATTAGCAATGAAGATCAATCCTTTAGCAATACCATTTTTAGACGATTGGGTAGATACCCAGTGAGGCGATTCCACACTGATTACCCTTGTTTCTACTCATGTAGATGTAGCCTTTATCTCCCCAGTCTTCCCCCCAGCTGTGAAGAGAACAAAGACACGCGTGTTCACACATGCATGCAGATGTCAATACACAAACAACAACAGCCGCGATGCGCCGCCAAGTGGCGGTGACCTCACCACGGCGACTGTTGCAGGCCATATACACCTTGAGGCAACATGAAGTATTGAAGGCTCACTGACAGGAGGAGGTCATGGGACAGACCCAAGTGCCATCGGCTGTCTGACTGACATGACTAGCAGATGCTCCACCTGTGCTTCCTACTATGACAACTCGCTGTGTTATAGCTGCCTGGCGCTCAACTCGTTGTTGTGAGCATCGCCCCTCTGCCCCCAGCTGTTGTTGGAAGGTGACTGCCTCCAATTGCCCATTAGCGTCTTTCATGGAATGAATCGTAAAACAATGGGTTTTAAATTTGAAAACCGTGAGACTGAAAATGTAGTTCCCTCAATTAAAATCGAGTACATCATCAAATTCTAATGAAGGAATTAGAGTGAAATTAAATTATATAACAACCAATTTGGGGCGGCACGGTGGCGTAGTGGGTAGCGCTTCCGCCTCACAGCAAGAAGGTCCCGGGTTCGAATCTCGGCTCGGGGTGCCTTTCTGTGTGGAGTTTGCATGTTCTCCCCGTGTCCGCGTGGGTTTTCGCCGGGCACTCCGGTTTCCTCCCACCGTCCAAAGACATGCTGCCAGGTTAATTGGCGTACTGACTAAATTTCCCCAGGCGCCCTGCGATGGACTGGCGTCCCATCCTTGGTGTTCCCCTGCCTTGCGCCCTGTGTCTGCCGGGATAGGCTCCGGCTCACCGCGACCCTGTATAGGATTAAGCGGTTTCTGAAAATGAATGAATGAATGAACAACCAATTTGGACAGCAGGCTTAAAGCAATAAAGCAAAGCCTCTCAAATATAAACATCCTTCACCCAGCTTAGTTTCCACATCATTACCTAGCCCAGTGTCAACTCTCATTTCAGATACATTCATTAGAGAAGAACTATCCTGGTGAGCATTCTCATTCCTGCGAAAGTCGTAAAATGCAAAATAAGACCCTGAAAAGATCTAGTTACACATTAAATATACAGTATTACAATGTACTGATATAGGTTTCCATGGCTCTATGCATGAAAATTGCTCTCTATAGCTGCTTTTCGAGATAGCTGTGTCGAATATTCATTATCTTGCCTTCATGATAATTCATCTCCCTCGTTTGAGGCATTATCAGGCATTTCAGAAGCTCCTGATGATGCCAATTCTCAGTATTAGAGTGATCCCTCACTTTACATGGCCTAACATTATGATTAAATCAGTTTACAGTACACGCTCTATACGAACATTGATATCACATTCCAATCACATTTCACTCTATGATGCGTGTTACTTTATGCCTGCGCATGAGCCTGGGTGGCACAGCAGCCAATCGGCGATGCAAACGCATGCCGCTTGGGTAGATTCTCAGGCAATAGCAGAGCTTTTTAATATATAAGTCTCAACTTCCAATGTTGTGGAATGAATTACCATAAAACAATGTACAGAATGATTGATCTCACTTTACGATGGTTTCACAGCACGATACGTGTTCTGGAACGGATTCATAACTTAAAACGAGGGACTACTGTGCAATGTCCATGCTTCATACCAATATCCTCAGCTACGTGGTGGACAAGCACAGCACATTTGTAATTCAGCGAATGTATTAGCAATGGTCTATGTTTGGAGCATGGACAGTGGAAAGATATACTGGCTTGAAATTGGAGTGCGAATTTTGCACTGTGCTATTCCCATACCAAAACAACAACAAAATATTCAGAAAGCTAACATGTAAAGTTGAACAATATGCTATATTCCATTATGTAGACCACGTTATATGATAAAACATACTTGAAAGTATGTTTTTGACTTCTGGGACAAATATATTTTGAACTATCCTGAAGATGATCTAACGAAGGTAATTGCTGATGAAAAAACAATGTTGGATCATGAAATAGATGATCCATAGGTAGATGGTTATTACAGCAAACAACACCTAGTGAGCTTGCAAACTCTTTATGGGATTCCTGCGACACAACAAACACGCGAATTGTCAAAGTAATGTCAAAAATAACTATCACAGCTGCCCAGCGCGCTATACTTTTGTTTTATTGAGGCCTATCTTTGATTCATGGACTGCAACTTTTGACGAGACTGTCCCTCTGTATTTCAGAAATCCTGCTTCCAGAGCTTGCAAGCACACTGAGTATTTTCTGTGTAATTGTAAACATCTCTCTGTCATCTATCATAATCTGTCGTCCTGTATCCATAACGGCACAAAACTATATGCTGCCACTGCCACGATTCATCTGCGAGCAAAACGTTTGAGCTCATTTTGCTCCTGGTTTTACCAAGATTGTCCTATTTTTCAGGTAGATCTCCTGGCTCTTTCTGAATGAAAAACGCCCCGTTTATTGTCAGTTGCATAAAACTACTCCACTCACGACGAAAGCTTTTACATGTAATTTCAAGGCCACTCGCATCCATGTGAGCTTTGCCTGGCCGACCAGCAGTGTATGAGGCGCGGCAGGGTGGTGCAGTGGTAACATCCGCGCCTACAGAAAGAATGGTCTTGTCGAGGTGGTTCGATTCCCGCCTTATGCGCCTTTCTGTGTGGTGTTTGTGTGTTCTTCCCCTGTTCTGCGTGGGTTTCCTCCCACAACTTAAAATTATTTGGCCATAACATCATAATATATAGGAAGCAGTGTGTGGCAATATGCGCCGGCAAACTGCCTGGCTGCCTCCTCTGCCTTTCTGCGCTTTCCTCGCTCCTCTGAGTCCATCTCTCGTCGAATGAATATCTTCGACATTGAATGAATATGTGCGCGTTATAAATGTAAAATTATTATTATTATTAAGCGATGGTAAATTGTACCTGTTCTTGACGATCCAGAAATTGCTGCCACTCAGAGAGCCGTACCCGACCACCAACATGGCGTGGTTTGGGGTCTTGTCGCAGGACGGCTCGTCAAATAGCCCTGCGCAGCACAGTGTTGGCAGATTGGGACAATCATATCATAATGAACATGATAGGGTGGCGCACTGGTAACATCTGGGCCACCCTATCAATTATCACCTCGGCCACCTTTCTGTGTGGATTTCCTCCGGGATCTCTGGTTTCCTCCCACAACTTAAACAAAACACTCATTAATTAATTGGCCAATAACATCATAATATATAGGACGCAGTGTGTGGCAATATGTTTGCATCGGCTAACCGCCTGGCTGCCTCCTCTGCCTCTGCGGTTTTCCTCGCGCATCTGTTTCATTTTCTCTTCGAATTAATACCTCCATCCATCCATTTTGTGAACCCGCTTAATTCTGTACAGGGTTGCGGTGAGCTGGAGCATATCCCGGCAGACACAGGGTGCAAGGCAGGGTTGAACCCATGATGAGACGCCAGTCCATCACAGAATAAATTCCTTCGAAATTTAATTAATATGTGCGCGTTATCAAAAACATGTCTTATTTTTATAAGAGGCTACTGGATCTGTAATTCGTCTGAGTCAGTTTTAACATCCTTCTTGCATACATGAACGGCTCAAGCATAATTTATTCCGTGTATTATATAGGTCCAATAATTTTGTTCCAAAGATTTGTCCCACTTTTTGACAGTGTCCAGTTATTCTTTAAGTCTGCAGTGTTCTTCTTCTTCTTCTTTGCGATTCTTCGAAGCGCGATGTTAAATTACAGTTTCCTATTTTCTTACACAGCCCCTTGCATTTTCATTGAACTCCGCAAGGTCTTTTGAGCTGCAGAGGTTGGGTAGTAGAGCACAGACAAGGCAGTGTTCCATAGTATGGTCTGCAGTGTTTACCCTCAGTGAAAAATAAGCTGTGTCCTGTACATTTTACATCCATCCATCCATTTTCTAAAACGCTTGTCCTGGTGAGGGTCGCGGTGGCAGCAGTCCAAGGAGAGTGGACCAGACATCCCTTTCCTGAGCAACAGATTCCAGCTCTTCCTGGGGGATTCCCAGGCGTTCCCAGGCCAGCCAAAGGATATAATCCCTCCAGCGTGTCCTGGGTCGGCCTCTAGGTCTCCGTCCAGTGGGCCGTGCCTGGAATACCACCAGAGGGAGCCTTCCCGGGGGCATCCTTACCAGATGCCCGAACCACCTCAACTGGCTCCTCTCAATCCGAAGAAGCAGCGACTCTAATCCGAGGTTATCCCAGATTTCTGTGCTCCTCACTTTGTCAGGGAGAGTGAGCCCAGCAACCCAGTGGAGAAACCTCATTTCTGACGCTTGTTACCCAAAGTTCATGACCATAGGTGAGAATAGGGCCGTAGATTGACCTGTAAACCAAGAGCTTTGTCCTAGGACCAAGCTCCCGCTTCACTACCATGGACCGGTACAGTACCCGCATCACTTCAGACGCTGCTGCAATCCGCTGGCCAACCTCACGTTCCCGATTACCATCACTCGTGAACAATACCCCAAGATATTTAAACTCCTCCACTAAGGGCAATTGCTCTCCCCTCACCTGAAGAGGGCAACCCACTCTTTTCTTAATAATATATAATGTATTAGAATTATATAGGGCCTTTCACCCAGAGGTACCAAAGTTCTGCAGGAAAATCGCAAATAGTTGGGGGGTAAGGCAGCCACGTGGTAAGCCGGCGCCAACCCGCCAGACACTGCATCCACATATGTTATGATCTTATTGGGCAATTCATGCATGAGTACATCTGTTTTTTTAGTTGTGGGAGGAAATCGGAGAACCAGGAGGAAGCCCACGCAGAACAGGGGGAGAACACAAATTCCGCACAGAAAGACGCCTGAGGCGGGAATAGAACCATCTCAGGCAGGACCTTCTCTCTGTGAGGAGGCGCGGATGCTACAGCTGCAGAGACACCCTGCCTCCCATTATTAAAATTAACATATAGGAATATGACATACAAAACATATAACATTGTGAGTTAAAATTAATATCGCAGGGTTAGCTAGACAAATTTTGGGGAGAGCTATGTAATATTTTTGCTGAATATACGCGACCATGTGCAAGATTAAGCGGTTCTGACACTGGATGGATATGTAAGAACAAAACATGAAATGTCAAAGGTTCACAGCACCTTACGATAAACCCGAGGACATGTGATGCACAGAGATATCGTTAAGCTGTGTAGCAACACGCAGCAGACTCAAATGGAAACCTAAGCTGACGTGCCATTGGCTACGATGGCTGCCCTGCAGCCGAGCTGAAAGACAACGATGTCCAGAGGCTGACCATCGTGCTTTGAAGAATCGCAAATAAGAAGCCGCGTGTTTGCCACTTGTTGCAGTGGTGCACGGTTCAAATCCTGCAGACCGGCCTCGTTATTACTGCCAGTGTGCAGTGGCGTGCAGGGGTTTGGTGATGCCCGGGGCCAACTCCGACTGTATGCCCCCGAATTTGCATAAAAATTGATAATTTCACAGGAATCATGACTCAAACTGAAGTTGCACTTACTTGTCAGTTTTGTCTTGGAGGCTGCAATTAAAATAAGCCATCTAGTGACAACTTTGGGAACTATCATTCATTCATAAAATGAGTAGTAAGGCAGTACTATAACGAGTCGACGGTCGTCGACAGGGCACAGTGGATGATGAAAAATAATGTCGATAGGCGTTGACAGGGCACTGAAAGAGATAATTAGCATTACGCACAGAATTTACATGTAATAAGTTCCCTACTCTGGTCTCGCTTATTAAAACACGGATCCACATTCACACCAGCTTGTGGGACTGTTTAATTTCACTCTTTGATTGGATGCCCCCCTGAAATGGATGCCTGGGGCCGTTGCCCCCTCTGCCCCCTTTCTGCACGCCACTGCCAACGTGTTAACCATAATACACACCTTATTCTTCACACAGGATGTTAAAGATCCCGTGAGCTAATTCGCAAGAGTGGGCCATTGTGCAGCGATCTTAATCCAAATAATTCAGCAAATTACACAATTGAGATTACACATCGGCAGATCTCCCTCCACTGTGAAATGACTGAAGGCTGTAAAACATTGAGCTTTTCTTCTTGGTAGCCTTGTGCTCTAGGATTTGGCGCAAATATCCTTCCATCAATTGTCAGAAACTGCGTAATCCTGTACAGGGTCGCAGGTAACCGGAGCCTATCCCGGCAGACACAGGGTGAAAGGCAGGGCTATACCCCAGATGGGACGCCTGTCCATCACAGGGCACTTTAGTCCTCAGGTCAATTAACCTATGCAGCAACATGTCTTCGGACTGTGGGAGGAGACTGGAGACCGGAGTGCCCAGCGAAAACCCACGGGGACATGGGGAGAACATGCAAACTCCACACAGAAATGCACTCGAGCTCGGAAACTTCTTGCTGTGAGGCGGCAGCGCTACTCACCTAGCCACTGTACCGCATGTACTTGTTACTCTTGACAGTGACTGCAAACCTGATTTGTAGTGCTTAAAGGTGTCCAGGTCAGCATTCATTGCAATTGCAATGGGCCCAATAGATGCCACGGCCTGACGCAAAACTTCTTCATCACCGGACGGCTCCACGAATTGGTAGCTGCTGCACTTGGCGGCCACGTTCTCAGACTTGAATCGGCACTTCCCATCCTGGAGGAAAATGAAGCAAGATTTGAGAATTGCTCTCCATAGCTGTTCTTCGGCATAGCGTGTCGAGTTTTCTTACTCTCTCCTTGGTGACGTTTGACCTCCCACGTTCGCGGAATCCTCAGAAGCGCCTGATCATTAGAAATTCCTGATGATGCCTCCAACGTGGGAATGAACACTTTACATGGCTATCTCCAAATGAACAGCTATGAAGAGCAATTCTCATATATCGAGCCGTGAAAACCTAGATCAATACATAAAACACGGTTCATTAATTAATTCATTGTCAGAAAACACTTAATCCTGTACAGGGTTGCAGTGAGCCAGAGCCTATCCCGGCAGACACATGGCTATATCCAGGATGGGATGCCAGTCCATCACATGGCTTATATCTCTGGGTAAGCCAGGTGTTCCCTGGCCAGCCAAGAGATATAATCCCTCCAGCGTGTTCTTGGTCGGCCTCTAGGTCTTCCGTCCTGTGGGCCTTGCCTGGTAGACTTCCCGGGGGAGCCTCCAAGGGGGCATCCGTAACAGATGGCCGATCCACCTCACCTGGCTCCTCTCAATCCGGAGGAATAGCAACTCTACTCCGAGGCTCTCCTAGATTGCAGTGCTTCTCACTCTGTCACGGAGAGTGAGCCCAGCAACCCTGCGGAGAAACCTAATTTCTGCTGCTTGAATCCATTGACCTCGTTCTTTCGATCATTACCCAAAGCTCAAAACCATAGGTGAGGATAGGGATGTAGATTGACCTGTAAACCGAGAGCTTCGTCCTAGGACCAACCTCCAACTTCACTACCACGGACCGGTACAGTTGTGAGGAACCCTTTTAGGTCCCTCTCCCACGACCATGTGGGTTGTCCG
>JAZEWU010000003.1:1863604-1875110 GCA_036362915.1 Geotria australis | reverse complement strand
AAACTCCACACAGAAAGGCAACCCGAGCCGAGATTCGAACCCGGGACCTTCTTGCTGTGAGGCGGAAGCGCTACCCACTACGCCACCGTGCCGCCCCAGCATTTAATGTCATCCATAAAAACAAGGAGAGCCACTAAATTCTTCAAATCGCCAGGATTGATAGAGAGATACAGCTGGGTATCATCAGCATAAAAGTGGAAAGCTATATCATGTTTGTGCATTATATGGCCAAGAGGAAGCATATAGATGGAAAATAAAATTGGCCCTAGAATTGACCCTTGAGGCACTCCACAAGTTATGTGGGCTGAGGACGATGCATGATCCCCGAATGAGACGCAAAACTGTCTATCTGAGAGATAAGATAGAACCCAGTCTATAGCAATGCCAGTGATACCAACCCAGTTTCTAAGGTGGTCCAGTAGAATGGCATGATCAACTGTTTCAAAAGCGGCACTAAGGTCTAATAGAACTAAAACAGAGGAATTACCAGCATCAGCATTTCTGAGGAGGTCATTGATCACTTTAAGTAAAGCTGTTTCAGTGCTTTGCTTTGTGCGGAAGCCAGATTGGAATTTGTCAAAAAGGTTATTTCCCTCCATAAAAGCTAATAACTGTTTAGAGACTGTCTTTTCTACAAATTTAGAGAGAAAAGGTAGTTTAGAAATTGGTCTGTAGTTATTTAAAACAGAAGAATCCAGATTGGGTTTTTTCAGCATAGGTTGAACAATTGCCTGATTAAAGCAAGAGGGGACTGTTCCAGTAGCCAGAGAGCTATTAATAATAGTGAGGATATCTGAACAGAATGTTCCCATGACCTCCTTTAGTAATCTAGTGGGAACAACATCCATTGGACCAGTCGAAGAGTTCATCTGAGCCACTAGTGCCATAAGACACTCAGCTGAAATGGGCTCTAAAGAGCTTATGGTAACAGAGATCTGGGGGCAATAATAACTTCATAAGCAGGTGGAGCAATCATTGTTCTGATATTAACAATCTTGTTGATAAAGAAAAGCAAAAACTCTTCACCAAGTTCTGGGGAAGAGTCCAGGTTACATTTAGAGGGGTTAACAATGCGATTAATAGTATTGAAGAGAACTCTGGAGTTCTGGCTGTTTTCAGCAACCACACCAGCAAAGAACTTAGCTCTCGCATCCTTAACTTCCTGATTAAATTTAAACAAATGGTCGTTTAAGATGCTATAATGAATCTGTAATTTTGAGGTCTTCCATCTGCGTTCAGCCCTCCTACACTCTCTTTTATAGGCGCGTATATGATTGTCAATCCAGGGGGTATTATTTCTAGGAGATTTTGTTCTAGATTTAAATGGAGCAACTGTGTCCAGGATTGAACGGCATAAACTGTTAAAACTATTAGCAAGCTTCTCAGTTTGCTGTGAACTACAGGGCAATGGACGTGCGGCTGAAAATGCCAAAGAGAATTTCTCCGCAGTTGTGGTGTTAATGATGTGAGAACTAACAGAGCAGACTTTTCTTTCAACTGGGGCAGGAAATAGAACATCAAAAGTGATGCTAATGTGATCAGAGATACAGACGTCAGTTATTGCCACATTCTTGAGAATGAGGCCGAGAGACAAGACAAGGTCCCGAGTATGGCCCAGATAATGAGTAGGACCAGAGACCTGTTGCACAAGATTGAAAGTTTCTATAACATTTAAAAACTCTGCAGCAAATGTATTAGAGGAGTTATTAATATGAATATTAAAATCACAGAGAATCAATAATTTATCGTATTTCAGAATTACAAGAGATAAGAACTCAGAAAGTTCAGTAAGGAAAGCAGCATTCGGTTTTGGCGGTCTGTAGACTACGGCACAGAACAAGGTAGGAGGACCACACAACTTGAATGTCAGCACCTCAAAGGATGTAAAATCATCAAAAGCGGCAAGACTACACCTAAGGTTGCTCTTATGCAAAACAGCCACAACTCCTCCACGGCCACTGACTCTAGGATTGTTGATAAATTTTAAATCAGGAGGGGATGCTTCAATCAGTTGGCGGTGCTCATCAAGTTTTAACCACGTCTCTGTTAGCATTAAAAGATCAAGATGTTGAGAAGTACAGAAGTCATTTATAATAAAGCATTGCGACAGCATTAACTTTTGCATGGTTTTGCCACAAGTAAATGTGGCTACCTGCACGTTGAAACCTTTGTAAAAAGGTGTTCACTTGGTGTTTAAACATGTCAACACTGCGTTCTTATTGCCGGAAAAGAATAACAACTTCGTATTTTATACTTTACTTGTAACAACGGCAAAATGCGTCGAATAGTCTATGTTAGGATTGTCCGTCACAGTTTGAGGCGCAGCCCAACGCGCTGTCGTGTGAGCTGTTCAGACCTTTTGGCGGTCCTGGGAGCGTCGGCGACTCCTGTGCCCAGGTCCGGTGCCAGAGCACGGTGAGCGTTCTCGGGTGGGGAATGTAACCGGCTTTGTGGCACCCGGGCCTCGGGATGTCATCGTCGATTCGCCTCTTCGTCATCGTGATGTAGGGGTGCGGCGTATTGGGGGGTTTCGGGCCGGCCTTTTGACACACCTGACAGCCGCATATCCAATCCGTCACTGCCATCTCCATCCGTGGCCAGAGGTAATGTCAGCAGAGGGTGTCCTGTGTCCGTCGCTCTCCGTCATGGCCTCCTACTGGATGATCCTGTATCACACGGAGTAGTAAGGCTTGATCGGCGGAGGGCATGCACATTGCCCCCGGCTGGCCGGTCGCAGTCATTTCCCTCACCACCCCGTTGCGCAGCTCCAGGTGCACGTAAAGTCTTGGCCTGCTCCCCATCGTTTTGGTGTCCCCGCGGCCCAGTGCTGCCGCCACAGCGGTGAGCTCCAGGGTCGAGGCACTGACGGTGTTGTAGCTAGTCGTCGGTCTTCTTCTTCTTTGCGATTCTTCGAAGCGCGATGTTAAATTACAGTTTCCCATTTTCTTACACAGCCCCTTGCATTTTCATTGAACTCCGCAGTCGTCGGTGAGGCCCGGGAAATCACAGCCGGTTTCCTCGTGGGGGGCATCTGAACGGGGCTGCTTGTCGGTGTCTGGTTCCTATTCTTCAATCATGGCCACCTGTGCTGTTTCCGCACTCGCCGTTGCTCCGGGTTCAGGCAGGCCGATGGGCTGGCGGCGACACCATCCACCCGTGAAGCAGGGGCAGAGTTGGCCGGCTTCTTGGTCTTGTGTGGGTGCTGGCCATCGGGACAGGGCATTGGCATTGGCGCTCTGGCTGCCCAGTTGATACTCCGGGTGCAGGTCGTATTCCTGGAGCTGGGCTAGCCACCGGGCCATCTGTCCTCGGGGATCTTGGAAGATCAGTAGGAACTGCAGGGTGTAGTGGTCAGTTTTGACTCGGCAGCCCCGCGCGTGTATATAGGGGCAGAACTGTTGACAGGCGAAGACCACTGCCCCTAGCTCCTCCCGTGTTACAAAGTAATTTTGCTCGGCCCCGTTCAGAGTCCTGCTGCCATAGGCCACCACCCTGCTGGATCGGTCATTCACGGAGGGAAAGTGCCAGTGATGGACCCTGACAGTTGTGAGGCAGCAAGGACTGAGATCGATGCTGTGAGTTTCGATGACAGAGATGTGAACAGTGATGATGATGCGGATGCTATCAATGATAGCAACGGTATTGCTAGTGATGATGATAATGATAGCCATAGCGATATCGTGAAGGACGAGAGCAGTGATGTTGCCAGTGATGATGATGCTGATGCTAGCAAGGTTAGCGGGGAGGATGCTGTGCTGCCTAATAGTGAAGTTTTGGAATACAAAATAAGTGCTGGGGAAGAAAATGGGATTGCCGTTACAGGGGATGCTAGGACTTAGGCTAATCTTGAAAACCGTGGTGCCACGTCGGCAGAATGTCAGGGGTTACTTATCCTTGTCGCACCATGCCAGGAGATGCCGATTCTTCTGTGCCGTCGCTACCTTGGGAGACGCCTTGGACGGAGTCGTCTCTCTCTTCCTCTGGCTGCAGTGGCTGCTTCCTGTCTCGGCGTTTCCGTGTAATTCTCAAGCAGGAGGTTGACACGTGGTCTCTATCCAACTCGTTTATTTAACGCAAGCAAGCCTCTCCTCATCCAGCAGTGGATCAGCTCACACGTAACGCTAACACCCTATCCACATCTAGCAGTGGATCTCCCGCTCAATCTCAGAGAGCGTTATCTCCCCATTCACTGCAGCGCGCAGTCTGCCCATACAGAACATACTATTCAAGAAACGCACACGTTGCTTACTCTCGGCCCTCAATATATATCATGTCCCTCATGATCAGCATTCGTCATCCTCAAAGCACTCGGTTTCTGCTAGTCATTTGCAGAACGACAGTAAAAAACGCCTGGGTCTGAGAGAAACGGTATTTCGATCTTCTGTATGTACTGTACATATGGTTGAGTTTATAAATAAAGTTAAATTGAATTGAATTGAAAAGGTGACCGGGTGTGCGATGGGCAATTTTAGCCCGGGACGGAGCTTATTGCGCAGGGAGGCGGTGTGATGCCAAGGGGGGATGGGAACCCTGAGCTATTTAAATGGTGTTGCTGGGGGCCGAGGGGTAATACAACGAATTTAAGAAATCAACAGACTTAAATTGTGCAGAGATAAAACTATTTTAGTCGAAATCATATGGAAAAGAGTAGCGGGCTGTATTTCAAAAGCCAAAAAAGTTAAATAATTCCAATACATTGCTAACAGACAAAACAGTGCAATAATGCAACACTGCGATGGGGATAAGTTGAAAATGCTTGTTCCGCAATACAATGAGAAAGTATATACAAACTTTGAAACCACCAATCACTTTTGCACAATTTCAGCTAGACAGACATTTCAATTCTAATAGGGCTCTAAGGCAGCTCAACGAAGGTAGTGACTGTAGCTTCAAGCTGAAACCAATATTGTTTCAAAAACGAGGGGAAGCCCCTCCCCGCCCATGGAAAGGGATCTTGTCGTGTTGGGGGGGTCTTGTGTGTTCCAATGAACCTCAGAGTTATGTTGTCTAGAGTCCAGTTCTCCTGGTAGTGTCACCCATGGCGAACACGTCTGAGGAGAGGTTCACACAAAGACCTTCATGATTGTTCTAAAAAAGATCATGAGAACCCTGCCCAGACTAGGGTTATCGGGTCCCAACCCTGGAGCCAGGCCTGGTGGTGGCCTCCGTCGGCAAGTGCCTGGTGGCCGGGTGACCCATGTAACCCGGTCGGGCCCAGCCAGAAATGGATCCGTGGAGTAGCCTTGTAGGCCCACCACCCGCAAGGTGAAGGGTGAGGGTGGGGTGCGATGCCGTCACGGCAGCGAAAAGGACCGACTTAGACAGACTAGACCTTGCAATGGAAACTGGCTGTTGGGACGTGGAATGTCACATCTCTGTCGGGGAAAGAGCGGGAACTTGTGGAGAAGGTAGAAAAGTACCAGCTTCACATAGTTGGTCTCACATCCACAAACAGCATTGGCTCTGGAACCAAACTTCTCGATCAGGGATGGTCTCTCTCCTACTCCGGGGTGGTATCTTTCCTACTCCAGTGGACGTGAGGATCGCCTCAATGAGACTTCGGATCTCGGAGAGGAAAACATTGACTGTTGTTTGTGCGTATGCACCAAATGTCAGTTCAGATCATTCGGCCTTCTTGGAGACAGTTGGTGCGGGCCTCGATAGGGAGTCTTCAGTGCACACGTGGGGAACGATGGGGATACCTGGAGGGGCTTGATTGGGAGAAATGACTTTTCTGATCTACCTACAACCTCTTGGCCATATCCTGCGCAGCCTCAATCTTAGCTACCATTGCTATGCTGATGACATCCAAATCTATATCCATGCAAAGTCATCCATCAATGCGTCTGGTCTTTGCATGTCTTCTTCACTGTCTACTGTGAAGTCCTGGCTCAATTCAAACTTTCTAAAACTAAATGGGGAAAAAACTGAGGTCTTTCTTGTCGGAACCCCGCTTCAATTGTCTAAGGCTGAACCTATCCAATTGATGCTTGACGGCCATACAACTGAAGTTGCTAATGCAGTCCAAAGCTTAGGTGTGACTCTTGATTCCTCACTCACTTTTGAGACACACATCAATAAGGTGACGAAGGTAGCCTATTTTCATCTCAGGAATATAGTCAGACTGCACAACATCCTGTCACCTGCTGATGCTGAGAAGCTAATACACATCTTCATCTCTTCACGAATTGACTACCGCAATGCACTGCTTCCCGGAATCCCTGCCTATTTGATCAATCGTCTCCAACGTGTGCAGAATGCGGCTGCCAGAGTCCTCACTGGCACACCCTTCTGTGATCACATAACCCCAGTACTGATGTCTCTCCACTGGTTACCTGTTACATACAGGATTTAATTCAAGATCCTCCTTCTCACTTACATGGCTCTCTCTGACACAGCTCTGACATACATCCGTGACCTTCTGCAGTCACCCTCTACAACACGACAACTACGATCCTCCAATACACGCTTGCTGTTTGTTCCCAGGTCGCGCCTCCATTCCATGGGTGACAGAGCCTTCTCGCGCGTTGCCCCAAGACTCTGGAATGCTCTTCCACTGGAAATTCGTTCAGCGCAGTCCTTGAACATCTTCAAATCTAGTCTTAAGACTTATTTGTTCCGTAAAGCCTTCAAGCCGTCCTGTCAGGACTTCTGATGCGGCTCTGCGCTGTCATGCCAGGTTGTTGGCTCTCTTCATACCTGCACCTTTTTGGGAGCATTCGCTCCTTCCTCTGGCACCTTTTGGGAAGCATTCGTTCCTTCCTCTGGCTTGGATTGTTGGAGTGGGTTATCGGTGCCGTGCCGAGATGTTGGCTCCCTCTCTCTTCTGATCTGTCTGCTAGGGGACATTTGTTCCCTCCTTGCTTGTTGTAGAATTAGTATTATTATTATTATTATTTTCCTGTTGTTTTTTTGTCCTATGTCTTATAAGTCATTGCTATCGCTTGACTCTCAGTTTTCTGTCTCCCCGTTATTGTTGTGCCGTTCTCTCCACAGCTCGGATAAATAAAAAACCCAAAAACAATTGTTGCTGATTTTCCGTGCTCTGTCGTTGTTGACATGTCGTTCTCTCTGCAGCTTTGTGCAGCGCTTTGTGACCCTCGGGTGAAAGGCGCTATAACAAATGCTATTATTATTATTATTATCGTCAATAATATTTTCAATAATAACAAGATAGCCCGTCTCATTACGATGCTGAAAGGGCAATCAACCGTGGCGGCCTTCTTCACGCCCGTTCGCGCCAAATGAGCGCTGCTTTTGCCCTAAAGATTCCAGGAAAATTCCCATAATCCGGTGGTCGAACGTCCGGGAAGAGATGGAATGTGGCCGGGAGAACCTCCCATCGTCACCACCATCACCATCATCATCACCACCATCATCACCACCACCATCATCTCTCTCGCCGGAACATCTATCTCGAATTGAAATGTCTCCCCAGGCTGCTAAAAAGCGGCTGCTTCTCCGCAGCAAGGGGATAGTGGGTGGTGTGATGGGTGGCACGGTGGTCGATGACACGGAGGCGGTGGGTGGCACGGGCGAGTGGGAGGTGGGAAGAACCTGGGAGGAGGTTCTGTCTGCTGAGATAAGAAAGGATTACTTTGTTAAGCTGAAGGCGTTTGTGGCGGAGGAGTGTGGGAGGAGCACTGTATACCCAGCGCCAGAACACGTTTTAACATGGACACACATGTGCGACGCTTCACAGGTGAGGGTGGTGATTCTGGGCCAGGATCCGTACCACGGTCCCGGCCAGGTGCACGGCCTGAGCTTTAGCTTGGGAGCGACGAGAATACGGCTGTTCTGTGAGGGAGTCTTCCGTGCCGGGCAGAGCTGCCGGCACGGCCCGGGGGTGCTTGGCACGGCCCGGTCAGCGTGTGTGTGAGCTGGGGAAGTTGGCGTGGTGTGCGCGCTGCGGAGCTCCACTGCTAGATAGTAACTGAACGGCATGCCTGTGAGCTAGGAGCTCGGTGATAGCAAGCTGAGGAAGCTGAGCGGTCGCAGTGATGGACTGCTGTGCATGTGGGAAGTCTCCCTGGTATGCAACGTCTGTCTCTGCGTTGATGTATATGGAAACGACACGGCTTTGGAGAATATTAAACGACTCGGCTCAACCTCTTGCAACTGCCGCGCCTCGCCCTTCATCTGTGTGCGAGAGGGTGGCCCTGGGCCGCACCGACCACCGTGTGCTCTGGTGTCCGTGGCGTTCGACTTACGCCCTGTAATGTGGTAAAGGACCCGACGACTTATCCTGACAAGAGAGTCGACAAGGATCCTCACAAGGGCATCACCAAGCCTGCCATTTGGCGTCTCACTCGCCATGGCGAGCGAGACGCTGCTGCGGCGAGCGTCTGGTCTGAAGGTGCATATGGCCTGGCACAGGCGACGTGGTGACGTCACCACCACTTAGTGGCAAAAGACGGTTGTTGTTGTTCTTTTGCTTCAAAGTGGATTGTTTTATTTGCAGTGGCGTTGTTTCCCCCTCTTGTCTGTGTCTCTGTCTTCCTGTCTCTGTGTCCCTATGTCTCCCCCTATCGCTCAGCCTCCCTCCCTGTCTCCCTCCGTGTTTGTCTTTAAGGAAGTGACGGCCATGTTAGGGGACTCTGGCAGAATGTTGCCGCTCTTAAGATTGCCAGTTTCACGACCTTTCAGTGTATATGTGAAGCAGCCTTAATCATTTATTTTTTGTTCCTTTGGTTTTTATTGGTTGCATTTTCTTTCGTTGTTGACATGCCGTTCACTTCGCGGCCCTTGTGCAGCGCTTTGTGACCCTCGGGTGAAAGGCGCTATATAAAATGCTATTATTATTTGCGACCCCAGGGGCGTCAGGTCGCCACCCAGCCTCATAAACATCTTCCACGAGGTGAGGGGGTGAGGGGCGGTCGCCCACCGCACAGAGACCTCGCGGCATGGGCCACGCAGGGCATGCTGCTGATAATAATAATCTACTTTTGTAACGCGCGCATTTTCTCCGGGCGTGTTGCACCCGTTGATTCAGAGGCGTGGAGCCCTGCTCAGTCGGTTTGTTGTGAGTTGGTGAAGAGGTGACTTTTTTAGAGTTTTTTGAAGGCTGTGGGGGACTGTGTTTGACGCAATAGGTGTAGCAGGCTGTTCCAGGTTGTGGGTGCCGCGACCGAGAATCGTCGTTTCGCGAAGGTTATACGTGAGCGCGGTGTATGGAGTAGGTGCTGTGCTGAGCTGCGGAGAGTATGGGATTGTGTTGATGCGAGTTGCCGGAGTAGTGATGCGAGGTATTTAGGGTGTCCTGTATGGATAGTACACTGTGGCATATTATTGCAGTTTTGTAAGTGATGCGTTTGTGGATGGATAGCCAGAGTAGAGTCTCCATGCATTTGTGGTTTGTTGGTCGCACACTTTGATGTTGAGGACTGCATGTGCTAGATTGTTCTGAAGACGTTGCAGTTTGGCGTTCTGTTGTTTCGTGATTCCTGTGAGTATTGCGTTGCAGTAGACAAAGTGGCTGGCGATGAGGGTGCAGGCGATAGTCTGTGCTGTTTGGGTAGAGATTAGTGGACGGATTTGCCACAGTGCTCATAGGTGGTAGTTGCAGGATCTGGTGATGTTGTTTATGTGGGTGCTGAAAGTGAGTGTGGGGTCTAGTGTTGTTCCCAGAACTTTAAGATGAGCTGAGGGTGCAATGTGAGAGTCGGCGATGCGGAGATGTTGCAAGAGTTGAGTATTGGCAAGGCGCTTGCTCGTGCTGATGTATATTGTGACTGATTTATTAGGGTTGAGGAGGAGCTTGTGTTGCTGTAGCCAATTCGTTATTGCTGTTATGCAGGATTCCAGGTTGTTTGTGTTGTCAGGTGAGGTAAGGGTGGTGTAGAGTTGGATGTCGTCGGCGTAGCTGTGGTGCCGTATGCCGTGACTGTCAATGAGGCGGCTGAGTGGTGAAATGTAGGCGGTGAAGAGTAAAGGTGATAATACGGAGCCTTGTGGGACCCCGCAAGTGGATGTGGTGATGGGTGTTGTTGAGGTGCCCATTTTGATAAATGTTGGTCTGGAAGCGAGAAAGGAGGCGATAAGGTAGAATGCAGTGCCAGCGATGCCGAAGTTGGCTGGAGTGAGCCACTGAATTGTTTGTGTCCTAGTGCGGTGGATGAAGGTTTTGGCTGGTAGGAGTTCGTCCATGATTGTCCTGATGTCAGTGTGTAGCTGCTGGGCCAGGTCGGAGTAGTCAGAGATAGTCTTTGTAAAAGATGGAGCTGAAAGCATTTATTTTTGGAATTTTTCGAGGTTGAGGCGACTTGGGTTCCGCGAGAGGAAGGTGGCCGTAGTTGTTTGCTTGGATGCCAGCTGGGCGCTGATGGTGATGAGAAGGTGATCTGAGTAGGGGATAGTGTGCGTGGCGATGTCGGCGTATTTGGGTTGCATGTGGAGTGCCTGGGCCGGGATGATGAACAGGTCCAGGGTGCTGGACGGACCAGTGGTGGGCGTGCGGGTTGGGCCAGTATTGAGTGCGTGAAGGTTGTAGTTGGAGAGAAGCGTGCTGAGGCGAGTGTCGATTTCTGTATCTGTATCTCTCGGGCAATTAAAGTCTCCTGCTATGAGAAATGTTGTGTTGAGTGCTAGCAGGTGGTCGAAAAAGTCTGCGAGGTCAGTGTAAAATGTTAGGCGTTTGTGTCAGGCAGGCGGTATAAGAGTACGATGTTGATGCGATTCGTGCTGAGGACGACGGTGACTGATGCTTTCTCGCAGGTCAGTGGTGCACTGGGTAGGTGTAGCGGTTTGACGAGTAAGTTAATTTCATATATGAGTGCAAGGCCACCTCCTCTGCCGCCCGATGGTCTGGGGTAGAAAAGGGCTTTGTAGCCTCATGGAGCGATATTTGAGAGAGCGTTATCGGGTGGTTGGTGGTGATCCATGTTTCTGTGATCAATAGTATGTCCAGTTTGTGCTCTTCTGTTGTGTCTTGTATGAGGGCTGCTTTGTGTACTGCTGAGCGAGTGTTGAGGAGGCCGAAGTGCAGGGGGTATTACCTGCCAACTCTACCAAACACTTCGAAGACAAGGAGCTGA
Organism: Geotria australis; assembly: GCA_036362915.1. Taxonomy (NCBI): domain Eukaryota; kingdom Metazoa; phylum Chordata; class Hyperoartia; order Petromyzontiformes; family Geotriidae; genus Geotria; species Geotria australis. The sequence goes on along the minus strand of JAZEWU010000003.1, from coordinate 1,864,077 downwards.
AAGACAAGATGTCTAGAAGCTCAACAGATGCCCGAAGCCCCTCAAGGTGGAGCAAGAAGAGAGGCCAATGCCCGCCTTTAAGGCCAGCACTGACTGTTATGTCTCTAACTGTTGAAGGACTGTCTGCAACTAAATAAGAACTTGTTGCAAAACTATGCAAAGGTTATCATTGTGATCTTCTCTGCCTACAAGAAACCCACCGTGGACCTAAAAACCCTCACCCTCGTGTAGAAGGTATGACCACCCTCATAGAAAGACCACATGAGGAATACGGAAGCATCATACTAGCAAAAAATGGGACAATCGCCAGATCAACATCAAAGAGCGATAAAAACGATATCAAAGTCCTAGCCGCTGAGCTCCGAGGAGTTACCGTTACCTCAGTTTACAAACCGCCTACCACACCCCTAGAGATGCCTGAACTACCATCATCTGGAAAACCGAAAATTGTAATTGGAGATTTCAACAGCCAC
>JAZEWU010000003.1:1580436-1594627 GCA_036362915.1 Geotria australis | reverse complement strand
CCCCACTGATTGGCCGAGTCGGGTGGAGGCGGGTTTACGACACTTGTTTGTTTTCACATCACCTAACCCATAAAAGGATAAATGCTAACGCTAGTGTATGGTTAGGATTTACGGATGGGGTTGGTGTCGGGTTAGGGCTGAGCGTTTACAATGTGTGGTTAGCGGTAAGGTTGTAACTGCGGGTAGGGTTAGGGTCCTTGGTAACCTACTGCTCACTGTAATCCCACTGTGTTGTAATGTGTAGATATTGTGTTGTGACATAAAGAGCACATTTATCCCACACATCCGTGTAGCACTGTGGTCTATGATGGCCGGCAGTGCTGGACCGGTCAGGTTTATCAGATAATAATAATAATTTTAAACGTTTAACGCTGCGCGGCACACATTAATTCAATGTCGAAGGTGTTCGTACGACGAGAGAAGGATTCTAGAGGCGTAGCGAGGAAAGCGCAGAGAGGCGGAGGAGGCAGCCAGACGGTGTGCCGGCGCCAATATTGCCACAGACTGCTTCGCCACTTGGGAGAGAAAGGCGGCCGGGCGTGGTACGTGGAGGGGAGGTTGATTACTGTGAAGATGCCTTTATTAGCAAAACAGAGAAAAAACACGTGGAAAAAAACACAAACGTTAAATACAAAAGGGTTAATATCTTAAAAGGCCACACGATCAAACTCAACAGATAACACGACTAGATACTGTGGAGTTGATAAAGCAGACACGGAGTCTATGCAGCGGTAACATCCGCTCCTCACAGAGAGAGAAGGTCCTCCGGGTTCCCTCCCTCAACGAGTGTGTAGTTTGTGTGTTATTCTCTCCCCCTATTCTGAGTGGGTTTCCTCCTTGTTCTCCGGTTTCCTCCCACAACTAGTGTGGAGTTTGTGAGCGAGTAAACAGGAGCAGCAGCGTGTCTGTCCTGTGTGATGAAACCGGAGTACCCGCCAACAACCCACGCGGACACGGGGAGACAGACTCCACACAGACTGGCGGCTAGCACCTGAGCCGGGAACCGAACCGCCCCTCCACTAAAGTCCATCAATCTATCCATCCATCCATTTTCAGAAACCGCTTAATCCTGTACAGTGTCGCGGTGAGCCGGAGCCCATCCCGGCAGACACAGGGCGCAAGGCAGGGGAACACCGAGGATGGGACGCCAGTCCATCGCAGGGCACCGGGGGCAATTTAGTCCGCAGGCCAATTAGCTAATACAGCAGCAGAATGTCTGGACTGTGGGAGGAAACCGGAGTGCCCGGCAAAAACCGATGCGGACACGGGGAGAGAACGTGCGACCTCCACACGGAAAGACACCCGATGCGGGATTCGAACCTGGGTCCTTCTCGCTGTGAGGCGGCAGCGCTACTCACCGCTCCGCCACCGTGCCGCCCCCTCCACTAAAGTGTTATTCTTCATGTTATCGGCGCATTTTTCCACCGCTGGGCAACGGGGAAGCCACCAAACTGAAGCACCAATGGAGATCTACACAACGGTGCGTCTCAATGAGCTGCCGGTGCGGGGAAAATTGGCAAACGGAGGTTCACTACGCTCAGACGCGCTGTGTGAAACTCTGCGTGTGTGCGGCAGCGAGCCTGGCGCAGGCGCAGTGGGGCATCACCGCCACCTAGTGGCGAATGCCGGTTGGTGTGTGTGTTTGTGTCTGTAGGGAGCGGTAGCCCAGTGGTTAGCGCAATGATGGGCTACGAATCTGGCCACCCGAGTTCGAATCCCGCTCACGGCCACCAACACCAGTGACGATTTTCCGAATCGGTCCTAGGCCTCCCCTAGGTCGACTCAGCCTCAAATGAGTGCCTAGTGCGGCGTGTAAACATCGCCACTAGGGAGACAAAAGGCGGCCGGGCATGGTGCTGGTCACCCACCCCCTCGTGTGCCGTGTCGACCTTCAAAGGTGCTCGCTAACGGCACTTGCCCCAACAGTCTGTTAAGGCTACACGGGGGATCTTTGTCTTTTGTAAGTATCTGTACTGTGACCGCCTGTCGGCGAGCCTTTGACACTTCACGCGGCCTCAAGGTGCACATGGCCTGGCACAGGCGCCGTGGTGACGTCAAAGCCACTTAGTGGCGAATGGCGGTTGTTGTTGTTGTGTGTGTCTGTGTGAGTGTGCACGTATCTGTGTGTGTGTCTATGTATGTGTGTTTGTTTATGTGAGTGTGTCTATGTGAGTGTGTCTATGTGAGTGCGCGTGTATCTGTGTGTGTGNNNNGGGGGGCGGGGAACGGCGGGGGGGGGCGGTGGGGGCCGGCAGTCGGGAGCCGATCGCGACGCGTGGCCGCAGCACGACCAGTGCTGTCGACCCGGGTGGCCCGGGTGGCCGTGACCACAGCCCAGAAACCCTCCTGGGGGACGGGTAGGGGTGGGTCAGAGGGTAGATAATAATAATAATATCAATTTATATAGCGCCCTTCACCCGAGGGCCACAAAGCGCTGCACAAGGGCCGCGAAGAGGACGGCATGTCAACAACGAAAGAAAATCAATACAAAAAAAAAACAAACGCAACAAAAAATAAATGAGTGAGGCTGCTTCGAATACACTGAAAGGTCGTGAAACTGGCAATCTTAAGAGCGCAAAAGTCTGCCAGCGTCCCCTAAGATGACCGTCACTACCTTAAAGAGGGGGGGAGAGGAGAGGAGGAGAGGTCTTGAGAGAAACGTAATTTCGATCCTCTATACGTCACGCTTCGTAGAATCGAATTCGAATCCCTACCTCTCCCCGTCTATCTGGCGGCGGCGTCTCCCGTTGCGAGTGCGCGTCTCACCGGGCATGGTGCCCCCACAGGCGCAGCGCGCGTCCCGCTGGCCGCCGCTCGAGCAGAACGAGCAGCAGTGGTAGACGCCGTGGTGAGCACGTGACGAGGAGGGGGCGGAGGTGGTGGTTGTGGTGGTGTGGGACACACGCAGAGAGAACGGGGAGCCCTGCACACACAGCATCATCAGTATCATCAGCGGGGATCAAGGTAGGAGCGTTCACGTCGCGATCCCCGTCAAGTAATACTTGGTATTACCTGCAAATTCTACCAAACACTTCGAAGCTGAGGAGCTGAAACACAACGATGTCCAGAAGCTCAACAGATGCCAGAAGCCCCTCAGTCTGGAGCAAGAAGAGAGGCCAGTGCCAGCACTGACTATTATATCTGTAAATGTTGAAGGGCTGTCTGCGACTGAAGAAGAACTTGTTGCAATGGGAAACTGTCATGTGGCCATTACGCTTCGAAGAATCGAATCAAGTATCATCAGCATCATCAGCTCCTAACAACATCTCGAGAAGAAACCAGACTCCAGCTCTGGACGGAAAAGCTTGAGAGTGACCCTCCTCCAACTGGCAATGGGAATCCCCCCTGCTGAAGACCTCCCTCCTGGCTCAGAAGCACCGTGGATTCGGTGGAAGACACTCAACCGCCTGAGAACTAGAACGGGACGATCAAAAGCTGTTTTGGTCAGATGGGGCTACAAGACCGGCCCAACCACCTGTGAATGTTTGAGAAGCAGACCGTACTACGGAACACTGCCTTGTCTGCGCTCTACTACCCAACCTCTGCAGCTCAAAAGACCTTGCAGAGTTCAATAAAAATGCAAAGAACCGTGTAGAGAAATGGCAAACTGTAATTTAACCGTCGCGCTTCGAAGAATCGAAAAGAAGAAGTGCAGATAGAGATTAAAAGATGTGCAAGTAATCTGGCATCTACAGGACGAGTAGTTGGCAGCAAGCTTTTGTCGTGTTCTGGACAAAGTGGTGAACGGCTGTTGTTGTTGCTGATGCTGTGAGCGTGACGTCACCTGGATGTGCCGACCGTGCACCATGACGGATATGTAGTAGCTGCCGGTCTCCGTGGCCGTGTAGGAGACGTCGAACGTGGCGCCCTTGCCCCGCGACACCTCCACCGGCACCGCACTGCGGAACCGCACACCCAGGTTCGATGCCCGCCTCGGGTGCCGACGCCTGTCTCTCCGTGTGGAGTGTGTGTGTGTGTCTGTGAGTGGGGAGCAGTCTTCTTCTTTGCGATTCTTCGAAGCACGATGGTCAGCCTCTGGACATCGTTGTCTTTCAGCTCGGCTTCGAGTGGTAGCCCAGTGGTTAGCGCTATGCTGGGCTGCAAATCTGGCGGCCCGAGTTCGAATCCCGCTCACGGCCAACACCACCGGTGACGATTTTCTGAACCGGTCCTGGGCCTATTCCCCTAGGTCGACTCAGCCTGATTTTCCGTGCTTTGTCGTTGTTGACATGTCGTTCTCTCTGCAGCTTTGTGCAGCGCTTTGTGACCCTCGGGTGAAAGGCGCTATATAAATGCTATTATTATTACCCTAGTGCGGTGTGTAAACATCGCCACTAGATTGCCAGTTTCACGACCTTTCGGTGTATAAAAATTTTGTGCAGCGCTTTGTGACCCTCGGGTGAAAGGCGCTCTATAAAGACAAAGGCGGCCGGGCGTGGTGCTGGTCACCCACCCCCTCGTGTGCCGTGTCGACCTTTATAGGTGCTTGCTAACGGCACTTGCGCCTACAGTCCGTTAAGGCTACACAGGGGATCTTTGTCTCTGGTGAGCGTGGTGGTGAGTGTGGTGGTGAGTGTGGTGGGTGAGTGGGTGAGTGCGTGTGTCTCACCAGCGCGTGTGCTCGCGGTGCAGGATGGTGACCTGTGGAGTGACGGGCGTGGCCGCTTCGCCGTCGCGGCCGCACAGCCGCACCGTGAAGTGTGCGCGGCGGGCGGGGCGCGCGCCACGCAGGCCTGGCACGCCGTCAACACCACCGTCACCACCACATCATCTTCACCATCAACATCACCATAATAATAATAATAATTTTACATTTATAACGCGTGGCACGTATTCATTCAATGTGGAAGGTATTCCATCGACGAGAGAACGACTCGGAGGCGCAGCGAGGAAAGCGCACAGAGGCGGAAGAGGCAGCTAGGCGGTTGGCCGGCGCCATATTGCCACACACTGCTTCCTATATATTATGATGTTATCGGCCAAAGAATTAATGAGTGCTTTTTTACTTGTGAGAGAAAACCGGAGAACCCGGAGGAAACCCACGCAGAACAGGGGGAGAACACACAAACTCCACACAGAAAGGTGCCCGAGCCGAGATTCGAACCCGGGACCTTCTTGCCGTGAGGCGCAGATGTTACCACTGCGCCACCATCAATATCATCATCATCATCACCATCATCATCGTCGTCGTAATGTGGAGGCACGGGCTGAACGGACCACGTCCGTTGAGAGTGGGGGGGGGTCAGCGGAGTGGGATGGGGGTTGTAGCAGCTTGCGTGCGTGTGTACGAGGGGGGGAACGCGAGGCGCTCACCGTCGCCGTGTGCGGTGCAGCGGTGAGCGTGCGGCGGCGCCGGCCCCAGAGCGCCGCACACGGGGAAACCGCCAACCGCTCCCGCGTCGCGCGACGCCAGCAGCCGCATGGAGCTCATCTCGGCCTCCACGTCCACCGCCAAGCCGGCGGCCGAGGAGGTCGACGACGAGGAGGAGGTGGTGGAGGAGGACGAGGTGGAGGACGAGGACGAGGAGGCCGGGGAGCTCGCGGAAGCGGGCGGAGGAGGTGGTGGGTCGAGGGGCACGGACTGTTGGGGAGACAGCGCGATCAGTAAATTCAAATACATTTCATTGTCAATTGTGCCGTATGTCCGGGACATATAGAGGATCGAAGTTCCGTTTCTCTCAATAATAATAATAATGGCATTTTATAGAGCGCCTTTCACCAGAGGGTCACAAAGCGCTGCACAACGACAGAAAAAAACAACTGATAAAAACCCAGGTGGCGGCATATACATGGACTGGAACAACAACAATTCAATTCAACTTTAATGTCAATTGTGCCGTTTTCCAGGACGTATAGAGGATCGAAATTCCGTTTCTCTCAAGACCCCGGTATTGACATATGATGAGCCGTTGTTATCAGCGTCGTCGTTGTAATGATCCATCATTATCGTGATAGTCACTACTTCTTCTTCTTTGCGATTCTTCGAAGCACGATCGTCAGCTTCTGGACATCGTTGCCTTTCACCTCGGCTTCAAAGTGTTTGGTAGAATTCGCAGGCAACACCAAGTATTACCTGACAGGGATCGCGACGTGAACGCTTCTACCTTGACCCCCATAGTCACTACTGTAATCATAATTATCTGTTACTGAGGAAAGGGATATCTGGTCCACTCCCCTTGGACTGCTGCCACCGTGACCCTCACCAGGACAAGCGGTTTAGAAAATGGATGGATGGGAGATCTTTGTCTTTGATCTTCGAGGTGAGCGAGTGACTCACCGCGTGGGTGAGGTTGGATTCGATTCGATTCTTCGAAGCGTGATGGTTATATGACAGTTTCCCATTGCAAGCAGTTCTTCTTTAGTTGCAGACAGCCCTTCGACATTTAGCGATATAATAGTCAGTGCTGGCCTTAAAGGCGGCGGGCATTGGCCTCTCTTCTTGCTCCAGACTGAGGGGCTTCTGGCATCTGTTGTTGAGCTTGTGGACATCGTTGTCTTTCAGCTCCTCGGCTTCGAAGTGTTTGGGAGAATTTGCAGGTAATACCAAGTATCACGTGACAGGGGGGATCAAGTAATACCGAGTATAATTTGCCAGGGATTGCGACGTGAACGCTTCTGCCTTGATCCCCGTGTGTGAGGTGAGCGAGCGCCTCACCGTGTGTGTGAGGTGAGCGAGTCTGTGCGAGGCGAGCGGCGCGGTCAGCATGACGTCCACGGCGGTCCCCTCGCGGAGCAGCGCCTCCGTGAAGGAGGCCGCCTCGCGGAGCTCTCCCACACGGACACCCAGCACCGCCACGCGGGCAGACAGCGCGCCGCGGCAACGACGCCGCCTCTACACACACGGGGACGCGGAGACAGAGGGACATGGAGTAAGCATTTTCTGAGTGAGCGACCGTTTCAGTCGGGCCGCTAATTGATTGGTTATCGATCGGCCGGCGAGCGGGAGCGCCGACGATGCAGCAGCATCGGCGCGTGGACCTGCTGGAGGGTACCTGCTCGAGGGAGCGCATCAGCGCGTGGTAGTGGGCGTGCACCGCCTGCTCGTACGCGACGCGGAAACGCTCGATGTCCTGGCGCGTGTCCTCCGCTCGCTCCTCCACGCTGTCCGACAGCAGCTCCAGCTCGCGCGCCGTCGCCTCCATCTCGCGCACCTTGGCGAGGAGGGCCGGTCGGACACCGTCATGAGCCGGCGTGCCGACGACGTTAGACCCGGTCTAACGCTGGTGCTAGACCGGCGTTAGACCAGCGTTAGACCAGCGTCAGACCTGGTCTTACCAGTGTTAGACCCGGTCCGACTGGTGATAGACCCGGTTTTTGTCTTACTAGTGTTAGACCCAGTCTCGCTGGCGTTAGATTTCGTCTAACGATTAACTAGCGAGCGAGTGACCGAGCAAACGGATGAGCCACTGGGGGGAGACACGGGCTTGACACGGGGGGGAAGCCACAACATGCTCGCAAGCAAACCCCGCTCGCTCGCGAAACACAGGAACGCGCGATCGGCGCGAGCGACCTCACCCGCATTAGCGTCAGGGTGGGCATGAAGGTAGAAGCGTTCACGTCGCGATCCCTGTCAAGTAATACTTTGTATTACCTGCAAATTCTACCAAATACTTCGAAGCCAAGGAGCCGAAAGACAACGATGTCCAGAAGCTCAACAGATGCCAGAAGCCCCTCGGTCTAGAGCAAGAAGAGAGGCCAATGCCCGCCGCCTTTAAAGGCCAGCACTGACTATTATATCTCTAAATGTTGAAGGGGCTGCCTGCAACTAAAGAAGAACTTGCTGCAATGGGAAACAACCGTCATGTAACCATCACGCTTCGACGGATCGAATCGAATTCCGAACGCGTGCCGGGGCCGTGAGCTCACCCGCTCGCGCGCCTCCCCGAGCCGCCGCCGGGTCTCGGTGGCGACGCGCCGAGCCGCGTCGGGGGCGGCCTCGCAGGCGTGGGCGCCGTGCGCGGCGCCGGCCACGCAGCACTGGGCGCACGCGGGCAGCGCGCAGCGCCCGCAGAGGTAGCGCAGCTCCTGCGCAGGGTGCTCGGGGCAACGCGACGGGGCGCGCACCGATGGCGGGAGAGGGCCGCCGCCTGCTGGGGGGGGGGAGGGCGGTAGTGCGCCGCGACGCGGTTAGCTACGCGGTTAGCTACTACGCACGTACGTACGGTGGTCATTTTATAATGGGGATCGAGGTAGAAGCGTTCACGTCGCGATCCCTGTCAAGTTATAATAATAATCTACTTTTGTAACGCGAGGATTTTCTCCGGGCGCGTTGCACCCGTTGATTCGGAGGCACGGAGCCCTGCTCAGTCGGTTTGTTGTGAATCGGTGAAAAGGTGAAGGCTGTGGGGGACTGTGTTTGACGCAATAGGTGTGGCAGGCTGTTCCAAATTCTACCAACGATGTCCAGAAGCTCAACAGACGCCAGAAGCCCCTCAGTCTGGAGGAAGAAGAGAGGCCAATGCCCGTCTTTAAGGCCAGCACTGACTATTATATCTCTAAATGTTGAAGGGCTGTAATGAATAATTATACATTTATAACGTGGGCAGCACGGTGGCGCGGTGAGTAAGCGCTGCTGCCTCAGAGCAACAAGGTCCCGTGTTCGAATCCCGGCTCGGGGGCCTTTCTGTGTGGAGTTTGCATGTTCTCCCCGTGTGCGTGTCGGTTTTCGCCGGGCACTCCGGTTTCTTCCCACAGTCCAAAGACACGCTGCTACTGCATAGGTTAATTGGCCTGCGGACTAAATTTCCCCCGGTGTCCTGTGATGGACTGGCGTCCCGTCCTGGGTGTAGCCCTGCCTGGCGCCCGGTGTCTGCCGGGATAGGCTCCGGATCACCGCGACCCTATACAGGATTAAGCAGTTTCTGATAATGGATGGATGGACATTTCTAACGCTGAGTGGAACATATTTATTCAATGTCGAAGGTATTCATTCAGAGAGGCGGAGGAGGCACCCAGGCGGTTTGCCGGCACCATTTTTCCACACACTGCTTCCTATATATTATGATGTTATCGGTCAAATAATTATTTAGTGGTATTTTGAATAATATAGGCTCTATAAGAACAATGGTATCACGTTACACACACATCCATGCAGAGATACATACAGACACACGTACACACAGATACACACTTACAAATACACACAACATACAGATAAAGACAAAGAGCCCCTGTATAGCCTTAACAGACTGTTGGGACAAGTGCCGCTAGCGAGCACCTATGAAGGTCGACACGGCACACACAGAGGGGGTTGGGTGACCATCCCCACGCCCGGCCGCCTTTGTCTCCCTAGTGGCGATGTTTACACACCACACTAGGTACTCATTTGAGGCTGAGTGGACCTACGGGAGGCCCAGGAGTGGTTCAGAAAATCGTCACTGGTGTTGGCCGTGAGCGGGATTCGAACTCGGGTCGCCAGATTCGTAGCCCAGCGCGCTGCTAACCACTGGGCTACCGCTCCCCACTAACAAACAACAGCAACATACAGATATTCTTCTGTGCGATTCTTCGAAGCACGATGGTCAGCTTCTGGACATCGTTGTCTTTCAGCTCCTCGGCTTCGAAGTGTTTGGTAGATTTCGCAGGCAACACCAAGTATTACCTGACGGGGATCGCGACGTGAACGCTTCTACCTTGACCCCCCAACATACAGATAAAGACACATACAGATACACACACACAGAGATACATATAGACACACACGGATAAACACGCAGAGACGGTGTGTGTATGTCTGTGTGGTTGTGTGGAGGAGGTTCGTGAAGGACGCTACTGGGCAGTTGGAGGCAGTCGCCCTCCAGCAACAACGGAGGGCGGAGGAGCGACGCTCGCAACGGCGAGCCGAGCGCCGAGCGGCCAAAGCACGGCAAGTTGGCACGGTAAGGAGCTCAGGTGGTGTATCTGCCAGTCATCTCAATCAGGCAGCCCATGACACCTGGGTCTGTCCTGTGACCTCCTGTCGACGAGCCTTCGACACTTCACGTGGCCTGAAGGTGTATATGGCCTGGCACAGGCGACGTGGTGACGACACCGCCACTTAGTGGCGAAAGACGGTTGTTGTTGTGTAGTTGTGTGTCGGCCTCACCGCCGGGCGGAGGCAGTGCGGCCAGGCTGTGTCCCGCGGTGGGTCGCTGCCGCCTGTGAGCCTCCGTACAGAACTCGCAGAGGAACGCACAGCACTCCTCACAGTAGCTGTGGGCCTGGGAGACAGAGACACGCTCGCTCAGTCAGGCTCACTCACACGCTCACACAAAGACAAAGACAAAGATCCCCCGTTTAGCCTTAACAGACTGTTGGGGCAAGTGCCGTTAGCGAGCACCTATGAAGGTCGACACGGCACACGAGGGGGTGGGTGACCAGCACCACGCCCGGCCGCCTTTGTCTCCCTAGTGGCGATCACACTCAATCACTCACACACTCACACAACAACAACCGTCTTTCGCCACTAAGTGGCGGTGACGTCACCACGTCGCCTGTGCCAGGCCATATGCACCCCGAGGCCACGTGAATTGTCGAAGGCTCGTCGACAGGAGGTCACAGGACAGACCCAGGTGTCATGGGCTGCCTGACCGAGATTACTGGCAGATGCACCACCTGAGCTCCCTACCGTGCCAACTTGCTGTGCTTTGGCCGCTCGGCGCTCGGATCATGCGACATACTCACTCACACACATACTCACTCACACACTCACTCACTCGTGCGGCACTCCTCACAGTAGCTGTGGGCCTGGGAGAGAGACACGCTCATTCACACGCTCACTCAAACACTCCACTCCCTCACTCAGCCACCCACCCAGCCATCCATCCACGCACACATCCACCCACCACCCCCCACCCACCCAGCAATCTACCAACACACACGTGTACCCACTCACCCACCATAAACCCACCCACCGACCCACCACATCGTCATCCGCGGCGTCTCCCTCTCCCTGCTCGTCGCCGTGGCAGCACAGGTCGCAGGGCGGGCGTCGCGTCGCCACGCGGAGCCGCAGGAGGCGGGTGGCGCTCAGCGGATCGGCGGGCAGCGCCGACGCTCCGCCCGGCGGCGCGGCACTCCGCTCGCCGCACCGCGGGCACCGCACCGCCGCGCCGCCCACGGAGCCACCCGCAACCACAGACGGGCCGTCGGACGCTGAGGCAGGGGCGAGGGCACAGTCGGCGGCAAAATCGGCGGGCATCAAGGTTGAAGCGTTCACGTCGCGATCCCCTGCCAAGTTCGAATTCGATTCGATTCTTCGAAGCGTGACGGTTAATATGACAGGCTCCCATTGCAAGCAGTTCTTCTTTAGTCGCAGACAGCCCTTAGACATTTAGCGATATAATAGTCAGTACTGGTATTGGCCTCTCTTCTTGCTCCAGACTACTGAGGGGCTTCTGGCATCTGTTGAGCTTCCGGACATCGTTGTCTTTCAGCTCCTCGGTTTCAAAGTGTTTGGTAGAATTTGCAGGTAATACCGAGTATTACTTGACAGGGATCGCGACGTGAACGCTTCTACCTTGATCCGACCACAACTACTGCTGTGTATGAAGGCAGAGGGGTTGGGGTGAATGATAACATCCCAAATACTCACCACCAACCACCCAAGACAAAGAAAAAAATCCCCCGTATAGCCTTAACAGACTGTAGGGGGAAGTGCAGTTAGCGAGCACCTATGAAGGTCGACACGGCACACGAGGGGGTGGGTGACCAGCACCACTCCCGTCCGCCTTTATCTCCCTAGTGGCGATGTTTACACACCGCACCGGGTACTCATTTGAGGCCGAGTCGACCAAGGGGAGGCCCAGGACCGGATCAGAAAATCGTCACTGGTGTTGGTGGCCGTGAGCGGGATTCGAACTCGGGACATACCCAGCATAGCGCCAACCACTGGGCCACCGCTCCCCACCCCACCCACCACGCCACCTCCACCCACCAGCAGGCTCCACGACGACACAGCTGAGACAGAAGACGTGAAGACAGGGCAGGAGCTTGGGTTGCGTCAGAAGCTCCCTGCAGCGACCACAGCGCAGCTGCTCGTTGTCCAGCTCGGCCGTCCCCGCAACCTCGGGGGCCTCTGGGGCAGGAGGCCCTGGAGGGCGCTCCGTGGGGGGCCCTGAGGGAGCGTCCCTGCTGGTGGGAGACACGATGAATGTCTCGTGTCTAGCGTCCCCGTGTCTGATGATAATAATAATAATCGTGCATTTTTAACGCCGCGTGGCACGTATTCATTCACCGTCGAAGGTACTCACGCGACGAGAGAACGACTCAGAGGCGTAGCGAGGAAAGCGCAGAGAGGCGGAGGCAGCCAGGCGGTTTTGCTGGCGCCATATTTCCACCAGACACTGCTTCCTTTATATTATGACGTTATCGGCCACATAATTAATACAGTTTTTTTTTTTTAGATGTGGGAGGAAACCGGAGAACCCGGAGGAGACAACACACAAACTCCACACAGAAAGGCGCCACCCGAGCCGAGATTCGAACCCGGGGGCCTTCTTGCTGTGAGGCGCAGGTGTTACCACTTCGCCACCCTGCCGCCCCCCGTGTCCCCGCGTCTCGTGTACCTGGTATCAGCAGCAGCTGCCTCCGCTTCTGTGTCTCCCTCCTCCGTCTCCGCGTCTCGCCCAGTCCCCGTGTCTCCCTCCGTCTCCTCGTCTGTCTCCGCGTCTCCCCGTGTCCGCGCGTCTCCCCCTGTCCGCACGCTGCCGTCGGGCGCGACGCGGCGCCACCGAGACGTGCCGGGGCTGGCGTCCCGTCGCTGGCACAGCCCAGCCGCCGCGCAATCCCTCGCTGGATTCTTAACGGAATCTCTCGAAGGATTGACGGGGGAATCTCGAGCTGGATTGATAGAGGAATCCCTCGCTGGATTCTTAATGGAATCCCTCGCAGGATTGATGGAGGAATCCCTCGCTGGATTGACGGAGGAATCCCTCGCGGGATTCTTAACGGAACCTCTCGTAGGATTGACGGGGGAATCTCTAGCTGGATTGATAGAGGAATCCCTCGCTGGATTCTTAATGGAATCCCTCGCAGGATTGATGGAGGAATCCCTCGCGGGATTCTTAACGGGATCTTTCGCTGGATTCATAACGGGACGATTCTTAGCGGAATCCTATCGCCGGATTTGCTAACCTAATCCCTCGCTAGATTCGTAATCGAATCGCTCACCGGATTCATGGCCTGAATCCCACCCCGGATTTCTAACCGAATCATCCGCCCGATTCTTAACTGAACCTCTCACTGGATTGTTTTAACCGAATCCCCGGCCGGATTCCCAGCGGCCGTGTTACAGGTGGTGTCGCAAGCTCGCTCCAAGCCGCCGTGTGCCAACTACTCACACCACACAAAGACAAAGATCCCCCGTGTAGCCTTAACAGACTGTAGGGGCAAGTGCGGTTAGCGAGTAGCACCTATGAAGGTCGACAAGGCACACGAGGAGGTGGGTGACCAGCACCACGCCCGGCCGCCTTTGTCTCCCGAGTGACAATGTTTACACGCCGCACCAGGTACTCATTTGAAGCTGGTTAGTCAACACACACAAAGACACACACCAATTACGTTTGTCACGGCTCCAGATGCGGTGAGAAGCTATCTAGCATTGGAGTCTACCTGAGGTTTTAACACTGAAGTATATGAGAGAATTTAATAATAATAATTTTACATTTATAACGCGCACATATTCATTCAATGTCGAACATATTCATTTGACGAGAGAACGACTCAGAGACGCGAGGAAAGCGCAGAGAGGCGGACGAGGCAGCCAGGCGGCTTGCCGGCGCCAACTATCCCATAGACTTTCACATTAAGTCTATGGGATAGCTTAATATTTACGTGTATGGGAGACTTTTACATTTGAGTCTATGGGAGAATCATTATAGCCATCACAAGACAAAGACAAAGATCCCCTATTTAGCCTTAACAGACTGTAGCCATCACAGACACTAAGACACGCACAGACTCACACAGAGACCCACAGACTCAAAGAGAGACCCATACACACAGTCATCAAAGAGCCCCACAGACTCACACAGAGACCCGCAGACTCACAGAGACCCACAGACTCAGAGACCCATACACACACTCATCACAGAGACACACAGACTCACACAGATACCCACAGACTCACAGAGACCCACAGACTCAGAGACCCATACACACACTCATCACAGAGACACACAGATACTCACAGAGACCTACAGACTCAGAGACC
>JAZEWU010000003.1:1558039-1571740 GCA_036362915.1 Geotria australis | reverse complement strand
GATAGTGTGAGAGTGTGGGGAGCTGTGGTGAGCACGCTGGGCTACAAACCCGGCTATGACCCGAGTTCGAATCTCGCTCACGGCCACCAACACCAGTGACGATTTTCTGAACCGGCCCTGGGCCTCCCCTAGGTGGACTCAGCCTCAAATTAGTACCTAGTGCAGTGTGTAAACATTGCCACTATGGAGACAAAGGCGGCCGGGCATGGTGCTTGTCACCCACCACCTCGTGTGCCTTGTCGACCTTCATAGGTACTACTCGCGAACAGCACTTGACCCGACAGTCTGTTAAGGATACACGGGGGGGATCTTTGTATGAGTGTATGAGAGTGTGAGAGTGTGAATGAGTGAGACTCACATTAGCACAGCTGCTGGGGTAAGAGGGCTCCAGACAGGTGATCCGTCGCTCCATGATGAGCGCTGCTCCACGCGACTCCACGCACTCCATGAAGGAGCAGTTGTCTTGGCTCCACTGCTCTGCCACCTACACACACACAGCGCCCCCAGGTAGCCTCATGCACATTGCTGGGCCAAGTGCCACTAGCAGCACTAGCAGAGTACCCGCCCTACGGACGAGCCTTCTTTGCAGGTGGCAACGCGTTCTTGTGAGTGGGTGGGTGGGTGGGTGAGTGGGGAGTGAGTGGGTGAGTGCGTGGGTGGGAGACTGAGTGGGTGGGTCGGTGGTTGCGTCTCACCTGGTACTTCACACCATTATAGTCACACGTGGGAGAAGGCTCTGTTACACGGCACACACACACACACAGTATCACGGGTCAGTGGGTGGGTGAGTGGCTGACCGTGCGAGTGACTGACTGTGTGATTGGCTGTGTGAGTGACTGCCTATGTGGGTGACTGGCTGTGTGTGTGAGTAATTGGAGGAGAGGCCGCCACTCCTCTGTCGGGAGCTAGACCGACACCGCCTGGACCTCTGTGGAATACAGGAGGTCCGGTGGATTGGGTCTGGCTCCAGTAACCATCAGGGGTGGACAGTCCTCCACTCGGGGCATGAAACTGACAGACAACAGGGAGTGGCTCTTCTGAAAAAAAAAATGAAGGGAGCGTGAGAGCGTAGTGGTGAGGTGTGGGAACCTGTGAGTCCCAGGCTACTGTGGGTTCGCCTCCCCAAACACGGGAGGCAAAGAATGGCGGTGGTGGCTTACACCCCCCACCGAACATGAATATGGGGGTGACCCCTGCTGGGGCTGTGGTGCCTCAAGTATTGACAGAAGTAGCCACCCCCTGTGAGTAGCTGGCAGAGGTGCCATCTGTAGAGGAAGTGCGTAAGGCAATCCAGAGCCTGCAACCAGGAAAAGCGACGGGCAGAGATGATCTCCCAAGCGAAATGCTGAGGGAAGGTGACGTTTGTGTACTGACTGCCCTATATGGCAAAAACATGCAAAACATGCAAACGGAATGCCTTTATACTATATGCATTGTCCTTAAACCAAGAAATGGCTTTCCTTACAAAACATTTAGTGTGAATAAACTGCGAACGAACCTGTGGTTCTGCTGGGTGGCAAAAGCGTGGTTAGGCTGGGCTTTGGCTGGCACAGAAACTTCACGGCGTAGTTGAGACACAACGGATTGCTTCCGCTCTGGTCGGCGTTGCGACAGATCAGACCGATTAGACGGTCGCAGATGATCTTCTGGTTCGGCGCGGAGATGATTTTGCCAAGGTTCATCACGACTTGGCACTGGATGTCCATGGGCTGAGAGCAGACGTCGATGCCTGAGTTTCTGATCTTGTCGATCGTCTCATTGTCTCCCCCGTTATCCAGCGTCGGGACGGACACGTCTATCCAGGGTGTCCACTCAGCAGGGGCCTCCGTGGTGGAGACGGAGGGCCCGGTGAGTGGCGTGATGGCCACAGTCGTGGTCCGGCTGGAGCCCAGGCTGAGAGTCGCGATGGGAGGAAGTGTCTGCGGTGATGTCGCCTTCGTGTTCTTCTCTGTCTCCGCGGTCGGCCTGCTTTCGGCTGACGACGGGGAAAGGGAGAAACTTGGGAAGGAGGCAGCGAGCGATGATGTTGGCATCGTCGTCGGCTTGGTCACTGGACCACAGAGAAACGTCACGGCGTAGTTGAGACACAACGGATTGCTTCCGCTCTGATCTGCGTTGCGGCAGATCAGACCGATTAGACGGTCGCAGATGATCTTCTGTTTCGGCACGGAGATGTTCTGTCCAAGGTTCATCACGACTTGGCAATGGATGTCCATGGGTTCAGTGCAGACTTCGAAGCCCGCGTTTCTGATCTTGTCAATCGTCTCAAAGTCTCCCCCGTTTTCCGGTGTGGGCGTATCCACGTCAAACCAGCGCGTCCACTCGGCGGGCTTGATGGTTGGTTCGGTGGAAGTCAGATCTGAGGATGGAGTTGAAGCTGAGCTCAACGACACGGATGGAGCGATGGCAGATGTTGCGATGGTCACTCCCGTTGTCGGCTTGGTCACTGGATTACAGAGGAACCTCACGGCGTAGTTGAGACACAACGGATTGCTTCCGCTCTGGTCGGCGTTGCGGCAGATCAGACCTATTAAACGGTCGCAGATGATCTTCTGGTTCGGCGCAGAGATGTTCTTGCCAAGGTTCATCACGACCTGGCACTGGATGTCCATGGGCTGAGAGCAGACGTCGATGCCTGAGTTTCTGATCTTGTCGATCGTCTCATTGTCTCCCCCGTTATCCAGCGTCGGGACGGACACGTCTATCCAGGGCGTCCACTCAGCAGGGGCCACCGTGGTGGAGACGGAGGGCCCGGTGAGTGGCGTGATGGTCACAGTCGTGGCCTGGCTAGAGCCCAGGCTGAGAGTCGCAATGGGAGGAATTGTCTGCGGTGATGTCGCCTTCGTGTTTTTCTCTGTCTCCGCGGTCGGCCTGCTTCCGGCTGACGACGGGGAAAGGGAGAAACTTGGGAACGAGGCAGCGAGCGATGATGTTGGCATCGTCGTCGGCTTGGTCACTGGACCACAGAGAAACTTCACGGCGTAGTTGAGACACAGTGGATTGCTTCCGCTCTGATCTGCATTGCGGCAGATCAGACCTATTAAACGGTCGCAGATTATCTTCTGGTTCGGCGCAGAGATGTTCTTGCCAAGATTCATCACGACCTGGCACTGGATGTCCATGGGCTGAGAGCAGACGTCGATGCCTGAGTTTCTGATGTTGTCGATCGTCTCATTGTCTCCCCCGTTATCCAGCGTCGGGACGGACACGTCTATCCAGGGCGTCCACTCAGCAGGGGCCTCCGTGGTGGAGACGGAGGGCCCGGTGAGTGGCGTGATGGCCACAGTCGTGGCCTGGCTGGAGCCCAGGCTGAGAGTCGCGATGGGAGGAATTGTCTGCGGTGATGTCGCCTTCGTGTTTTTCTCTGTCTCCGCGGTCGGCCTGCTTCCGGCTGACGACGGGGAAAGGGAGAAACTTGGGAACGAGGCAGCGAGCGATGATGTTGGCATCGTCGTCGGCTTGGTCACTGGACCACAGAGAAACTTCACGGCGTAGTTGAGACACAACGGATTGCTTCCACTCTGGTCGGCGTTGCGGCAGATCAGACCTATTAAACGGTCGCAGATTATCTTCTGGTTCGGCGCAGAGATGTTCTTGCCAAGGTTCATCACGACCTGGCACTGGATGTCCATGGGCTGAGAGCAGACGTCGATGCCTGAGTTTCTGATCTTGTCGATCGTCTCATTGTCTCCCCCATTATCCAGCGTCGGGACGGACACGTCTATCCAAGGCGTCCACTCAGCAGGGGCCTCCGTGGTGGAGACGGAGGGCCCGGTGAGTGGCGTGATGGCCACAGTCGTGGCCTGGCTGGAGCCCAGGCTGAGAGTCGCGATGGGAGGAAGTGTCTGCGGTGATGTCGCCTTCGTGTTCTTCTCAACTTCTGTGGTTGGCCTGCTGCCGGCTGACGACGGGGAAAGAGACATACTTGGGAACGAGGCAGTGAAAGATGATGTTGGCATTGTCGTTGGCTTGGTCACTGGACCACAGAGGAATTTCACGGCGTAGTTGAGACACAACGGATTGCTTCCGCTTTGATCGGCGTTGCGGCAGATCAGACCGATTAGACGGTCGCAGATGATATTCTGTTTCGCCACGGAGATGTTCTGTCCAAGGTTCATCACGACCTGGCACTGGATGTCCATGGGTTCAGTGCAGACTTCGAAGCCCGCGTTTCTGATCTTGTCAATCGTCTCAAAGTCTCCCCCGTTTTCCGGTGTCGGCGTATCCACGTCGAACCAGCGCGTCCACTCGGCGGGCTTGATGGTTGGTTCAGTGGAAGTCATATCTGAGGATGGAGTTGAAGCTGAGCTCACCACAATTGGCGCCGTAGCGGTCGTGTCGCGGGTCACGGCGGGACTCCTGACCGTCGTCGACGGCAGAGGCTCGCCGGGCGACGCGGAGGGACCGGTCAACGGGGTCGTTTGCGCCGCGCCAGGGTTGCTGGAACTCGCCGATGAATCTTCGTCATCTGGGTTAGCGGGACTGGTTTGCGGAGGGAAGCTGTCGGGAGTGGTGGGCGGCGAGTCGGATGGGTAGGGCGATGTGAGCGGTGGAACGCTACTCGACAGAGCCGCTGGCGTCGTTGGAACGGCCGGAGTGCTTGACGTGATGTCACTGCATTGTGGGATACCGCTCACACAGTCGCTGCAAGAGACCATCGTCCACGCTATGTTAGTCTACGTGCGAAGTTACTCTATGGGAAATGTTTTCTACGTGTGGTGTTAGTCTACGTGCGGTGTTAGTCTACTTGCAGTGATAGTATCTGGGCAATGTTAGTCTATATGCTAAATGTTCCGAGGTGCACAACAAGATTAATGGGAACAAGGCTGCAGTCACTACCTTCGTTGATCCGCCTTAGATCCCTATTAGAATTACAATTTCTACCCAGCTGCAATTGTACAAAGGGATAGGTGGTTTCAAGTGCTTGAGAGTGACCCTCCTCCAACTGGCACGGGAATCCCCCCTGCTGAAGACTTCCTTCCTGGCTAAGAAGCACCATGGATTCAGTGGAAGACACTCAACCGCCTGAGAACTAGAATGGGACGATCAAAATATGCTTTGGTCAGATGGGGCTACAAGACCGGCCCAACAACCTGTGAATGTGGAAAAGCAGACCGTACTACGGAACACTGCCCTGCCTGCGCTCTACTACCCAACCTCTGCAGCTCAAAAGACCTTGCAGAGTTCAATAAAAACGCCAAGAACTGTGTAAAGAAATGGGAAACTGTAATTTAACCATCGCGCTTCGAAGAATCGCAAAGAAGAAGTGCTAAATATGCTTTTTCATTGTATTAAGCAGTACACTAGTTCAACTTATTCCCATCGCACTGTTACACTTGGAATGGGTTAGTGAGTGAGCGAGCGGGTGAGCAAGTGGGTGATCGAGCGAGTCACCGACCACGATTGGACGGTGCCGACGGGCGTGGTGACGACGACACCAGTGGCGTTGTACGGGAGCCGAGTGGCGCCCACGTAACACGGGCACTCGCGCAGCGGCACACAGCGCCGCACAGCCTCGTCCCAGTAGGGGCGCGACTTCACGCAGCGCGGGTAGCAGCCTGCGCGTACCAGACACGCACAGAGATGTGTCAATAACAACAACAGACATTCGCCACTAAGTGTGGTGACATCTCCACGGCGCCTGTGCCAGGCCATAAGCAGCTTGAGGCCACGTTAAGTGTCGAAGGCTCGCCGTCAGGAGATCACGGGACAGGCCCAGGTGTTATGGGCTGTCTGACCGAGATGACTGGCAGATGCACCACCTGTGTTCTCTACTGTGCAAACTCGCTGTGTTTTAGCCACCCGGCGCTCGGTTCGCTGTTGTGAGCGTCGCTCCTATGCCCTCCATTGTTGCTGAAGGACGACTGCCTCCAATTGCCCAATAGCGTCTTTCACGATCCTCTTCGATGACACCAGTGGACGGGACGCCAGTCCATCACAGGGCACCGGGTGCAATTTAGTCCGCAGGCCAATTAACCTAGGCAGCAGCATGTCTTTGGACTGTGGGAGGAAACCGGGTGAGCAAGTGAGCGAGTGAGTGAGCAGGTGGGTGAGTAGGCAAGCGGGCACGTGAGTGAGTGGGTTCGAATTGGATTCGATTCCTCGAAGCGTGATGGTTATATGACAGTTTCCCATTGCAACAAGTTCTTCTTTAGTTGCAGACAGCCCTTCAACATTTAGAGATATAATAGTCAGTGCTGGCCTTAAAGGCGGCGGGCATTGGCCCCTCTTTTTGCTCCAGACTGAGGGGCTTCTGGCATCTGTTGAGCTTCTGGACATCGTTGTCTTTCAACTCGACTTCGGGGGTCAATGTAGAAGCGTTCACGTCGCGATCCCTGTCAGGTAATACTTGGTATTGCCTGCGAATTCTACCAAACACTTCGAGGCCGAGCTGAAAGACAATGATGTCCAGGGGCTGACCATGGTGCTTCGAAATCGCAAAGAAGAAGAAATCGGCTTCGAAGTGATTGGTAGAATTTGCACGTAATACCAAGTATTACTTGACAGGGATCGCGACGTGAGTGAGCGGACGAGTGAGCGAGTGAGTGAGCGGGTGAGTGGGCAGGTGAGTGGGTCACCCTCCAGCGTGTTGAGCTCCGCGCTCATGTTCCCCCCGGGTGCCGTGGGGCACACCGCGGAGAGGGCGCTGCACGCACTGTAGTGCCACGTACACTCGCCCTCCGCGTTGTAGAAGTCGCAGAACACGGCTAATACGCGCGCACACACACACACCGCAAAATAACAATCATAATTAGAACAAGAATACAAGTCGGGTGGCAGGGTGGCGCAATGATAACACTTTCGCCTCACGCAAAATGAAGGTCCTACCCGAGGTGATTCGATTCCCTCCGCGGGCACCTTTCTGTGGGGAGTTTGTGTGTTCTTTTCCCCTGTTCTGTGTGGGTTTCCTCCGGGTTCTCCGCTTTCCTCCCATAATTACTGTGGTGTTTGTGTGTTCTCTCTCCCTGTTCTGTGTAGGTTTCCTCCGGGTTCTCCGGATTCCTCCCACAACTAAAATACACTAAATACTGTAATGACTTGGCCGATATCATTGTAATATATAGGACGCAGTGTCTGGAAGAAAAACGGAGAGCCTGGAGGAAACCCAAGCAGAACACGGGGAGAGAATAACACACAATCTCAGCAGAGAAAGGCGCCCGAGGCGGGTCTCGAACTGCCTCGGGCGGGACATTCTCTCTGTGTGGCGCGGATGCTGCCACTGCATAGTCAGTGAGCGAGCGGGTGGGCGGGTGGTCTGTGAGCGGGCGGGTGGGTGAGCGGACGAGCGAGCGAGTGGGTCAGTGGGCGAGCGGGTGGGTGAGTGGGCGAGCGAGCGGGTGGGTCGGGTGAACTGGCGAGCGACGCTCACGGCACATGTCGGGCGTCCTCCAGTTGACGCAGACCCCGGCGTCGCTGCAGGCGCGAGCGTAGGCGGCGACGGCGGTGCACACGCACTCACAGTCGCCGCCCGCGTCGCACGCACACGCGTCGCGCACACACGCGGCCAGGTACGGAACGTGGTACACCTGGAGACGAGACAAGACAAAGATCCCCGGTATAGCCTTAACAGGCTGTAGGGTTCAAGTGCTGTTAGCGAGTAGCACCTACGAAGGTCGACACGGCACGCACAGAGGGGGGTGGGTGACCGGCACCACGCCCTGCCGCCTTTGTCTCCCTAGTGGCGATGTTTACATACCGCACCAGGTACTCTTTTTGAGGCCGAGTCGACCCTAGGGGAGGTCTAGGACCGGTTCAGAAAATCGTCATTGATTTAGGGCCGTGAGCGGGATTCGAACTCGGGTCGCCAGATTTGTAACTCGGCGCGCTGACCGCTGAGCCACCTGAAGACGAGACACGCGGAGACACGGGGAGACACTCGGAGACACGGCAGACCCAGAGGGAGATGCGGGAAGACGTGGCGAGATGCGGGGATACACACAGCGCGGACATAGGGAGGCACGCGGGGAGGTAGGGGGGAGACACTGGGGGAGACATGGGGGGAAATTAGTGGAGACACAGGGGAGACATGGGACAAGACACGGGGGAGACCCGGGGGGAGACACGGGGGAGATTTTCAGCCGGGAAATCAAGCGTAACCCTGGCCACGCCGGCCTTCATATCCACTCACGAGCAGCACTTTCCCCACCGACCCTGTTAAGAGGCCACGCGGGTGACCTGCACCCGTACCCTCCCCCCCCGTGGTGCCCGCACCTGCGCGTGGCACGCCGCAAACACGTCGCTGGCGATGAGGCCGCACCGCCGCTGCGCCCACACTTGGCGGTAGGGGTTGGCGCGGCACGGGTCGGCCGCGGGGGGCTGGGGCCCCCCTCCCGCCCCGGCGGCGCCGCCGCCGCACGGCGAGGCGCGCCAGCCCTGCGCCAGCGCGGCCGCCGAGCCCACCGGGGCGCCGTCGCGACCCGTCAAGTCGTCGGACACGTCGCCGTTGTTGTTGCCGCAGAGTCCGCACACGCGGCCCTGGGCGCCGGAGGAGAGGGGACACACAGATACGCACTCTGAGACTCGGTCACAAATTATTAAAACTTTACCCCCCGCGTAAGACACCCCGCCCTCGCCTTTGGCCTCTGATATTATTTAAGAGCAGTTTGGAATGGGAACGCTCTTTACAAACTCTGAAGACGCTAGATGTAAGTTCCAGCGAAACGTCGGTAACATCTTTGCCAGCTTGGTTCTCCAACATATCGACGGGTATACAACACTTACATATTTTTTCACATGACCTAAGCCCTTAAACAGAGCTTTACTATGGATAACACTGGTCATGAAAGCCTTCGAGTTAAAGACAGATAGATGTTTATTATTACAGCAGGGTGATCAAAGTAGAAGTGATCACGTCACGATCCCTGTCAAGTAATGCTTGGTATTACCTGCAAATTCTACCAAACACTTCGAAGCCGAGGAGCTGAAAGACAACGATGTCCGGAAGCTCAACAGATGCCAAAAGCCCCTCAGTCTGGAGCAAGAAGAGAGGCTGATGCCCGCCGCCTTTAAGGCCAGCGCTGACTATTATATCTCTAAATGTTGAAGGGCTTTCTGCAACTAAAGAAGAACTTGTTACAATGGGAAACTGTCATATAACCATCACGCTTCGAAGACTCGAATCGAATTCGAATTATAGCAGAAAGATACCCAGTAAGCTTGCAAGCTCTTTGCGGGACTCCTGCGGGCACAACAAACATGCGAATTCCATCCATCCATCCATTTTCGAATCGAATTCGAGTATTCTACCGGTGTGTACCTGGTACGACGCTGGGAGGGAGAGGGTGAGGCTGGTTCTGCGGTCCCACGTGAGCGTCAGTCCGACCGCCGTTGACACGACGAGGTAGAGGCCGCGTGTCACCACGGTGTGACGCCCCGCGGCGCTCCCGGGAGACAGCGTGTAGTTCCCATTTTGCAGAGAGATCTCCGCATCCTACACTTACACACACACAGATATGTACGCAGAGATACGGAGGCAAAGATAAGCTCGGAGCCTGAGTTAAACCCGCACAAGAAACCCGAGTTAGGCCCAGAGACCGAGTTAGACCCAGAACCCAGGTTAGACTCAGAGCCAGAGTTAAACCCGGACAAGAAAACCCGAGTTAGGCCCACAGACTGAGTTAGACCCAGAAACCAAGTTATACTCAGAGCCCGAGAAAGACCCAGAGCCTGAGTTATAGGCCCACGCATACACAGTAGTATCTGTCTGTCCTTAGTCTATCCGTCAGTCAGTTCGCGTTATGCTGGCAGCACCTCCTGATTGGTCCGCGCTCGGCACGCGCCGCGCCCCCCCGACCAATGGGCAAGTGGGACGGGGGGAGGCGAGGACAAGGTGACAGGGAGACAGACGAGGGGACAGGGAGACAGAAATGAGGCGAGGACGAGGTGACGGGGAGACAGAGACAGAGCAGGAGGAGCTGAGTAACCTTAGAGTACATAACCCAGATTGAGGCCCGAGTATCGGACCCAAACAGCCTAGCTTCAAACAAATACTATATTCTTTCGTGCAAAGGGAGGTTGTGCCCCCCACCCCCCTGACTGTACATAAATAGCCGCGCGTGTCTCGGCCCGCCGCCGTGACCTCACCGCCAGGATGACCCTGACGGCGCGCGAGCAAGTCGTCCCAGACGTTCCGCACGGCACGTTCTCCGTGATGACGCGGAACGCGCCCTGCTGATCCCCACAGTAATCCTGACGGACGTTCACAGACGCAGACGCACAGCAATTCACATGTTTGTTCAGTGTATTCGAAGCAGCCTTATTCATTTAATTTTTTGTTGCTTTGCGGTTTTTTTTCTGTCGTTTTTCAGCGCTTTGTGACCCTCGGGTGGAAGGCGCTATATAAAACGCTATTATTATTATTTGACAATATTTGTTATAATTATAGTTTTTGTTCTAGATCTGTGCCTTGCTATTGCCCCCCCACGACCCCCAGCTTAGCTTAACTTGTAAATATAAACAAAAAATAGTATTTTGTTTTTTTAATCCTAGTATTTTTCAACCCTTGTTGTTGTGTTCCAGTCCATGTATATGCCAACACCGTTGACATGCCGTTCTCTTCGCGGCCCTTGTGCAGCGCTTTGTGAAAGGCGCGATATAAAATGCTATTATTATTATTTCGATCCTCTATATGTCCTGTACATATGGCAGAATTGACAATACAGTTGAATTGAATCTAAACATGTAGCCAGTCGATGGCACGCACAGTGTGCGCTCGCTCTCACCTGCACCAGCACGTACTGGCACGAGCCGTCGAACATGAACTGGCGGCCGTCGAAGGTGCTGTAGTGCCCGTCTCCGAACATGGAGCAGGTGGAGACGCACTGCTGCTGGCGCCGCGCCTGGCACGACCACTGTCCCCCGCGGCACGTGCTGGCGGGCACACAGACCAAGATCCCCCCCCCCGTGTAGCCTTAACAGACTGTAGGGTCAAGTGTGTATCCTTAACAGACTGTAGGGGGTCAAGGTAGAAGCGTTCACGTCGCGATCCCTGTCAGCTAATACTTGGTATTGCCTGCGAATTCTACCAAGCACTTCGAGGCCGAGCTTCTTCTTTGCGATTCATCGAAGCACGATGGTTAGCTTCTGGACATCATTGTCTTTCAGCTCGGCTTCGAAGTGTTTGGTAGAATTCGCAGGTAATACCAAGCATTACTTGACAGGGATCGCGACGTGAACGCTTCTACCTTGACCCCCGAGGCCGAGCTGAAAGACAACGATGTCCAGAGGCTGACCATCGTGCTGCTTCGAAGAATCGCAAAGAAGAAGAAGAACAGACTGTAGGGTCGAGTGCTGTTAGACACACAGACGAAGATCCCCCCGCTAACGACTGAGCCAACGCTCCCCACCCACCCACCCACTCCGTCATCCAAGCATCCACTCACCCACGCACCCAGCCACCCACCCCTCTTACTCACCCACGCACCCAGCCATCCCACTCACGCACCCAGCCATCCAGCCACTCACCACTTCTCACACTTGGTGGTGACGACGCCTCCGCTCTTGTAGTAGCGTCCGTTGTGGCCGCAGGGGCAGTCGCGAGCGGCCACGCAGCCGCCCAGGCCGTCATCCAGCAGACCCTTGGGGCAGCCGCATCCCGCATCACAGCGGGCGCTCAGCTACACAGGCACACGGAGATGTCAATCATCCATCCATCCGTCCATTATCAGAAACCGCTTCTTCTTCTTTTCGATTCTTCGAAGCGTGATGGTTACATGACAGTTTCCCATTTCTTTACACAGTTCTTTGCATTTTTATTGAACTCTGCAAGGTCTTTTGAGCTGCAGAGGTTGGGTAGTAGAGCACAGACAAGGCAGTGTTCCATAGTATGGTCTGCTTCTCCACATTCACAGGTGGTTGGGCCGGTATTGTAGCCCCATCTGACCAAAGCAGATTTTGATCGTCCCGTTCTAGTTCTCAGGCGGTTGAGTGTCTTTGCTTCTGATCCAGGAGGGAGGTCTTCAGCAGGGGGGATTCCCATGCCAGTTGGAGGAGGGTCACTCTCAAGCTTTTCCGTCCAGAGCCACTTAATCGCTTAATCCTGTGCAGGGTCGCGGTGAGCCGGAGCCTATCCCGGCAGGCACAGAGGCGCAAGGCAGGGTTATACCCAGCACAGGACGTCAGTCCATCGCAGGGCACAGGCGGCAATTTAGTCAGCAGGCCAATTAACCTAGGCAGGGCAGCGTGTCTTTGGACAGTGGGAGGAAACCGGAATGCCCGGCGAAAACCCACGCGGACAAGGGGAGAACATGCAAACTCCACACGGAAAGGTGGTGCATCTGCCAGTCATCTCGGTGAGGCAGCCCGTGACACCTGAGAACGTCTGCCTTGTGGCAGAAACTGGCTAAACACAGACCAGGCTACAGAGAAAGCCGTCTGGTGTTGGGCCAATAAGTTTGAAGGACAATGCATTATCATAGCATTAATTTGCACGGTTTTGCCACAAGCATATGTGGCTGCCTGCAAACTGGAGCCTTTGCAAAAAGGCGTCCACTTAGTGTTTAAAGATCGTAACGCTGTGTTCTCATTGCCGGAAAGGGTAAAACCTCGTATTTTCGACATTATTTGTACAACTGCAAATAGGGTCTAATGGTGATGTTGGTGATGGGGGTGATGTGGGTGGTGATGGTGATGGTGGTGATGTTGTGATGCTCACGCAGGGCGTCTTGGTGATGCGACCTTGGCACGATGGGGCGCAGGCCGCGCCCTTGGCCGGCGTCGACTTCGCGGAGCAGTTGTAGCGCACGAAGGGAGCGGCGCACTCCACTGTCCCCATCACCAACATCATCAACATCATCAACATCATCATCCCTCCACAACCCTCCCTCCCCCCGCTTTTCCCAGCCCTGATGAAGCTGAGTGGAAGTCTCAGCGAAACGTCGGTACCATCTTTTAAGGTAAGTGCTGTATGTGCTCGCTCGTTTGCTCCAACATATCGATGGGTGCACTACACTTACACACTTTTTCATATGACCTAAACTCACAAACAGAGCTTCACTATGGATAAACAATATATAGAATCAGAAGGCGATACAACGAATTTATAGACTTTACACCACCCCCTCATGTCCCGTGCCGGCCTTCATAGGTGCCGCTGGCTAACAGCACTTGACCCGACAGTCTATGAGGCTACACGGGGGAGCTTTGTCACTCCGGGTTCCTCACCGTTTGCCGGGGACGGGTTTTCACAGTCCAGCACCCCACTCTGACACGTGCTGTCAACACACGCCACACGCAAACACGCTAACTACATGCCAAGCACACACAGCAGACACGCCAAGCACACGCTAACAAGGTCGCCGTTATTGCAAGGCAGGCAAGCCACTGGCGACCCCGTGTGATCTTAAATACGACCCGATACACCTGTACGTTCCACAAAGATCCCCCGTATAGCCCTAACAGACTGTAGGGTCAAGTGCCGTTAGCGAGCAGCGCCTACGAAGGCCGACACGGCACACGAGTGGGTAGGTGGCCAGCACCACGCCCGGCCGCCTTTGTCTCCATAGTGGCGATGTTTGCACACCGAACCAGGTACTCATTTGTGGCCGAGGCGACCTAGAGGAGGCCCGGGACCGGTTCAGAAAATCGTCACCGGTGTCGGTCGCGAATGGCCAGGTTTGTAGCCCAGCGTGCCAACCGCTACACTAGCCGTTAGTAGCGCAGCCTGAAGATGCCTCCAACGTGGGAGGCGAAACGTCGCGAAGG
>JAZEWU010000003.1:1523155-1534007 GCA_036362915.1 Geotria australis | reverse complement strand
TGCCTTGCGCCCTGTGTCTGCCGGGGTGGGCTCCGGCTCACCGCGACCCTGTATAGGATTAAGCGGTTTCTGAAAATGAATGAATGAATAATAACTTGTGCAGCGCTGTTTGTTATTACAGCTGAATATATCCTGTTTTCAACACTGGGCCCTCTCTCTGACACTGGCTCCTAGAAGCGACGTCACTTTTGTCCCCGCCGCGTGACGTCATCGAGCCTATTTCCGGTGGCACGCGGAGTGACGTCACGCGCAGACGCTGGTGAAGCGGTGGGTAATCGTGGGTGAGCATCAACTCAAGGTGCACCTGGCCTGGCACAGGCGCCGTGGTGAGGTTACCGCCACCTTATGGCGAACAGCGGTTGTTGTTGTTGTTGCATCACGGCCACCAACACCAGCGCTGATTATATGAACCGTTCCTGGGCCTCCCCTAGGTGCGGTGTGTGAACATTGCCACCTTGGAGACAACAAAGCCGACCGGGCGTGGTGCTGGCCACCGAGCTCCTCCTGTGCCGTGCCGTGCTGGCCTTCATAAGTGCTCGCTAACGGCACTTGAATCTACGGTCAGACCCTTCAGAACAGACCCTTCAGCCTGTTCAGGCTACACGGGGGATCTTTGTCTGTCTCGTTGTGTGTCTCTGTAGCTGTGTGTCCGTGTGTTTGTGTGGCTGCCTTTGCGTCTATGTCGGTTGAAACATTCAGGCTGGCCTGCCTCATCGTGGGTTTAATCAGACTGTCACTGATCCGTGTCGGACGGAGAAAGGCGGAGCGCTCTGGCATTGCTATCCCGAAAGAACAGCTTTGGACTGTATGTATAGACCATAGACTAATATGTATAGACTGTAAGTATAGACTATAGACTGTATGCATAGACTATAGACCTTATGTATAGACTGTAGACAGCGAGGGAGCGTTCAGCGACACGGCTTTGCCGAAAGAACAGCACTGAAAAAAATTCCAATACTGTACGTGAACGTGTCATGGGAGTGGGCCTGTGACGGACCGGCGTCCAATCGTAGGTATAGCCCTGCCTTGCGCCCTTTGTCTGCCGGGATAGGCTCTGGCTAACCGCGACCCTGTACTGCAGGGGTGGGGAACGTCCGGCCCGCGGGCCGTATAAGGCCCGCAAAATCATTTGGTCTGGCCCTGCCAAGGCTTTTTTTCATAGCAACATAAAAGCTCATATTAAGTGAATCTGCCTGTATTGCAGTGACTCAGAGGACAGTCCGTGCCAGGCAGGCTGGGAGTGTACACATCCTACAAATGGCGACTGCAAAGAAAAGAAAAGTTGATGCAGAGTGTCGATCTTTCCAAGAGAAATGGACAAGTGATTATTTTTTTGTTGAAGTCGAAGGCAAACCCGTGTGCCTGGCTTGTGGCGATGCGTTAGCAGTAATGAAAAAAGCCAATCTGGAGCGCCATTACATGTCGAAACACGCTACACTCAAGGAATTGGGAGGCCAAGTGCGTCTGGATAGAATCAGTGCTCTTCAGCGGAGATTGGAATCACAACAAGCCGCTTTCACCGACAGAGACAGCGTTATTCAGACGAGTTACGTGGTGAGCGAGCTAATCGCTACGAAGCTGAGGCGTCATGTCGAGGGAGAGTTCGTGAAAGAGTGCTTGGTGGCCGCTGCGGAGTTGTTAGCACC
This sequence comes from Geotria australis, assembly GCA_036362915.1. Lineage (NCBI taxonomy): Eukaryota > Metazoa > Chordata > Hyperoartia > Petromyzontiformes > Geotriidae > Geotria > Geotria australis. The sequence continues at coordinate 1,532,358 of JAZEWU010000003.1, read as the reverse complement.
AGACAAAGTGAAATTGTTTCAGAGTGTTAATTTGTCTCGGAGAACCGTCTCAGATCAGATTACTGACTTGGCACAAGATATTGAGAAAACACTGAAGGATTCTGCAGGAGATTTCCAATTTTTCTCTCTGGCTTGTGACGAGACAACGGACATAACAAATACTGCCCAACTGGCCGTTTTCGTTCGTGGGATAACTGCAGATTTTGACACGCGAGAGGAACTGCTGTCACTCGAAGCCATGCATGGCACTACAAGAGGTGTGGACTTGTTTGAGAAACTTGTTTTATCAATGAAAAAACTTGAGCTAACATTCGACAAGTTAAGTGGCCTTACTACAGATGGAGGTCCAGCCATGGTTGGCTCGCAAAAAGGGCTAGTTGCATTTGTCAAGAAAAAACTGCATCTTCTCAGCCTTGATCCAAGTGATTTAATTATATGCCACTGCATCATACACCCAGAAAGTCTCTGTGCACAGTCGATGCGGCTCAACAATGTGATGTCAACAGTCGTGTCGTGTATAAATTTTGTCAAAAGCAGAGGGTTTAACAGCCGCCAGTTTAAGGAGTTACTGAATGATCTTGACTCTGAGTACGGTGATCTTGTTTATCACTGTGATGTGCGGTGGCTGAGTCGCGGGAACATGCTCACGAGGTTTTACGAACAGCGGGATGAAGTCAAGCAGTTCATGAAGATGAAGGGAAAACCTGTCAGGGAACTCAATGATAGCAAGTGGCTGTGTAATCTAGCGTTCATGGTGGACATTACCAAGTACCTCTCAGAGCTGAACGTCAAGCTGCAGTGCCCCAACCAGCTTCTCAGCTCCCTGCTTTCAAACGTGAAATCATTTGAAGCTAAATTAAGGCTGTGGAAAGTGCAACTCGAAAGCAATAACATGGTGCATTTCCCCACTCTGGAAGGACAAAAGCCTTCTACGACACTTGAATATGCTGGTGAATGTGCAAAACTAATTGAGGCATTTAATGAAAGATTCAAGGACGTGAAAAGTAAACAAATGGAACTGAACATCTTTGCTACACCGTTCAACGTGGAACCAGCTGACGTGCCTGAGAACCTACAACACGAAATCATTCAGCTGCAAAGCGACGATGAGCTGAAAGCTAGGTACAACACCCTCCCACTGCTTGAGTTCTATAAACGTTACATAAGCAATGATGAATTTCCCACTTTGAGGAGACATGCATTGAAATATGCATCTGTGTTCGGAACAACTTACTGCTGCGAGCAGCTCTTTTCAAAACTTACCATCGCAAAGAGTCGACTGTGCTCCGGACTGACCGACGCAAACCTGGAAAAGCAGTTGCGAGTATCAACATCATCAATACCAGCTAACATCACACGCCTCACCAAAGAGAAGCAGTTCCAGCCAGGGGTGAGTTAATTAAACGTTTGACCAAACATAGCAGGCTCATTTTTAAGTTGATAATTTTGTATGGCTCGCGAATTATGTTATAAATATCCAAATGGCCCTTGGCAGAAAAAATGTTCCCCACCCCTGCTGTACGGGATTAAGCAGTTTCTGACAATGGACGGATGGATGGTGTCAGGGGGTGGGACTCATTGCCTTTGCGCGCTCACTCTTGTGTGCCCCAGCCGTCGGGTGATACGAACGAAGGCGGAGAGATGAAGATCTACTGTCCGGTCTGCAACTGGGTGGTGCTCAGCCTGCCGGCCCTGGAGGACCACATGAAGCGGCACAGGTGCCTGACCGAACCCGTCCTGTTCCGGTGCCCCCACTGCCCGTACAGCACGGACGAGGCGGCTGCCCTCGTCGGCCACCAGAGGACGCACGCCGACGAGGAGCCCTACAAGTGCAGGGCGTGCGGCGAGGTGTTCGCCAACCCGGCGGAGTTCTGCTCCCACCAGAACGTGCACACCAGGCGGACGCGACGCGGGCGCGCGTGGGCGCCCGCCCGGCCCGGCGAGCGGCCCTACGAGCGGCGCAAGCCCTACCGCTGCTCCGTGTGCGGCGCGCAATTCGGCCAGTCCCACCACCTGCTCAACCACGAGCGGATCCACACGGGCGAGAAGCCCTACCGCTGCGCCGCGTGCGGCAAGGCGTTCGCGCGCTCGGGCACGCTCGTCGCCCACAGGAGGGTGCACACGGGCAGCAAGCCCTACCGGTGCGGCACCTGCGGCAAGGCGTTCAAGCAGTCGGGGGCGCTGCTCGGCCACGAGAAGACCCACACGGGCGAGAAGCCCTACAGGTGCGCCGACTGCGGCAAGGGGTTCGCCCGCTCCCGCGGGCTGGTCGTCCACGCGAGGATCCACACGGGCGAGAAGCCCTACGAGTGCGCCGTGTGCAAGAAGGCCTTCGCGCAGTCGGGGGCGCTGTGCGTGCACCGGCGGATCCACACGGGCGAGAAGCCCTACGCGTGCGGCGTGTGCGGCAAGGCGTTCTCCGAGTCGGGGACCCTCAACATCCACAAGCGCATACACACGGGCGAGAGGCCGTACGGGTGCGGCATGTGCGGCAAGGCCTTCACGCACTCGGGCACGCTGCGCGTGCACAGGCGCGTGCACACCGGCGAGAGGCCCTTCGAGTGCGCCGCGTGCGGCAAGGCGTTCTCGGGTTCGGGAGAGCTGGCCAGCCACATGAGGGCTCACGAGGAGGAGCGCGCCTGCGGTCGCGCGGCACGCGAGCGGGCGCGTGCCGATTCGGAGGGGCCCGCGGATCGCCCTGCCGCCGCCGCCGCGGAGATCGAGCCGAGCGTGAAGGAGGAGGCGAGCCCTTCGGCGTCGGACGAAGGACGCGAAGGAGCCCTCGCCTTTGACAGGTGGCCGGGGGTCAAGGCGGAAAGCCGCGGCGAGGATCAGTCGGCCTCCTCGTCGATCGCCAAGCGGGAGTGCGAAGAGGCCGCCGGCTTTGACCCGCGGCCGACGGTGAAGGTAGAACACGGAGGTCGCGGTTCTTCGGACCCCCTCGCGGCCGTGAAGCAGGAATGGGAAATAAGCCCTGGCTACGAGGTGTGAACGTGGTGCAGATGTAAACGACGATACGAGTTTTGACCCTTTCTGGCAGTGAAACAAGTGTTAAGGTGTTTAAACATCACACGGACATCTTTTACAAAGTGTCCAGTTTGCAAACAGCCACACATGCTTGTGGCAAAAACATGCAAACAGAATGCTCTGATACTACAGTATATGTTTTGTCCTTCAAACTGATTGGCTCACACCAGAGATGTCTTTCTTTATCGACTAATCTCAGTGCTAGTCAAGAGTTGGCGAAAGGCTATGGCGCGCATTGGGTTTTTCAGCTCCTCAGTTACACTGGCTTGCGGATGTAGCCAGTGTCAATTGATGAGTTGATTTGCACTCATGAAAGTCGCACTTATTATAATTATAATTCGTGAACAGTAGGGAGACGTTGGCCTTTACACACCCTGTGCGCAGTAAGCCATGCCCGTCTCTGTGGACAGTGTAAATTCGGTCTGTGAGAAATACGCCTCCGTTGAGCGGAGGCAAGTGAGAGGTGAGGTTACATTGCTCTCAAAGGCAAAACATATAACAATAAAATATACACATGAGGGGCATTTATAGAGTTTAACACTCACATGTTTTATACTGTCTGCAGGGGTGTGGAGAAGTTGGGCGGCAGGTTGGTGCAGTGGTAACATCTGCACCTCACGGCAAGAAGGTCCCGGGTTCGAATCTCGGCTCGGGCGCCTTTCTGTGTGGAGTTTGAGTGTTCTCCCCCCTGTTCTGCGTGGGTTTCCTCCGGGTTCTCTGGTTTCCTCCCACAAGTAAAAAAAAAAACACTCATTAATTATTCGGCCGATAACATCATAATATATAGGAAGCAGTGTGTGGCAATATGGTGCCGGCAAAACCGCCTGGCTGCCTCCTCCACCTCTGTGCTTTCCTCGCTGCGCCTCTGAGTCGTTCTCTCGTCGATGAATACCTTCGAAATTGAATGAATATGTGCGCGTTATAAATGTAAAATTATTATTATTTGGCTGTGTGGTGATGTGTGGGTGATATTACAGCAGGTGTGGGAACGTTTTTCACTCACGGTTACACTGTGTAGTTTGTTAAGTGTTTGATGGCCAGGACGAAACGAGTGTTATGGTGTTCGTATTTTGACTGTAGAATATAGATCTCTTACCCTTTCTGGCAATGAGAAAAGTGTTAAGATCTTTAAACACTAAGTGGACACCTTTTTGCAAAGGTTCCAGTTTGCAAGCAGCCACACATGCTTTTGCCAAAACATGCAAATGAATGCTATGATAATGCACTGTCCTTCAAATGTATTGGCGGACACGGGGAGAAAATACAAACTCCACACAGAAAGTTCCCCCGAGCCGAGATTCGAACTCGGAAGTTGATTTGGAGAAGTTGATTTGGCTGTGTGGTGATGTGTGGGTGATATTACAGCAGCAGGCTCAATAAATATAATTTGAAGTGCAGATACGTGGTAGTGTGGATTCAAGTCCTTGGCGGTGCAAGGAATTCATCACAGCTGACCGGTGGAGTGTGTGAAACACGATGACGATTCATAAAAATACACAACGCAGAATTTTACCGTCTAAATATCCTCAAGTGCATTCACACACACACACATCGTTCATTTGGTCATTCTGATATTTCGGTTCACTGTTGCGTCAGCCTGGTGTCCCTCCCCAAAAAAAAACCCCCACAATTTTCACCCGGCGGATTGGCGAATTCCAGATTACCGCCAAAGGCTTCGCTTTATGCAATTGTCGGTCTCGTCCCTGGTAGTCAGACTTTGTATTGGTGCGTGTCTGTTCCGGTGAATGTGAAGAGCCTCGTGACCTGCAAACTCCTTCCCACACACGCGGCACTCGGTGGCCTCTCCTGTGAGCGACGAGGGCGGCCGACCGCGCAAATGTCTTTCCGCACGGAAAGAGAGACGCACCGTCTCCACACAAACAAGCGGCACCCGAGCAGTGTGTCGAACCCGAGGGCTTCTCGCCGTGAGGCGCGAAGGTTACAAGTTGAAAATCTAAAGTAAACTGAAAAGCGCCATGTTTAATATAATAATAATAGCATTTATAGAGCGCCTTTCACCCGAGGGTCACAAAGCGCTGCACAGGGCTGCGGAGAGAACGGCATGTCAATAACATCAAGACAGATGAACTCTTCTTCTTTCTTTGCGATTCTTCGAAGCGCGATGGTTAGCTTCTGGACATCGTTGTCTTTCAGCTCCTCGGCCTCGAGAGTCAAGCAATAGCGATACATTATAGGACATAAAGACAGCAGAAACAAATTACGACAATAATTTTACAACAAGCAAGGAGGGAACAGATGAGTAGAAGCGGGATTGCTGCCATACAACACACTTGCGAATTAACGATCTATACAATCAGAAGGTAATGCAACGAATTTAACAATATTTACAGGAAAATTGTACCCCTCTGCCTTTGCATGTCAGTGTGTACTGCCGTGCCGCCCTTGCGGTGATTTTGTTTGCGTCGGTCCCCACGTAATCGCCCGCAGGACCAACGGTTTACCCCAAACACAGGCGCTGTGTTACACAGACCGGTTAAACTGCCGCGAGGGACGCAAACTCATCAAAATCCCAGCCGTATGCAAAACACATGGAAATTACTCTTCGTGCAATTCGGTCATAACGCGACGGATGCTTTGAGTTGTTAATAAACCGGCTTGCCTGTGTGTTGCGAAAATGTATTGTGTGTGCGCCACGGCGGCACGGTGACGATAGGTAGATGTGATGATAGATAGATAAACTGTGGTGCAGGGTGGCACGGTGACGCAGTGGGTAGCACTGCCGCCTCACAGCAAGAAGGCCCGGGTTCGAATCTCGGCTCGGGGGCCTTTCGTTATGGAGTTTGCATGTTCTCCCCGTGTCCGCGTGGGTTTTCGCCGGGCACTCCGGTTTCCTCCCACCGTCCAGAGACACGCTGCCAGGTTAATTGGCGTACTGACTAAATTTCCCCAGGCGCCCTGCGATGGACTGGTGTCCCACCCGAGGTGTTCCCCTGCCTTGCGCCCTGTGTCTGCCGGGATAGGCTCCGGCTCACCGCGACCCTGTGCACTGAAAATGGATGGATGGAAACAGTGGTGCAGTGAGTAGCAACTGCTGCCTCACGGCAAGAAGCTTCGATTTTTAGCTCGGGTGCCTTGCGGTGTGGAGTTCGTGATTTCTACTGGCATGATTGCTTTGACCTGAGTTTCTGCCTGATGACTTTTGGGAATATTGCTGCTGCCTCTCTGTAGTTTCGGAAGAGTTATAATAAATACGTGAGATGTAAAGCTTAAATGAGACGTCAAAGCCTTGGTATTGTGCAGTAAATACAATGTGCTCTGATGAAGGATTCAAACTGGATACCCTCTGTGTGGACATACGGTCATCCCTTGATATACCGAAGGCTTATGTTGTTTTAAACTATTTCTGTTAAGGTAATTTCCGTGTATCGAATTGTATTATCCCATTGCATGACAGCGGTTTAAAGGTACCGCATAGGGATGTTAAAAGCTACGAGGTTGTACCCTTTCCGGCAATAATACACGTGTTAAGAACTGTAAACACCACATAGACAGCATTGACAAAGCGTCCAGTTTGCAAACTGTCACACGTGCTTGTGGCAAAACATGCTAACAAAACGCTTTGATAATGTATGCATCGTCCACATCAGAGACGACTTTCTTTATAGCCTAGTCTCACCAGTGTTCGACCTGGTCTCATCAGCGTTAGACCCTGTCTCACCAGTGTTCGACCTGGTCTCGTCGTTATAGTAAATCTCCGTATGTGGAGTTTCAATGCCTTGATCATTTATTTGTTGTTGCTTTGGTTTTTATTGGTTGTTTTTTTATTTCGTTGTTGACATGCCGTTCTCTTCGCGGCCCTTGTGCAGCGCTTTGTGACCCTCGGGTGAAAGGCGCTATATAATAATAATAGCATTTTATAGAGCGCCTTATAAAATGTTATTATTACTATTATCGGGGGTGTGCCTTACAAATACATACACACACAAACAATTGCCCCATTATATGATCCATCCATTTTCTAAACCGCTTGTTCTGGTGAGATTCGCGGTGACAGCAGTCCAAGGAGAGTGGACCAGACATCCCTTTCCTCAGCAACAGATTCCAGCTCTTCCCGAGTGATTCCCAGGCGTTCCCTGGCCCGCCGAGAGATATAATCCCTCCAGCAATCCCTCCCATTACAAACCGATGACAAAGACAAAGCTGACAAAGAATCGGTGGCATCGTTTGCAATAGAAGAAGCATGGTTGTTTAATAGACAAGCTGCCACGTCACTGTGACACGACACACTTCGGGACTATACAGCTAATGCATGCAGCTGTACTTGAAACGGGGTCTCCGGGTTTCTCAACACGAGTCAGGGGCCATTGGTAAGGAAACCCACTCAGCTCATCTCATGAAACACACTGCACGCTGAACGCGCGATTCATTATCTAGTTTTATATATATTTTTTAGTTGTAGGAGGAAAGCGGAGAACCCGGAGGAAACCCACGCAGAACAAGGGGGAGAGAATAACACACAAACTCATGGTAATGTCCATCGAGCCCTTCGTCACACGTTTCAGCTCCCGTTGCAGCTGTTTAATCGGAGGAACCTGAAAGCGACAAATCAGACAAAATACATCAGCATCATCTATAGACAGATAGATGTTTGTTGGTACGACAGAAAATACCCAGTGAGCTTTCAAGCACTATCTCCAACGCTGGCTCCTGTCTAACCCTGGCGTCTGTTTCTAAGTAAATAGTAAATACAGTGTCGCACAAGACAAAAAGGTCAAATAATTCCAATAAATTACGTAGAGACGAAACAGTGCCAAAGTGTAACAGTAGGATTGGCATACGTTGCAGAAGCTTATTGCGTAACACTGAAAGAGTATCCGCAGCCCGTGAAATCACACCTCAATGTTTACTATTGAAATCTGTCAGCTTTGTTGTGGGCCCACCCTGTATATGGAGGCCATGGGCACAGTACAGGGCCAATGTAAACAGGTGTCCATGTGGTGTTTTAAGATCTTAAAACTTGTGTTATTGCCAGAAAGGGTAAAACCTTGTATCTGTGTACATCATCTCTGTATGCTCGCAAAAAGGTACCCGTGACCAAGGCACTGATCCCACGTGTAGCCTTAACAGACTAGGGGCGGGTGTCGTTAGCGAGTAGCACCTATGAAGGTCAACACGGCACACACAGAGGGGGTAGATTGCCAGCACCACGCCTGGCCGCCTTTGTCTCCCTAGTGGTAGTGTTTACACACCGCACTAGGCACTCATTTGCGGCTGAGTTGACCTAGGAGTGGCCCAGGATCGGTTTAGAAAATCGTCACTGGTGGTGTTGGCCGTGAGCGGGATTCGAACTCGGACGGCCAGGCTTATAGCCCAGCGCGCTAGCCACTGAGCCACCGCTCCCCAAAAAGACACCCGTAACACCAACAACCGCCGTTTGATACTAAGTGGCGGTGACGTCGCCACGGCGCCTGTGCCAGGCCGGGTGCACCTTGACACGAAGAGAGAAACACTCACTGGGTCACTCACTGGGCTCTTCACAGGTGGAGCCTTGCCACCGCGGTCCGCACACGCACTCGTGGTACGGCTCCTCGGCCAGGTCCAGGCACGTGCCGTCGTTCTCGCACGAGAACAGCATGCACCACGTGTCTGTAACGCAGGCGGCACCACGCGTCAACTCGTCTCTGGGCTGCGGTCGAGTCTGTGGGCTGCGGCTCAGTCTACGCAGTGCCGGATTTAGACTTAGTAACAATAATAGTAATTTCATCATTTGTAACGCCTGGCACATTCATTCATTCAATGTCGAAGGTATTCGTCGACGAGAGAACGACTCGGAGGCGTAGCGAGGAAAGCGCAGAGAGGCGGAGGAGGAGGCAGCCAGGCGGTTTGCCGGCGCCATATTGCCACGCACTGCTTCCTATATATTATGATGTTATCGGCCAAATAATTAATGAGTGATTTTTTTTACTTGGTGAGGCCCTAAGCTATATAAAGCTTTGAGGCCCCTTGTGTGCAATGCTCTCCGTGGCCCTTGTGCAGCGCTTTGTGACCCTCGGGTGAAAGGCGCTCTATAAAATGCTATTATTATTACGTGTAAACAATTTTTGTTGTTGGTTGATTTAAATTTGGTTATTTATGAATCTTGTATATATTTAATATTATTGTCAGCAATTCGCATGTTTGTCGTGTCGCAGAAGTCCCGTAAAGAGCTTTCAAGC
>JAZEWU010000003.1:1488815-1505971 GCA_036362915.1 Geotria australis | reverse complement strand
CCATCACGCTTTGAAGTTTCGAATCGAATTGGAATCGAGCCGTGACGAACCTAACTTATAATTGTCTGATCCAGCCGAGATCCAGCTGTCGTGCCAGGACGAGAGGATGACGGCCCACATCCCCAAGGTGCTGGTGGCCAACCACAACGCGAGCGACCTCACCCTGAACGACGGCTCGCTGGCGGGCTGCTCGCCGATCGACAGCGGGCCCTTCATCGTCTTCGACATCGGCATCGTGGACTGTGGCGCCGTGTGCCAGGTGCGGTGGCCAGCGACCCTGAGCCGGAGGGGTTTCACTGTCGTGGTTTTAACCTGTCTGGCAATAGGGCCGCAGGGTGTCTGTGTGGTTTAGCGCGAAGGCTTTCGCGACCAGTGTAATCCATAGTCTAGCTCTTCTTAAGTGTCGCAAACCCGCCTCCAGTTAAAGGGTTGTCACGTGAACAAAAACGCGCCGAATCGTTCCTACTTCAGCATCGCACCGGAATGTTAGAGAGCGAGGGCACGACATTTACAATGGAAGTACGACATTTGTCCGATAGTTGCAATAAGCTCAATCAGGAACAGGGATCTGGCGATCCTTGCGGTTTGCAGCGACGCGGTTGACGTGGCCGTGCGTTTCTTTGCACCCGTTCAGGAGACCGACTCCCAGATGATATTCTCCCAAACGCTGACTCTCAAGCTGAGCAACAGAACTGTCCCGATCACTCGCAACTTCCACGACATCCAAGTTCCGCTCACGTAAGCGTCGGGTGTCCGCGTCTCTCTGTCTACGTGTCCCCGTCTGTCCGTTGTGTCTGCGTGTCTCCGCATGCTTGTTGTGTCAATGCGGGCATCCCGCATAGAGCTTTGCGAGCTCACTGGATATTTTTCTGCTGTAAAAAGTAAACGTCCATCTATCGAGTGTCGAAAACCCGCCTCCACCCGACACAGCCAATCAGTAAAGGGCTGTCGCGTGATCAAAAAACGTGCAAACTCGTTACTACTTAATCATTTAATTTTTGTTGTTTTGGTTTTTATTAGTTGTTTTTTTTCTGTCGTCGTTGACACGCCGTTCTCTCCGCGGCCCTTGTGCAGCGCTTTGTGACCCTCGGGTGAAAGGCGCTCTATAAAATGCTATTATTATCATTATTCCTTCAACGCATCGGTATGTCGGAGAGCGAGCGCACAACGTTTTCAGTGAAGGTTCTACGACGTTTCGCCGATAGTTGCAATCAGCTTCATCATGAACAAGGATCTTCGTGTTAAATCCGTCCATCATCAACCTGCGCGTGTCCCCACATCTGCAGCTGCAAGTACGACAAGCGCCGGAGCCTCGCGGTCAACTTCGTTCCGGACACGGGCAGCATCTTCGTGTCGGAGACGGGCTTCGGCGACTTCGTCTTCAACATCGAGCTGTACCACTCGGATCGATTCGCGCTGCCCTACAAGAAGAGCGACTACCCCGTCCACTTCCAGGAGAGCCAGAACGTCTACATCCAGCTCGCCGTCAAGTCCAACCTGAGCGTCGCGCTCTTCACGGAGAACTGCTTCGCGACTCCCAGCGGCGACCCCGAGGACCCGATCCGATACGACCTCGTCAAGAACGGGTACGGCGCACGCTGAGCCGACGCGCGGCGTGTCGTAGCGGCAGAGGATACGCGCTGAGCTTGCTGGTGACTGGAGCTAATGCTTGAGACCGTGTCTGACACTGGCTCCTGTTTCCGACACTGGCTCCTGTCTCTATAACACTGGGTCATGTCGCTAATGCTGCCAACTGTCGCTAACGCCGGTGACTGTCTCTAACGCTGGCTCCTGTCTCCGACACTGGCTCCACTTTCTAACGCTTGCAAGCTCTGGACCTAACCAACACAAACAATAAACAACATATATTTATATGTTACGATCGTAATGTAAACACCAACACGCAGTGTTGCGCGAGACGCACATGTCAAATAATTCAGGTAAACTACTGAGACAACGCCGTGCACAAGTGCAACAGTGTGATGGGAATCCTTTGAAGAAACTTGTTGCGAATACAGTGAAAAAGCATATGCAGCCCTTGAAACCACCAATCAGTTTGACACCACCTTATCTGTCTATCTCCTCCCGTGCGTCCTGTCTATCCTCAGCTGTGTCCTTGACTCAACGTGGAAGAGCTACAGCAGCTTCCTGAAGAAGAACCAGTTCAGCTTCACGGCCTTCGCCTTCATCGGGCAATTCAAACAGGTGAGTGGGTGGGTGTGTGTGTGTGTGGAGCGGTAGCGCGGCGGTAGCGCGGCGGTTAACGCGCTGCGTGTCCACTCTCAGCCCGTGTTTTCCCCACGTCTCCCCCGCGTTTCTCCATTGTTCCCCGTGTCAACCCCCTCCATCCCCATGTCTTCCCACATCTCCCCGTGTCTCCCTGTGCCTCTTCTCTGCAGTTGTTTTTACACCGCGATGTCCTTGGTCTCTTTGTTTATGTGTCCACACTCACCCCGTCTGTGCCGCCCCGCGTCTCGTGTCTCCAGGTGTTCCTGCACTGCAACATTCTGGTCTATGTGTCCACACTCACCCCCCCGCGTCTCCCCGTGTTTCTCCGTGTTTCCCAGCATCTATTTAAAAAAAAACCACTCATTAATTGTTTGGCCGATAACATCATAATATATCGGAAGCAGTGTCTAGTGGCAATATGGCGCCGGCAAACCGCCTGGCTGCCTCCTCCTCCGCCCTGTCTGCGCTTTCCTCGCTACGCCTCTGAGTCGTTCTCTCGTCGAACGAGTACCTTTCGACAGTGAATGAATATGCGCGCGTTATAAATGTTAAGTTATTACTGTTGTTGTCTCCCCGCGTCTGCAGGTGTTCCTGCACTGCGACGTGATGGTGTGCAAGGCGGGCCTGGCGGGCACTCGCTGCCAGCAGGGCTGCGTGAACAGCGCCCGTCGCAGGAGGAGCGCCGGCATGGGCGACATCGTGGAGTCGGCGATACACACCGTGACCCGCGGGCCCCTCATCATCGGAAACCCCGACTCCCACTCTCGCGGTAACCGCCGACCACAATCCATAGCCCTCGGACGAGCGGCTTCCGAAATCGAATGCATAAGTGCACGTTCGAAATTGCGTTCCGTATCATCGTAGCGTTCGTTTGCATGTTTTTTTTTGCCACAAGCACGTGTGGCTGCTTGCAAACTGGAACCTTTGCAAAAAAAGGTGTTTTAAGATCTTAACGCTTCACTCATTGCCAGAAAAGGAAAAAGCTTGTATATTTTACGTGTTTTGTACACTGGCAAAAAAACGTTGCCCGTAGTCTGTTTTAAGTTGTGTTCGCTATACGTTGAGTTGTTGTTCGTTATACGTTGTACCCGTTAAACGTTGTATTGGTCTCACGTCGTATTCGCTATACGTTGTATGCGTTACACGTTGTACTCGTTACGAGATGATGATGATGTCTGGTCTCCTTCCGCAGTGGCCGTGTCCCAGTTCGTGATGTTGATGATGATGTCTGGTCTCCTTCCGCAGTGGCCGTGTCCCAGTTCGTGACTCCGATCGCCGTCATCGCCGCCGCCGTCATCGTGGCGGTGGCGCTGGTCTACCGCAAACAGCGCTCGCTCCGACGCGGATACCGGCCCCTGTCCCCCTACTCCCGTTAAACCATCAACATCACCGTCATGAAAATCATTGTCATCGTCAACATCATCGTCACCGTCACCAACCGTAACGACCTTCTGTCACCGTCACTGATTGGAGGTGAGCCTATGGGCAATGTAAATCTGTGAGCTACACTAGTCAATGGGCAAATGCTAGTCTGTGAACAGCGTTAGTCAATGGGGCAACGTTAATCAATGGGCAAGTGTTACGTCTGTGGGCAACGTGAATCGCTGGGCAATAGGCAATGCTAGTCTGTCGGCAACGTTAGTCAATGAGCAATGCTAGTCTACGAGCAACGTTAATCAATGGGGAATGCTAGCCTTTGGGCAACGTGAGTCGATGCGCAGTGGTAGTCTATGGGAGTAATTCGTCTTTGGGCAATGTTAGTTACAAGTGAACTAATAATAATAATAGCATTTATAGAGCGCCTTTCACCCAAGGGTCGCAAAGCGCTGCACAAGGCCGTGGAGAGAACGGCATGTTGGGATAGAGGAGGTCGCTGTCGGAACCGGATTGTATGGCCTTCAATGTTTTTCGCAACGAAGCAACGTTGCCAAATAAATAAAGTTTAACACTTGTCAAAGTTTGTTGTTCCTTGTAATCATCATTGTACCGATGGGTGGGTGAATGAGTGTGTTGGGAGGGAACCCGCAAACTTCTCGCAGACAGGGGGCACCCGAGTCGGGAATAAATCCCGGGACTTCTTGCTGTGAGGCTGCAGCGATGCTCACTGCGCCGAAGGGAACATTTAACACTGGAGTCTATGGGTGACTTTAACATTGGAGTCGATGAGTGACTTTAACATTGGAGTCTATGGGTGATTTTAACATAAGAGTCTATAGGAGACTTTAACATTGAAATCTATGGGAGACTTTAACATTGGAGTCTATGGGAGGACTTAACATTGAAGCCTATGGGATTACGTAACAGCATACCGGACATTCGTAACATTGCCTTCTCTATGTACATGCAACTAATTATGTGGATTTGGCCGCAGCATCTAGGTTGGGTTAATTTTAATGTCACCTCTTTGTTAATGAGGCTGGAAATCACAGCACACTATAAACCCCTCGTTAATCATAAATGTCACCAGTGTGACTCAGCCAACACATCCTACAAACTATGCATCACTTTGGCAAATAAACTAAGTGTTTGCACTATATGTGGATAGGAATGTTGGCACAGTGGGGAGCATAGGTGGTGCCTCTCACAGACATATCAATCAATCAGCCCGTGGGCACCTGGGTTTGTCTCGTGATCCTCCTATTGTACCTAGCCTGGCACAGCAGTCAGCCCATGGCACCTAAGTCTGTCCCGTGACCTCGTTCACCTAGCTTGGCACAGCAGTCAACTCATGGTACCTAGATAGATAGATGGTTGTCATTACAGCAGAAAATACCCTGTGAGTTTGCTAGCTCTGTCTCTAACGCTGGCTCGCGTCTCTAACACTTGCGAGCTCTGGAAGCGGAATTTCTGTAACACAATAAACGTGCGAATTGACCGATATAAACAATATATTCAATCAGAATGTGATACTGTACAAGGAATTTAACACATTTACAGCATTAAATTGTGCAGGGATAAAACATTAGCCCTAATCACAATGTAAACAGTAACACACAGTCTTGTAGAAGACAAAACAGGTCAAATAATTCCATCAAATATTTTGCCGACTTCTATACTTATTAAGCAGGACCTTAAGTATGAACAGGGCCCAGTGAACACTTCTACAACTGTTTCATAATAATAAACTCTATTTATAATGAGCACATATGCATTCAATGTCGAAGGTATTAATTCGAAAAGAGAACGACTCGGAGGCGCGAAGAAGCCAACATGTTCCCACACACTGCGCCCTAAATATTTGTGTTGTTATCGGCCAATCAATTAATGAGTGGTTGTTTTTTTGTAAGCTGTGGGAGGAAACCGGAGAACCCGGAGGAAACCCACGGCAGAACAGGGGGAGAGAACGACACACAAACTCCACGCAGAAAGGTGCCCGAGGCGGGAATCGAACCGCCTCCGGCGAAACCATTCTTTCTGTGAGGCACGAGTGTTACTACTGCACAGGCACCCTGCCGCCCAAAGTAGGAGAAAAAGGCTTGTTAGTTTGTTGATCACTCGGTGCAATCAGAATGTGATGGCTGGGTTCCGGCACAGGGTGTGAGTGTGATTTTGAGTAGGGTGTGGTACAGGCGTCGCCTGTCAATCACACACGCTCCTTGCCCCGGTGTCGAACTTGGCCATAGGGGCTTGTCAGCAGAGCGTGCCGAGCATAGCGCGTTGCGACACGTGCCTATCGAATTTCTGCATCGATTATAGGTGTCGGATTAGGCGGCTTTTGGTCTTACTTAGGGAAGACAGTTCGTACACAGATCACTTGTGCAATAACCATTAGCGTCTATTGAAATTGGCCTCAAACACGGACGGTCTTTTAATAGATGGTGTGAATAAAGAGATGTTGTTTTGATGGTTGCTCTTCAAAGCTGTTCTGTCGTGGTAGGCGTGTAACACGCGTCTCCATGCCCACGCCTGGAGACGCGTGGGCCGCAGCTCCCTGTGTTAAGCGTATTTATTTAGCTTTAACTTGTTGTACATTTGTCATTTTTAATCTGTTCCTTTTCACTTTGGTTGGTGGTTCGTTTCTTTGTAACTTTGGTGTTTGTTTGTGTTGTCTGCCATGCTCTTGTTGCTTGTTATTTTGTCTGTTTTGCGCGGCCTACTCCTGGCCCAGTTTGTGTAAGTCCTGCCTTGCCTAGACTCCTCGCATCGTGGTGTTGCGCTGGTGTCGCGAGTGGAAGTTGTGTTTTTGTTGTTGTGGGTGGCTGCTTTTTTTATTTGCTGTTGCGTGTGTCTATGTGTGTGTTCTTGTGCTTCAATGTTGATTGTTTGATTTGGATTGGCGTTGTTTCCCCCTCGTGTCTGTCTCTCTGTCTTCCTGTCTCTGTGTCCCTGTGTCTCCCCCTCCCTCCCTGTCTCCCTCCGTGTTTGTCTTTAAGGAAGTGACGGCCATCTTAGGGGACGCTGGCAGATTTTTGCCGCTCTTAAGATTGCCAGTTTCACGACCTTTCAGTATATTTGAAACAGCCTTAATCATTTAATTTTTGTTCCTTTGGTTTTTATTGGTTGTTTTTTCTGTCATTGTTGACATGCCGTTCTCTTCGCTGCCCTTGTGCAGCGTTTTGTGACCCTCGGGTGAAAGGCGCTATATAAAACGCTATTATTATATTATTATTAACTGAGCACTCCCCCTTTCTATAGTGTATACATACAGTCTATACATGCAGTCTGTAGTCGATACATAGTCTATAGCCGTGTCACTGAGAGCGTTTCGCCTCCCACTTTATATGTCTCTATGAGTCTCCGTGCATCTCTGACTCTCTGTGTACCTGTATGAGTCTCTATGTATCTCTGTGAGTTCTTAGCTTGAACCTTCGTTCGAGATACCTGGATCAAACTGATTGCAACCGTCAGCAAAACGTCATATCGTCGTTGTAAATGTTGTGGGTTCGCTGAAGTCGTACGGAATTGTGACAAACTTCACTTAATCGCCGTGTTGGGCGGAGGCGGGTTTACCACGCGATGGTTACGTGACCCAACTCATGCAAGTGTAGCGATCCAAGAGGAGTGGAATTCAGCAACTTTTATTAACATAGCATAACTAACACTACTACATAACGTATGTATATCCTCAGTACGGATGTCGCTCCACTGGTTACCTGTTAAATACAGGTTTTTATTCAAGATCCTCCTTCTTACTTACAAGGCTCTCACTGACGCAGCTTCGACATACATCCGTGACCTTCTTCGGGCACCATCCTCAACACGTCAACTACGACCCTCCAATACACGCTTGATGTATGTTCCCAGGTCGCACCTCCACTCGATGGGTGACAGTGCCTTCTCGCGCGCTGCTCCAAGACTCTGGAATGCCCTTCCGCTGGACATTCGTTCAGCGGAGTCCTTGACCATCTTCAAATCTCGTCTCGAGACTCACTTGTTCCGGAAAGCTTTCAAGTCCTCCGGCTAGGACTACTCATGCGGCCCAATGCTGTCGTGCCAGGATGTTGGCTCTCTTCCTACCTGCGAACCCAACCCGCTCCCTAAGTAGCGTCTCTACTGGCCCCAGCTCCAAGGCCTGTCACTCAACCTTCAAGGCGACCCTCCAGCCAAGCTTGGGGCCTGCACGTACGCATGGCCCTGTGGGCCCTCCCTTGTCGTCTCTCAGCCGAGCTCGCCGTTCACTGGCGGTACAAGAATCTAACCTTTTACCTCTCTCGGTCTCGTCTGATTGGCTGGGGGAGTCTTTGCCCAATCGAGCCGAGGCGCTGTTAATTAGATTGACCAATTCGTATCTGTTACAGTGCTGGCCTAAATTGCAGGGGGTTCGCTCGAGGTACATTATGGTTAAGCTGTGGCAGTCTATGTACCATGTTAAGCCTACGGGCAATGCTAGTGTGGGCGATACGTTAGTGGCCTTCGTGCGTGCGTGAGGTAGATTGAATCAGTTCAATCGCATCCTCTCTCGTTCTCAAGCCAAGCGTCGGTCACCATCACCCTGTCGCCTATGGCTTCAGAGTAAGTGTTCACGCGCGAGTCTGTGTGTGGCCACCCACCCCCTCGTGTGCCGTATCGGCCTTTACAGGGGCTAATTGCGAACAGCACTTGACCCTACAGCCTGTTGAAGCTATACAGCGGATATTTGTCTTTGTCCTATACAGTCAGTCAGCCCATGGGACCAGGGCGTGCCCCATCACCTCCTGTCGGCGAGCGTTCGATATCCTCAAAGTGCACCCGGCTAGTCTGTTAAGGCTACACGGGGCGTCTTTGTCTTTGTGTGCTGGGGCTCTGCACCCTGGTCGGTTGGTGATGACGCAGCCGACTCAGGGGACAAGCTGAGTCAGCTGTCAACAACCAAGGCCGTACACACCTCAACTGTCAGAACATGGACAAACACGAGCCTCGATATCAAAGGTCATAACCTTCTCCCCTACTTCCTCCTCTTCCACCTCTGCGCTCTGCTACCCAACCTGTGCGACTCAAAAGACCTCGCAGAGTTCAAGAAAAATGCAAATAACCGTGTAAAGAAATGGGAAACTGTAATTTAACCATCGCGATGCTTCGAAGAATCGCAAAGAAGAAGAAGATCGGCCAAATAATTAGTGAGTGGTTTTTTTTTAAGTTGTGGGAGGAAAGCGGAGAACCCGGAGGAAACCCACGCAGAGCAGGGGGAGAACACACAAACTCCACTGAGAAAGGCGCCCGAGCCGAGATTCGAACCCATTGCTCCCAAATTGCCTGAGATTCTGCATATATTGACATTGGGCACATAGACTAACACTGGACCCATAGACTCACACAAACGCCACACTAGTTGTGGGAGGAAACGGGAGAACCCGGAGGAAACCCACGCAGAACAGGGGGAGAGAACATTCAAACGCCACACATCAAGGCCCCTGAGACGGGAATCGAACCGCCTCGGGCAGGACCTTCAGCCTGCGAGGCGCAGACGTTACACTGCCCCAGGTTTCGATAAAGCGAGTCATCACTGTGACCCCTCGACAACATGATTAGGGCTGATTTACGAGCTTAGTTTCATTAGAGTCCATTTGTCGCGTGAGCCAGTGGCCGTGATTATGTAGCCGTGACCAAATTGTTCCATTCATAATTAACCTGTCATCGTAAAGCGCTCCGCTGACATTCATAGCACTACGACTGCCCTATCCACAAAGGGCAGATGCGGTAAATGTGTTCAATTCGTTGGTTAATTCGCACTTTCTGTCTCGAACACTGACTCCTGTCTCCAACACTGACTCCTGTCTCTAACACTTGCTACTTGTATCTGATGCTGGCTCCTGTCTCTAACGCTGCAATGTTAAACATTGGAATGTTTAACTGTACTTTATCGATTTATTTGGTCAATTATGTGCAATGCTTTGTGTAAATGGATATGTTTTTGTTCTTCTTTGGTTAATTTGTTATTCTTACATTTTTATCTTTTTTTTGTGTTTGTTGTGTCGCAGGAATCCCGTGAAGAGCTTGCAAGCTCTCTGGGTATTTTCTTATGGAACAACAAACATCTATATCTAAGTCATTCTCAGGAGCCGTGAGTGCGTTACAACACACTGAATTCTTTTTTAACAAAAGAACGATACATTTTTCGTACAGGCTTGCAAAACAAAAGCGTGACCTTTTAAACTGTGGTGTGACGCACACACCCATCCCTTGGGGACCCCTGACTCGCGTCTCGACGATAATTGAGCTGCAGTTCAAGACCACATCACATTCATACCGACGTCACCTGACAAGTGGAAGTCCCGTGAAAACGTTTAGGCCTCGGGCACGGAACATCGAATGGAGAGGCTTGGCAGACGCGTAGGTGTGAGCGTCGGTGGCTCAGTGGAGACAGGAGCCAGTGTTAGAGACAAGAGCCAGCGTTAGAGAAAGTGCAAGCTCACAGAGTATTGTCTGCTGTGATAATAAACATCTATCAATCTATAGTGTTTATAAACTCATAAACAGAGCTTCACTATGGATAACATTGGTCACGAAAGCCTACGAGTTAAGCTATCAATCTACGTGCAATGTTAGTCTATGTGCAACGCCTTGATCGTCAGGTAAACAGTAACAATCAGTGTTAATGATTAATAATAATTTTAAATGTATAATGCGCACATATTCATTCAATGTCAAAGGTATTCAAGCGAAGAGAGAACGACTCAAAGACGTAGCGAGGAAAGGGCAGAGAAGAGGAGCAGGCAGCCAGGCGGTTTGCCTGCGCCATATTGCCACACACACCGCTTCCTATATATTATGATGTTATCGGCCAACTATCTAAATAGATATATCCATCCACAGATCCTTAAAAGATCAGGGCACGTTCCCATCGGTGAGCTCCTCCGGCAGGCGAGGTTGCGTTGGCTGGGTCATGTAGCCCGCATGCCCAGCCACCGGATGCCAAAGCAACTTCTGTTTGGTCGGATAGAGGGGGCTAAACGGACACAGCACGGGTTGGAGAAAAGATGGACTGATGCGGTGCAGAAGAATGTGGAGCAGAGTGGACTCGCCGATGGCCGATACCAGCGGTGGAAAGATCGATCTCTGTGGAGGAGGTTCGTGAAGGACGATACTCGTCAGTTAGAGGCAGTCGCCCTAAAGCAACAACAGAGGGCGGAGGAACGACGCTCACAACAGCGAGCCGAGCGCCGGGCGGCTAAAATTAATTAACCTAGCACGGTAGGGAGCACAGGTGGTGCCCCAGCCAGTCATCTCAGTCAGGCAGCCAGTGACACCTTGGTCCGTCCCGTGACCTCCTGTCGGCGAGCCCTTCGACACTCTGCGTGATAGCTTCAAGGTGCACCTGGCCTGGCACAGGTGCCGTGGAGGCGTCACCACCACTTATAGTGGCGAACGGCGGTTGTCGTTGTACAGGTTCTCCCGGGTTTAACCAGACTGCCTTACAACGCGCGGCGCTCACACATCCTCGCAACGTCTGTTACACGGTCCCATCAGCGAGCTAGCCGCGGTTACAACTGCCCAGCCTATCCCAGCGTCTGCCACCCTCTGCACTTGCCCCTACGGCCTGTTAAAGGGTACGCGGTGCAGGTGGGTAACCTTTGCCTTTGTAACCGTGTACACTCGGTGTACACAACCCGCCGGAGGTTCGATCCCGGCCCAGGCCTCCGGGCAAATACCCAGAACAGGAGTGGTGGTGGTGGAGGAGGAGGAGGAGGTGGTTGTTGAGGAGGACAGCTAGCCTACTCGTGGTAGAGAATGGTGACGGCTACCCGCTGGCAACCTCTATAAGAAGGGTCCCCGTCCTTAACTCTGAAGCAACAGAAGGCACGGAGAGCACATCTTGTCCAGCTCTCTCTCGCTCACCCTGTGTGTGTGTTGTGTGCGCGTGTGCGTACAACAGCCACCGATTGTACACCGGTTCGTCTAGCTTGGCCCCACGCTCTATCGGCGGTCATGAGGCTGATTTTGGGAGCGTTTGTGTTGACCTTGGCGTGTCTGGGCGTGCGGGCAACCCACTTCAGAGGGGGCACCATCTCCTGGATACAGGAGGGCGGTGGCAAGGTGAGTCTGCGTGCGCGCACGCGTGTTGTGTTCGCCAACGGCACCTCACCCTACAGTCTGTTGTAATAATAATAGCATTGTATAGAGCGCCTTTCACCCGAGGGTCGCAAAGCGCTGCACAACGACAGAAAAAAAAAACAACCAGTAAAAACCAAGGCCTTGTGATAAACCGGCCGGCCTGCCTGCGATCCATGCCGCGTTTAACCAGCCTGGATTGTGTGAGGAACTCACGGAAATCCTTGAAAGATCAGGACACGTTCCCATCGGTGAGCTCCTCGGGCAGGCCAGGCTGCGCTGGCTGGGTCATGTAGCCCGCATGCCCAGCCGCAGATTTGCCAAAGCGACCGCTGTTCGGTCGGAAAGAGGGGGTTAACGGGCGCTGCACGGGCTGGAGAAGAGATGGATCGACGTGGTGCTGAGTGGACTTGCCGATGACTGGTACCAGCGGTGTCAAGACTGACCTCTTTGGAGGAGGTTCGTGAAGGACGCTACCGGGCAGTTGGAATCAGTCGCTTTTCAACAACAGAGGGTGGCGGGAGCGACGCTCACAACAGCGAGTCGAGCGCCGGGCGGATAAAACTCAGTCAGCCCGTGACACCTGGGTCTGTCCCGTGACCTCCTTCTGCACCTAGCCTGGCACAGCAGTCAGCCCGTGTCACCTGGGTCAAGTCATGGCCTCCTACCAGCAGCGAGGCTTCAACACTTCACGTGACAGCCTCAAAGTGCACCTAGCCTGGCACAGGCGCCGTGTTCAGCGCCACTTATTGGCGAATGGTGGTTGTTGTTACTTTGGTGGCGCTAGCGGGGAGCGGTGGCCCAGCGGTTAGCACCGCGCTGCGCTATTAACTAGATAGACATCACAGCACAGGCGAGCAAATAGCAAACATTGCAAAATCAATTGTATTACAAGAGCTATGGAAAGCTGGCCACAAAGCTAAATCAACATTAATACAATTACTTGTTTTGTTCTGTTAGAAAGGTTCAATGATTTAAGTGCACAGTTCTAGGGTAACGGTGAGCCGGAGCCTATCCCGACAAACACAAGGCGCAAGGCAGGGCTGTACCTTGGATGGGACGCCAGTCCATCGCAGGGCACCGGGGGGTGATTTAGTCAGAAGGGCGATTAACCCAGACAGCAGTAGCAGCAGGGTGTTGTTTGGGCTGTGGGAGGAAACTGGAGTGGGTAGATGAGTGGGTGGGTGAGTGAGTGGGTGAGCGAATGAGTGGGTGGGTGAGTGGTGTGGAGTGAATGAGTGTATTTTTTTGACATTTGCTAAAGTTTGTATCTCTTTTCATGTATATACTGTTTGCGTCGGTTAATTTCCACATTTGTTGTATAGCAGGAATCCCGCTTCAAGAGCGTGAAAGTGTTAGAGACAGGAGGCCAGTGTTAGAGATAGGGGCCATGCAAGCTCACTGGGTACTTTCTGCTGTGAGTAGCGCTGCCGCCTCACAGCAAGAAGGTCCCGAGTTCGAATCTCGGCCCGGGTGCCTTTCTGTGCGGAGTTTACGTGTTCTCCCCGTGTCCGCGTGGGTTTTCGCCGGGCACTCCGGTTTCCTCCCACGGTCCAAAAACATGCCACCGCCGCATAGGTTTATTGTCTTGCAGACTAAATTGCCCTCAGTGCCCTGTGATGGACTGGCGTCCCAACCTCGGTATAGCCCTGCCTTGCGCCCTGTGTCTGCCGGGATAGACTCCGACTCACCGCGACTCTGTACAGGATTGAGCGGTTTCTGACATAATAATAGCGATTTATACAGCGCCTGTCACCCGAGGGTCACAAAGCGCTGCACAAGAGCCGTGGAGAGAACGGCATGTCAACAACGACAAAAAAAAACCAACTAACAAAAACCAAAGCAACAACAATTAAATGATTAAGGCTGCTTTGAATACACTGGAAATCTGTGAAACTGGCAATCTTAAGAGCGGCAGAAATCTGCCAGCGTCCCCTAAGATGGCCGTCACTTTCTTAAAGACAAACACGGAGGGAGACAATCAGATCTTCTTCTTCTTTGCGATTCTTCGAAGCACGATGGTCAGCTTCTGGACATCGTTTTCTTTCCGCTCGGCTTCGAAGTGTTTGGTAGAATTCGCAGGCGATACCAAGTATTACTTGACAGGGATCGCGACGTGAACGCTTCTACCTTGACCCCCGACAATGAGATGAGATCTGTTCATCTATCCCCCGGTCCTCCTTCCACAGGCGCTGTTTAACTACATGCTGGCGTGGCGCAGGACGTCTGGCGAGGGGAACAAGTGCTCCGACGCCGACATCGCCAGCGGAAACCAGATCAAGTCCAAGCAGAAGTGGAAATGCCGCAAGGGCTGCAGTGAATCCTACTCGCTCAGCTACGTGTGCACCGAGCAGAACACCAACTCCAACTGGATGATCGGCACCTCCACCTTCGAGTTTGACGTGCCGGCCACCGACTCCAGCGTCGTGTCGTGAGTCGCCATTTTTTTTATTGTCAGCAATTCGCGTGTTTTTTGTGTCAACGCAGGAGTCCCATCCATCCATACATTTTCAGAAACCGCTTAATCCTGTACAGGGTCGTGGTGAGCCGGAACCCATCCCGGCAGACACAGGGCGCAGGGCAGGGGTATACCCAGGATTGGACGCCAGTCCATCGCAGGGCACCCGGGGCAATTTTACTCAGTAGGCCAATTAACCTGGCAAGCGTGTCGTTGGACGGTGGGAGGAAACCGGAGTGCCCGGTGGCGAGAACCCACGCGGACACGGGGAGAACATGCAAACTCCACATAGAAAGGCCCCCGAGCCGAGATTCGAACCTGGGACCTTCTTGCTGTGAGGCGGCAGCGCTACCCACTACGCCACCGTGCCGCCCTAGTTCTGCCATGTGTACAGGACATATAGAGGATCGAAATTCCGTTTCTCTCAGACCCCGGTGTTGGCATAGTACATGGACTGGAACACAACAACAAGGGTTTAAGAACACTAGGATAAAAAAAATGCTAACTTTTTAAAATATTTACACGTTAAGCTAAGCTGGGGTTCGGGAGGGGGACAATAACAAGGCACAGATCTAGAACAAAAACTATAGTTATAACAAATTTAGTGCCAGCTCACTGGGGATTTTTCTGTTGCAATAACAAACATCTATCTATCTATCTGGTGTGTGTGAACATGTCAGGCATGGGTGGCGATGCTGCCTCGCAGCTAGAATGCGCCCAGTTTGTGTGGAGTATGTGTGTGTCTCACTATGTCTGCGTGGGTTGGCTGTGGGGAGCGGTGGCTCAGTGGTTAGCGCGCTGTGGCTACAAACCCCCGGCGAGCCGAGTTCGAATCCCGCTCACGGCCAACACCAGTGACGATTTTCTCGCTCAACCAATCACTCATGTGTCTAAGTTAATTGTCCTGCTGACTAAATCGCCCCCGGTGCCCTGTGATTGACTCACGTCCCGTCCTGGGTATAGCCCTGCCTTGCGCCCTACGACTGCCGGGATAGGCTCCGGCTCACAGCGACCCTGTTACAGGACTAAAGCGGTTTCTGACGATCAATCAATGGACGAATAACCGAACATCGATCCCTCTCGATCTCCTCCCGCGCTCGCAGCTTCGACGACTGCTGTTGGGTGAAGGTGCTGGTGTGGCGAGTTAACGGCGTCGTGGAGGCGGACGAGTGGGACTGGGCTCTCATCACGGTCCTCAACCCGGGGCCGCGGAGCGACACCGGGATCCCCAACATCTCCCCCGTCACCGCCTCCAAGCCGCTCATCAGGTTCGCTGGCTCCTGGCACTCACTCGCTGGCTCACTCGCTCGCTCGCTTGATTAGGCGTCCAACCACGCATTCACTCGCTCGCTCGCTCACCCTCCCACCCACCCACGCACCTACCTGCTCACAGACCCACCCAACCACCCACATACCCGCTCACTCTCTTACCCACCCACCCACTCACTCACTCACCCACCCATCCACTAACTCACCGACTCACTCGCTTACCCACTCACTTCATCATCCCACGCACCCACGCACCTTTCCGCTCACCCACCCGCGCACCCACAAACTCTGCCACCCACCCACTCACTCAACCTCCTTACCCACTCACCCCCACACCTATCTGCACTCTCTCGATCACTCACCCACCCACTCGCTCGCTCGCTCACCGACCCGTTCACCCACTCCTCAAACCCACGCGGCAGCGGCCTCTGCATTTGAGTGACACGCGGCCCCTCCCCTTGTCCCTCCTCCGCTCCTCCCCTCGCCCCGCCCCCCGGCCCCTCCCCCAGGCTGAAGGCGGGCTGCACGAGCACGTGGCAGATCCCCGTGTACGACGCGGACGGTGACGCGATCCGATGCCGTTACGCCGTCAACGGGCTGAACAACGAGTGCGGGGGGATTTGCGGCATCGCCCCCTTCGGAGTGTTGGACGAGGTGAGTTGGGGGAGGAAGGTGTTTTTCAACGTCCGTTTGAAGTAGTCTCCCCTCGACTTACGACACGCGCGACTTGCGACCAGCCGGACTTACGACGGCCGTCCCAGCAACCCCGTCATGCGATTTTCGAGTCCCGACAGGTTGGTCGCAAAGTCTAACGACGACCGCTCCGGCTGCGGTGCGATAACATCGGCCGGCCGCGCTGCCGCGAGGCGGCCGTGTTTTTTAGATCTGGATTTCGGTCTTCGTTTTGGTGCCTAGCAGGTGGTTGTGTTTCGTTTACAAACTGTTATAAGGGTATTGCCGACTTACGACCAAAGCGACTTACGATGGGGTCTTCGAAACATAACGTTGTCGTAAGGCTGTAGATGGGGTTATCTATCTTCCAGATAAAAAAACTAACCGAGTGAGTCGCTCGCTTACTAACCTAATCACTCACCCAACCCACTCACCGTGGCTCTGACGCGTTCTGCCCTCACCACCGACTCCCCTCGCAGGCCAACTGTTCCATCACGTTCACGGTCCCAGCTGCGGCCGAGGGTCTGTGGGCTCTGGCTCTCGTAATCGAGGACTTTTCCAGCTCTCCCGTGACCATCGGCTCCGCGAGCTACGGGCCGACCGACGCGCTCTCCAGCATCCCCCTGCAAGTCCTGCTGCAGTGTAAGTCATATCTGTAGCTTGGCTGGGGCCAGGAGTTGTCGGGGTTCAAGCCCTGGGTTTAAGCCGCTGCTGGATTTAGGGACAAGCCAAGCAAGCTACAGCATAAGGCCTCACAATCCGCAGGGTCCTCAAGAAGATTCCAGATTGGGTTTTATACCCATTTTTAAGTGTCTCCCCTTCTCAGCACGTCTCACTTTTTCCCCGCCTGTCCCTGCCCTGTCCCCGCGTCTCCGCGCAGTCGACCCGGCGTTGGTGTGCTCGGAGCCGGTGTTCGTGGGAGTCACGCCGGCGAGCGGCGCCTCCTTCACGGCTACGCAGGGCGTCCTCTTCGAGATGCCCATCGACATCGAAGTGGCGTCAAACTCCGCCAACTTGTGAGTCGCCCCCCCCCGTCTTTCCCTGCCAGCGTTAGAGACGG
>JAZEWU010000003.1:1468368-1478832 GCA_036362915.1 Geotria australis | reverse complement strand
ACTTCGAATATACTGAAAGGTCGTGAAACTGGCAATCTTAAGAGACCAGGAGACGGTGATGGAGTTTTCTTATGGTTTCGTAAGCAAACCGTGTAAAGCAAACATTGGTTTATTCGAGTGTTTAACCATAAACTGGGGAGGTCAGCATTGCTGTGGCTCTCTGCTTCCCAGCTACTAGCAATGGCCCCGTAACCCTTGCTCACTTCCGTCCACATGCCTTCTCTACGTCAGACCTAACTCTCCAAACAATCCGGACGTCATCCCGCTTGCCCACTCCGATGTAGGAGGAACCTTTGGCAAGTCTCTACACATCCGTCCATTATCAGTAACCGCTTTATCCTATACAGGGTTGCGGTGTGCCGGAGCCTATTGCGGCAGACACAGGGCGCAAAGCAGGACTATGCCCAGGGTAGGATGCCAGTCCATCAAAGGGCACCGGGGTAATTTAATCTGCGGGCCAATTAACCTATGCAGCAGCATGTCTTCGAACTGTGGGAGGAAACCGGAGTGCCCGGCGAAAACCCACACGGACACGGGGAGAAAATGCAAACTCCACACGGAACGACACCTGAGCCTGGATTCGAACTCGGGTCCTTCTTGCTGTGAGGCGCCAGCGCTACTCAACGTGCCACCGTGCCACCCAAATGGACGTAGTGTGGAGTTTGTGTCTTATCCCCCTGTTCTGCTTGGGTTTCCTCCGGGTTCTCCGGTTTCCTCCCACAACTTAAAAAAAAACACTCATTAATTAGTTGGCCGATAACATCGTAATATATCGGAAGCAGTGTGTGGCAATATGGCACCGGCAAACCGCCTGGCTGCCTCCTCCTCCGCCTCTCTGCGCTTCCCTCCTCCCACCGTCGAATGAATATCTTCGACATGGAATGAATATGTGCCACGCGTCGTAAAGGTAACTTTATTACTGTTAAACCCGTACAGGGCCCCGGGGGGAAGCCGTGACCCTGTGCAGGATTAATCGGTTTCCGACAACGGATGGACGGATGGGCCCGGGGGATCGTTGTCTTTCGAGCACGCGTCTTTAGCCTAACTCTGCGCGTCTCCCTCCCGTCGTGCCGCGGCCGCAGATGTCAGCTGCGGGCCCACCGCGGTGTTGAAGCAATGCGTGAGCGCGTGCCCGGGCACGTGCTACGACCCGAACGCCGCGGCACAGTGCGCCGACGTGTGCGGCGAGGGATGCGAGTGTCTGGACCCGAGCCAGGTGTGGGACGGCGACCGGTGCGTCGCGCTGCCCAAGTGCGGTTGCACCGACGTCGACGGCAAGTACTACAAGGTGAGCCGACACCGCCAACCCCACCGCTGCTGTCCCGGAGATCAGATTCGAAACAGAGAGAGATGGATTTAACACGAAGGCTTTCGTCACCCAATGTTATTCATAGTCTAGATCTTTTTATGAGCGTCGCAAACCCGCCTCTACCCGACACGGCCAATCAGTAAACGTGCCAATTCGTTACTACTTCAGCACACCGGTATGTGGGAGAGCGAGGCCACGATATTTGCAACGAAGGTACGACGTTTCGCTGACAGTTTCGATCAGCTTCATCAGGAACAAGGATCTGGCGAGCCCCAACTCGCCCCAACTCAGACGTGACAAACCCTTTACTGATTGGCTGTGTCGGGTGGAGGCAAGTTTTGCGACACTTACATTTGTTTACGTGCCCTAACTCGTAAAAAGAGCTAGACTATGGATAACATTGGTCACGAAAACCTTCGTATTAGATAGATTGATGTTAAGTCATTACAGCGGAAAATCCCCTGTGAGCTCGCAAGCTCCTGTCTCAAACACTGCCTCCTGTCTGGAACACTGGATTACATCTGTAACACTGGCGACTGTCTAACACTGGCGACTGTCTCTAACGCAGGCTCCTGTCTCTAGGTCTGTTAAGGTTGTCCACGGTCTGTTAACGCTACACGGGTGGATCTGTGCCTTTGTCAGGTGAACGAGGTGTTCTGGAAGAGCGGCTGCGTGTCTCAGTGCACGTGCGTCTCCTCGGGGAACATCCAGTGCCAGAAGAACCCGTGCGACCTGTCGCTGAACTACTGCGGCGCAGACTCCAACGGCGTCTTCGGCTGCCAGCCCAAGATACGTGAGTATCCGCAGACACGGTCTCCCCGAGATACACGGGTATCTGTGCCAATGGTATTAATCCGTCTCAGAACACGCATCGTAATGGGAGACCGATGATACCCTTAGTACGGTAAGAGCGGCACACATGTGTTTCAAACAAAGGAGAAGTAAACAGATGTAAACGCTAACAAGCGCTGCTATTGGCCGAGAAGCTACCCAAGCAGCATGAGTTTGCATCGCTGATTGGCTGCTGCACCACCCACGCACACGATACCCAAGTAATCTAAATCACAGTGGCCGGTTAACCCAAGAAACATGAGTAACTATGGCTTTAGTTACTATAGCCATGCTTACTCATCGTGCTTCTGAAGCCTTACGGTGCCTCCAACGAGGGGACGCTTGATACTGCTATCCTGAAAGAGCGGCTCTTGAGAGCGATTCTCATCACACATTGAGCCGTAGAGACACATAGAGACTCAATTGAAATATATATCGAGACTCATAAAGATATATAGAGAATCGTAGAGCTAAATAAATCCTCGTAGAGATACATATAGACTCATAGACATACATAGAGACTCAGAGATACATACTCATAGAGATGCCTCGAATGTTTGAGGCGAAACGTCGCAAAGGAGAGAGTAGTGGCTATCTCGAAAGAGCAGCTCACGAGAGCGACTCTCACAACGTAACACAGTCGCTGACCATGAGCCACGGCGCTGTGTATCTCCAGTGACGTGCACCGCGTGGGGAGACCCTCACTACACCACCTTTGACGGACGCAAGTTCAACTTCCAGGGGACGTACACCTACGTGCTGACACAGGTGAGACCCGGCCACCTGCCCAGTGTGTGTACGCGAGCGTGTTGCTTGTGTAGCGACCTCGAGACTTGGGGGAATTTATTCGTCGATCGCTCCTGTCGAGTAGGCACCTATGAAGGCCCAGCACGGCACACGAGGTCAACTCGACGTGCAATTCGCGTGTTTGCTGTGTCGTCACAGGAATCCTGTAGAGAGCTTGCAGGCTCCATGGGTATTTCCTGCTGTAATAATAAACATGTATCATTCATCTATTGGAACCGGTGATAGACACAGAAGCCAGCGTTAAAGGCAGCAGCCAGCGTTAGAGACATGATCCAGCGTTAGAGAACGGAGCCAGCGTTAGAGGCAGCAGCCAGCGTTTGAGACAGGAGCCAGCATTATCGATCAGAGACAAGACATGAGCCAGCGTTAGATGCGGGAATTAAACCGCCTCGGGCAGACCTTTTCTGCGTGAGGTTCAGATGTTACCGCTGCGCCACCCTGCCTGCCTGCTCTGTCAAATATTGGTATCGTTCCAAAAAATCCACATCAGCCGAACTCTAATAAGGGGCCAACGTGGTCTCTAATTCTCTTAGATTGTCGTTGTTACCCCCTCGTATCTGTCTCTCTGTCTTCCTGTCTCTGTGTCCCTGTGTCTCCCTCTGTCGCTCACCCTCCCTCCCTGTCTCCCTCCGTGTTTGTCATTAAGGATGTGACGGCCATCTTAGGGGACGCTGGCAAATTTTTGCCACTCTTAAGATTTCCAGTTTCACGACCTTTCAGTGTATTCGCCTTAATCATTTAATTTTTGTTGCTTTGGTTTTTTAATTAGTTGGTTTTTTTTTCTGTCGTTGTTGACATGTCGTTGTCTCCGCAGCCTTGTGCAGCGCTTTGTTACCCTCGGGTGAAAGGCGCTCTATAAATGCTATTATTATTATTATGCCGTGTTCGAGGCTACAAGGGGTATGCTTGAGTCCCGCCCGAGGCTATCCGGGTGACCCGTGTGTGTTGCGCGTACCCGCAGCCATGCTCGGGAGCAGACTGGAACGTGTGGGTGAAGAACGAGCATCGCGCCGGCAGCTTCGTGGTGGCGTACACACGCGAGGTCACGGTGCAGCTCTACGGGCAGAGCGTGCTGCTGGCTGTTGGCGCCAAGGTCTATGTGAGTGACGCAGCAATGACGCACTCACAACCGCCCCGCCTCCCCGCTTAGCCTTCACACAACCGACCGCGCGCCCTTCCCTCTCCCCAACCGCGCGCGTTGCTCTCTCCAACAACAACAGCCGCAGTTCGCCACTAATTGGCGGTGAAATCACCACGGCGCCTGTGCCAGGCCAGGCGCACCTTGCGGCCACGCGGAGTGTCGAAGGCTCGCTGACGGGAGGTCACGGGACAGACCCAGGTGCCGCTGGCTGGCTGACTTGGATGACTGGCCGAGGCGCCACCTCTGCTCCCTAATTGGGCGGCAGGGTGGCGCGGTTGTAACATCCGCGCCTCACGGAAAGAATGCTCTTGCCCGAGGCGGTTCGATTCCCGCCTTGGGCGTCTGTCTGTGCGGAGTTTGCGTGTTCTCCCCCTGCGCTGCGTGGGTTTCCTCCGGGTTCTCCGGTTTCCTCCCACAACTTAATGAAAAACACTCGTTAATTAGTTGGCCGATAACATCATAATATATAGGAAACAGTTTGTGGCAATATGGCGCCGGTGAACCGCCTGGCTGCCTCCTCCGCCTCTCTGCGCTTTCCTCGCTACGCCTCAGAGTCGTTCTCTCGTCGAATGAGTACCTTCGACAGTGAATGAATATGTGCCGCGCGTTGTAAATGGAAAATTATTGTTAATTATAACGAGCGTGCCGCTGCCGCGTGCCCCCCCCCAACACACCGCCGCCTCCCATCCTCCGGCAGCTGAACGACGTGGGGCTCAACCTGCCGTTCTACTACAACAGCAGCGGCAAGGCGTTCTCGGTCACCCGCGACGGGCACTTCTTGCGAGTGGCCGGCGACTTCGGGCTGGAGGTCCTGTACGACGGCAACTACGACGCGCGGGTCAAGCTGCCCACCACCTTCGCCGCGTCGCTCTGCGGCCTCTGCGGCAACATGGACGGGTTCCCCGCCGACGACTTCACGCTCAGAGACGGGTCGCAGTCGACCAAAGCGGCCGACTTTGGCAACAGCTGGAAGGTGGAGGTGCCGGGAACCGTCGACTCGTGAGTTGTGATACCGCTCGCTGTAACGACGGTTCGAGCCGAGATATGATAGATAATCTTCTTCTTTGCGATTCTTCAAAGCGCGATGGTCAGCTTCTGGACATCGTTGTCTTTCAGCTCGGCTTCGAAGTGTTTGGTAGAATTCGCAGGCAATACCAAGTATTACTTGACAGGGATCGCGACGTGAACGCTTCTACCTTGACCCCCATGATAGAAAATAATAATCCATCCATCCATTATCAGAAACCGCTTAATCCTAAACAGGGTCACGGTGAGCCGGAGCCTATCCCGGCAGACACAGGGCGCAAGGCAGGGCCATACCTAGGATGGGACGCCAGTCCATCACAGACATAATTATAACAATTTTACATTTATAACGCGCACATATTCAATGTCGAAGATGTTCATTCGACGAGAGAAGGACTCAGAGGCACGAGGAAAAGCACAGATAGGCGGAGGAGGCAGCCAGGCGGTATTTCCGGCGCCATATTGCAACACACTGCTTCCTATATATTATGATGTTGTCGGCCAACTATCTAAATAGATATATCCATCCATATTCTAAACCGCTTGTCCTCATGAGGGTCGCGGTGGCAGCAGTCCAAGAAGAGTGGACCAGACATCCCTTTCATCAGCAACAGATTCCAGCTCTTCCTGGGGGATTCCCAGGCGTTCCCAGGCCAGCCGAAGGATATAATCCCTCCAGCGTGTCCTGGGTCGGCCTCTAGGTCTCCGCCCAGTGGGCCGTGCCTGGTAGACTTCCTGGGGAACCCTCCCAGGGGGCACCCTTAACAGATAGATGTTCATTATTAAAGCAGAAAATACCCAGTGAGCTTGCAAGCACCTGTCTCTAACACTGGCTCCTGTATCTAACACTGATAGGTAGATGTGTATTATTACAGCAGAAAATACCCAGTGAGCTCGCAAGCTCAGTGTGGGATTCCTGCGACACAACAAATACGCGAATTGACAAAAATGAACGAAATATAAAAATCACAAGTTAACACACCGAACCACAACAACATAAAGTAAACATTTACACATTTACACACAGAATATGCGCGTGATATCAATATATTATTATTATTATTAATATGTTGGCGCCGGCAAACCGCCTGGCTGCCTCCTCCGCCTCTCTGCGGTTTCCTCGCTACGCCTCTGAGTCGTCCTCTCTTCGAATTAATAGCTTCGACATTGAATGACTATGTGCGCGTTGTAAATAACACTTGTTATTATTATTTAGGTCAAACTCCAAAACATTAGAAAGCCTGCGCAAGGCCGTAAATAGCGGAGGTGGTCCGTTGCTTTTCGGTATCTATGGTGTAAGCTGGTGGTCATGATAATAATAATAATTTACTTTTGTAACGCGTGGCGCATTTTCTCCGGGCGCGTTGCACCCGTTGATTCGGAGGCACGGAGACACCCTGCTCAGTCGGTTTGTTTGTGAGTCGGTGAAAAAGGTGACTTTTTAAGAGTTTTTTGAAGGCTGTAGGGGACTGTGCTTGACGCAACAGGTGTGGCTACAGGCTGTTCCAGGTCGCGGGTGCCGCGACCGAGAAACGGCGTTTCGCGACGGTTGTGCGTGAGCGCGGCGTGTGGAGTAGGTGCCGTGACGAAACGTCGTTTTGTGCTGCGATGTTCTCTATGGTGACAACCCTTATTTTGTCTCCCTTCGTGGCCTCGGACCACGCAGAGGGAGCGATGACACCGGCAACGCCGTGATTCTCGATGCCGGCTTGGAGCATCAGGCCAGGCTCAACGACTCGTGCGGCATCCTCAACGACACCGCGGGCGTCTTCGGCGCCTGCCTGGATTTCGTGGACCCCGTGCCCTACATTGACGACTGTGTCTTCGACCTGGTGCTGCTGAACTTCGACGACGTTGTCCTCTGCAAGGCCCTGGAAGCGTACTTCGGGGCCTGCGTGAAGGCCGGGGCCCCCGTCGAAGGGTGGAGGAGTGCAGCGCTCTGCCGTGAGTGTTGTCGTCACCTTGGGGCGGCGGGGTGTCGCTTGCAGCAGTAACAACCGCGCAGCCTCACAGACTGAATGTCCTGCACGAGGTGGTTCGATTCCCATCTCGGGTGCCTTTCTGTGCGGCGACTGTGTGTTCTCTCCCCCCCCCCCTGTTCTGTGTGGGTTTCCTCCGGGTTCTCCCGTTTCCTCCCATAACTACAAAAACGCCTCGTTAATCGGCCGTTAGATAAATAGATAGATGTTTATTATTACAGCAGAAAATGAACCAGTGAGCTTGCAAGCTCTTTACGGGATTCCTGCGACGCGAGCAAACACGCGAATTGACAAAAAATATAAAGAAGGACGCAGTGGTTGGCACATGTTGCCGGCTAATTGCGTGGCTGCCTTCGCCCCACCGCTGCGGTATTCCTTGTGCCTCTGAGTCGCGCAAATCAAAGTCGATGCTCCCTGAGCCAGCGGTGTAGAGTTCTCGGTGAGAAGAACAGCTGAGAGAGCGTGCATCCTCCAAAGGATAACAGTGCAGGCCTTCAATTCGTTGCGCCGGCCATTGCCAACAGTGTCGCCTCAACTAACAGAGCAGCTCTCAAGAGCGACCGTCGGTGTGGCCTCAAGTAACCCGCAGCTCTAGAAACGGTGTGTCTGTTTCGTCACCCACAGTCTGGGTATCAAGGTAGAAGCGTCCACGTCGCGATCCCTGTCAAGTAATACTTGGTATTACCTGCAAATTCTACCAAGCACTTCGAAGCCGAGGAGCTGAGAGACAACGATGTCCAGAAGCTCAACAGATGCCAGAAGCCCCTCAGTCTGGAGCAAGTAGAGAGGCCAATGCCCGCCGCCTTTAAGGCCAGCGCTGACTATTGTATCTCTAAATGCTGAAGGACTGTCTGCGACTAAATAATAACTTGTTGCAATGGGAAACTGTCATATAACCATCACGCTTCGAAGGATCGAATCGCATTCAAAACCCCCAGTCTGTTGAAACTACACAGTGTGTCACTGTCGTCACCCGTAGTATGTTGACGCGACACGCTGTGTGCGTGTGTGTGTGTGCCGTCACCAACAGCCGCCGCCCAGTGCCCCGACAACAGCCACTACTCGTACTGCGCGTCGCCGTGCCCCGTCTCGTGCGTGGACGACCCGTCGGAGGAGCTGTGCGTCGGGGACTGCGTCGAGGGCTGCGTCTGCGACATCGGATACGTCCTGGAGGACGACGCGTGCGTCCCGGCCAGTCAGTGCGGCTGCCTCTTCAATAACAAGTACTACAAGGTGTGAATAATATTGGCCGTGAAGGCCTTCGAGTTAATTTTACTACAAGGTGATCCACGACGTACTGCGAGCAGAGCTGCCGCCAGGTCGCACGTTGACACAGACTCCGAATTTAATGATAATTTTAAACTTTTAACGCGTGGCACATATTCATTCACTGTCGAAGGCACTCCTTCGACGAGAGAACGACTCGGTGGCACGAGGAAAGCGCAGAGAGGCGGAGGAGGCAGCCAGGCGGTTTGCCGGCGCCATATTGCCACACACTGCTTCCTATATAGGAGGATGTTATCGGTCAATTAATTAATTGTGGGAGACAACCGGAGAGCCTGGAGGAAACGCATGCAGAACAGGGGGCGATAACACACAAACTCCACACAGAAAGGCGCCCAAGGCGGGAATCTGAAGGGTGCATCTGAGTTTGACTCAATGGCTGACAGTGTTTGGCTGCGAGTGACGGTGTCGCAAGGTTATTAGCTAGATCCATGGAGACTCCACTCTAACGTTCAGCCATTGAAGATCTTGCCCGAGATGGTTCAATCCCCACCTCGGGCGCCTTTCTGCGTGGAGTTTGCATGTTCTCCCCATGTCCGTGTGGGTTTTCGCCGGGCACTCCGGTTTCCTCCCACACTCCAAAGACATGCTGCTGCATAGGTTCATTGGCCTGCTGACTAAATTGCCACCGGTGCCCTGTGATGGACTGTCGTCCGATCCTGGGTATAGTCCTGCCTTGTGCCCAGTGTCTCCCGGGATAGGCTCCGGCTCACCGCGACCCTGTACAGGATTAAGCGGTTTCTGGCAGTGAATGGATGAATTATTATTATTATTATTCGTGCAAGCAGGGGAGTTGTCCACATACAGCCGCAACCCGGTCACTTCACCGTCTGTGTGCCACTCCCGTCAACCCCCACCACCCCTCCGCCCGGTGCAGGTAAACGAGTCCTTCATCTCTGACGACTGCAGCAAGCAGTGCCTGTGCGACATCGGAGGCATCGACTGCCAGGCGTACTCCTGCCCCGAGTTCTACACGTGCACCGTGCTGGAAGGGGGCAAGGCCGGATGCGACGCCATCGAAGGTGAGACCCTCGGAGGTGGAAGTTTGGGCGACGACGAAGATGATGTGGATGTGATGGGTGCCAATGCTTTGTTCCTGATGAAGCTGACTGCAACTATCAGCGAAACCCTGTATCTTCATTGTAAGTGCCGTGGGTTCACTCTCCAACACACCGACGTGCTGAAGTTTTGTTCACGTGACAAACCTTATTCACAGTGAGGCTCTGCTTGTGAGTTTAGGTCACGTGAAAAGGTGTGTAAGTGAAGTGCACCCGTCGATATGCCGGAGCAAACGAGCGAGCACATGCATCACTTACCTCAAGAGATGGCACCGACGTTTCGCTGACAATTCCAGTCAGCATCATCGTCCCTTCACTTGCTCCGGCATATCGACGGGTGCACTTCACTTACACACCTTTTCACGTGACCTAAACTCACAAGCAGAGCCTCACTGTGAATAACATTGGTCATGAAAGCCTTCGGGACATACCTTACTGATTGGCCGCGTCGGGTAGAGGCGGGTTTACGACACGATGTTTACGTGCCCCAACCCATACAAAGGATACATTATGGGTGAGCAGTGTTAGTCCGTGTACCGTGCTAAGCCTATGGGCAATGCTAATGTAGACTATATACGTGAGCGGTCATTGTCTGTGTGTGCGTAAGGGCGATTTAATCAACCATCCGTTGTCAGAAACCGCTTAATCCTGTACAGGGTCGCGGTGAGCCGGAGCGCATCCCGGTAGTGCTATACCCATGATCGATCGCCGGTTTACGACACGTGACCTAATCCGTAAAAAGAGCTATACTATGGATGTATAGAATACCTCAATCTGTCATAACCTACCATCGCCTTACGCCCCCGACCCTGCCAGGCCACTGCCACGCGTCTGGCGATCCGCACTACACGACCTTTTCTGTGTAGAGTTTGCATGTTTTCTCCCCATGTCCACGTGGGTTTTCGCCGAGCACTCCGGTTTCCTCCCACAGTCCAAAGACATGCTGCTGCATAGGTTAGTTGGCCTGCGGACTAAATTGGCTCCGGTGCCCTGTGATGGACTGGCGTCCCATCCTGGCTGTGGCACTGC
>JAZEWU010000003.1:1425651-1439628 GCA_036362915.1 Geotria australis | reverse complement strand
CAACACCGGGGTCTGAGAGAAACGGCATTTCGATCCTCTATATGTCCTGTACATATGGCAGCATTGACGATAACGTTGAATTGGAATTGGCTTCCTGCGACACCGAATCCAAGCGGCACGGTGGCATAGTGGGTAGCGCTGCCGCCTCACAGCAAGAAGTTCCCGGGTTCGGATCCCGGCTCGGGGGCCTTTCTGTGTGGGGTTTGCACGTTCACCCCGTGTCCGCGTGGGTTGTCGCCGGGCACTCCGGTTTGCTCCCACCGTCCAAAGACACGCTGCCAGGTTAATTGGCGTACTGACTAAATTTCCCCAGGCGCCCCGCGATGGACCGGCGTCCCGTCCTCGGTGTTCCCCTGCCTTGCGCCCTGTGTCTGCCGGTGATACGCTCCGTCTCACCGCGACCCTGTACAGGATTACGCGGTTTCTGAAAATGGATGGACACCGAGTCCCGTAGTCCGAGGTCTCTGGGGACTCACTGGCGATGGCCTCACAGCCGGTCATGCCCCCGTCGAGAACGGCACAGACGTGGAACGCGGGGCAGGAGAACGACTGGCAGTCGATGCCTCCCGCGTCGCACAGGCACGTGCTGGAGCAGTCGTCCGAGATGAACGTGTCACCGACCTACGCGACACACAGATGTTTGTATTCGAGGGCGCGGCAGGGTGTCTGTGCGGTGGCAACACCCGCGCCTCGCAGAAAGAACGGTCTTGCCCGAGGCGGATCGATTTCCGCTTCGGGCGCCTTTCTGTGTTCAGTTTGTGTGTTCTCGCCCCGTGTTCTGCGTGGGTTTCCTCCGAGTTCGCCGGTTTGCTCCCACAACTCAAAAACACTCGTTAATTAATTGGTCGATAACATCGTAATATACGGGACAGACTGCAGGGGCAAGTGCCGTTAGCGAGTAGCACCTATGAAGGTCGACACGGCACACGAGCGGGGTGGGTGACCGGCACCACGCCCGGCCGCCTTTGTCTCCTCTAGTGGTAATGTTTACACACCGGACTAGGTACTCATTTGAGGCCGAGTCGACCTAGGGGAGGAGGCCCAGGACCGATTCAGAAAATCGTCACTGGTGTTGGCCGTGAGCGGGATTCGATCTCAGGTCGCCAGATGTGTAGCCCGGCACAGCGCTAACCACTGGGCCACCGCTCCCCGCCAAATCACCACCACCACAACCGTCATCACTGTTGGGGGGGGGGGTGTGGGGCACGCCGCCAACCTTGTAGTATTTATTCTTGTAGAGGCAGCCGCACTGACTGGCCGGGACGCACGCGTCGTCCTCCAGGACGTATCCGATGTCGCAGACGCAGCCCTCGACGCAGTCCCCGAGGCACTGCTCCTCCAACGGGTCGTCCACGCACGAGACGGGGCACGGCGACGCGCAGTACGAGTAGTGGCTGTTGACCGGGCACTGGGGGGCGGCTGTTGGTGACGACACACACGCACGCACACGGCGTGTAGGTTTAACACGAAGGTTTCCCGTGCCCGCGTGGGTTTTTTTCGGGCACTCTGGTTTCCTCGCACGGTCCAAAGACATGCTACTGCCTGGGCTAATTGGCCCGCGGACTCAATTTCCCCTGGTGCCCTGCGATGGACTGGCGTCCCATCATGAGTATAGCCCTGCCTTGCGCCTTGTGTCTGCCGGGATAGGCTCAGGCTTACCGCGACCCTGTACAGGATTAAGCGGTTTCTGCAAATGGATGGATGGATGTGTGCAATGCTACGTGTAAATGTTTTTTTGTTGTTGCTGGTTGGTTGATTACATCTTTTGTTATTTATGAGCTTGCAAGCTCTTTACGTTTACTCCTGCGGCCACAACAAACGCGCGAACTGCTGACAAGATTTTCCCATACGGCCAAATTTAAATCAACCAACAACAAAAACGCAGCGACGCGTCGCGTTGCACACATTTTTCAAATCAAATAGTCCAAAATACCCAGACTAGAAAATGGTAAAACATTGTACCTCTGAGTGCTAGCAAACAGGGACCCTACAAAATTCTAAAGGTGTTCGCAAAGTTCTTCTGAGACTTTGAAAGCGTGGGACTCGGGAGCGAGCGACTCACGGCAGAGAGCGGCGCTCCGCCACTCGGCGGCGGCGGCGCCGGCCCTCGAGCAGGCCGCGAAGTAGGCCGCGAGCGCCTTGCACAGGATGTCCACGTCGAACCGCAGCAGCACCACGTCGAACACGCAGACGTCGAAGAACGGCTGCGGATCGACGGCCGCCTGGCACGACGCAAACACGCCGGCGGGGTCCTTCAGGATCCCGCACCACGTATTTTGAGACGCGGTGACGGATCCCACCGGGTCGATCGTTACGGGTTTACCGATGTCGTCAAAACCTCTGCTCCGGTATGTGGGGGGGGAGAGAGAGAGTGGAGGCAGAGGTTCATTATTACAGCCGAACAATTATAGTGATTCAATTCAACTTCAGAGTAGAGTCGCTGCTGCTTTAGATTGACAGGAGCCAGTTAGGTGGTTCGGGCATCTGGTAAGGATGCCCCCTGGGAGGCTCCCTCGGGAAGTCTACCAGGCACGGCCCACTGGGCGGAGACATAGAGGCCGACCCAGGACACGCTGGAGGGATTATATCCTTCGGCTGGTCTGGGAACGCCTGGGAATCCCACCCCCCCCTTAGGAAGAGCTGGAATCTGTTGCTGAGGAAAGGGATGTCTTGTCTGGTCCACTCTCCTTGGACTGCTGCCACCGCGACCCTTACCAGGACAAGCGGTTTAGGAAATGGATAGATGGAATTCAATTCAACTTTATTGTCAATGCTTTCATATGTACAGGACATATAGACGATCGAAATTCCATTTCTCTCAGACACCGGTGTTGGCATATACATGGACTGGAACACAACAGCAAAGGTTTAAAAATACTAGGGTAAAAAAAACCAAAATACTAACAATTTATAATACAATAATAATAATAATTGTACAGTTATAACGCGCACATGCTCATTCCTGGCTCAGAAGCACCGTGGATTCATTGGAAGACACTCAACTGCCTGAGAACTAGAACGGGACGATCAAAAGCTGCTTTGGTCAGATGGGGCTACAAGACCGGCCCAACCACCTGTGAATGTGGAGAAGCAGACCGTACTACGGAGCACTGCCTTGTCTGCGCTCTACAACCCAACCTCTGCAACTCAAAAGACCTCGCAGAGTTCAATAAAAATCGCAAAGAACTGCGTGAAGAAATGGGTAAACTGTCGTATAACCATCACGCTTCGAAGACTCGAACAGCAGAAGATCTCCAACTCACGTGTCAAGGACTCCGGGCTCTTGCACTTTCCAGCTGTTGCCGAAGACGGCGGCGCTGAGCGACTGGGAGCCGTCTCGGAGCGTGAAGTCGTTTTGCCCGACGCCGTCCATGTTGCCGCAGAGGCCGCAGAGCGACGCGGCGAACGTCGACGGCAGCTTGACGATGGCGTGGTAGTCGCCCTCGTAAAGGACCTCGAGGCCGAAGTCGGTGGCGACCCGCATGAAGCCGCCGTCTCTCGTCACCGAGAAGCTCCCGCTGCCGCCGCTGCCTCCGTAGTAGAACGGCAGGCGGAGGTACACGCCGTTGAGCTGCGGGGGTGGAGTAGGTGGATGGTGAAGGACGAAGGTGGTATAGGTGGTCGAGGAGGTGGATTGTGCAGGAGGAAGCACGGGGAGCCGTGGCCCAGTGGTTAGCGCTATGCTGGGCTACGAATCTGGCGACCCGAGTTCGAATCCCGCTCACGGCCAACACCAGTGACGATTTTCTGAACCGGCCCTGAGCCTCCCCTAGGTCGACTCAGCCTCAAATGTGTACCTAGTGCGGTGTGTAAACATCGCCACGAGGGAGGCGAAGGCGGCCGGGCGTGGTGCCGGTCACCCACCTCCTCGTGTGCCGTTTCGACCTTCATAGGTGCTACTCGCTAACGGCACTTGCCCGGACAGTCTGTTAAGGCTTTACGGGATGATCTTTGCATCTTTGTCTTTGGTGGTGGAAGTGGAGGAGCAGGTGAGTTTGTATTGAAGCTGGAAGGAACCGTCGAGCTGTACAGCGCTTTGTGACAGTTGTCCAGCGGGGAGCGACGCTCGCAACAACGAGCGAGCGCCGGGCGGGTAAAACTCACACAGCGCATGTGGGGGATTGGTGGTGCGTGCGTGGGGTGAGGGGGGGTAAGCTCGTCATTGTTGCGTCACTCACGTAGACCTTGGATCCGACAGCGAGCAGCACGCTGTATCCACCGAGGTGCACCGTGACCTCGCGTGTGTACGCCACCGCCCAGCTGCCGGCACGATGCTCGTTCTTCACCCACACGCTCCAACCGGCTCCCGAGCACGGCTGTGGGTAATCACAACACACACAGGTCCCACCATAGCCTCGAGAGGGACTCAAACGTCCCGGATGCAGGGTCAAGTAGGGTCAAGTGCCGTTAGCTAAAAAGACAAAGATCCCGGTGTAGCCTGAACAGACTGTAGGGGCAGGTGTCGTTAGCGAGCACATATGAAGGTCGCACACACTGACACGCACAGGCAAAGATCCCCCGTGTAGCCTTAATAATAATAATAATAGCATTTATAGAGCGCTTTTCACCCGAGGGTCACGAAGTGCTGCACAGGGCTGCGGAGAGAACGGCATGTCAAGAACGGGGAGACAGAATAACAGACTGTAGGAAAAAGTGCTGATATCCAAAGACAAAAATACCCCGTCTCGCCTTAACCAAACTGTGGGGTCAAGTGCCGTTAGCGAGTAGCACCCATGAAGAGCAGTACGGCACACGAGGGGGTGGGTGACCGGCACCACGCCCGGCCGCATTTGTCTTCCTAGTGGGGATGGTTACACAACAAACTGGGTACTCATTTGAGGCTGAGTCGACCTACGGGAGGCCCAGGACCAGTTAAAATAATCGTCACTGGTGTTAATGGCCGTGAGCGGCAATTTAAATCGATAGTAGCCTGGCTTTAACGCTGGCTACTATCTCTAAAGCTGGCCCTCGTCTCTAACACTACTATCTCTAAAGCTCTGACTTCCATCTCTAGCACTGGTTCCTATCCCTAACATTGCGACTCCTATCTCTAACGCTGGCTCCTGTCTCTGACACTGTCTCGTGAGAGACAAGAGGCCAGTGTTGGAGACAGAGCTTGCAGGCTCACTGGGCGTTTTCTGCCGTAATAACGACCATCTATCCAACGTGCATTCGTGTAACACAAGCGTGCACACACTGGGCAGGTGGCTGGGTCTCACCTGTGTCAGTACGTAGGTGTACGTCCCATGGAAGTCGAACTTGCGTTTGTCGAAGGTGGTGTAGTGAGGGTCTCCCCACGCGGTACACGTCACTGGAGACACACGGCATGCCGCACACGGCATCAGATACCGCAGCAATCACACACTCTGACCGCAGGCGCTGTAAGGGAGTTGTTCAACTCGTTGCGTTGCCTTCTGATTGTATATATCGTTTATGTATACATTACATTCAGGAAAGAAGACGGCGAAATGTCGGTGCCATCTTTTGAGGTAAGTGAGACTTGTGCTCTTTCGTTTGCTCCGGCATATCGACGGGTGCACTTCACTTACACACCTTCACATGACCGAAACTCACAAACGGAACCTCACTATGAATTGTTTATGTTAGTGATTTCGCGCGTTTGTTCTTCTTCTTTGCGATTCTTCGAAGATCTTGCCAGTGTTATAGATAGGACCCAGTGTGAGAGACAGGAGCCAGTGTTAGAGAGATAGGACCAAGTGTTAGAGACAGAAGCCAGTGTTAGAGAGATAGGAACCAGTGTTAGAGACAGGAGCCAGTGTGAGATATATGACCCAGTGTTAGAGACAGGAGCCAGCATTAGAGACGGGAGCAAGTGTTAGTGCAAGGAGCCAGTGTTAAACTTGTAATGTGATTGAGCCGAATTGATCGAGTGAGCGGAGCTTTGGTCATCACACTTAATCTTCTTCTTTGCGATTCTTCGAAGCACGATGGTCAGCCTCTGGACATCGTTAACGAATACAACGTACAACAGTACCATGTATAACGAGCACCCGTGTATCTCAATCAGGCCGTGTCTGCGGATACTCACGTATCTTGGGCTGGCAGCCGAAGTCGCCGTTGGAGTCTGCGCCGCAGTAGTTCAGCAACAGGTCGCACGGGGTCTTCTGGCACTGGATGTTCCCCGAGGAGACGCACGTGCACTGAGACACGCAGCCGCTCTTCCAGAACACCTCGTTCACCTGACAAAGGCACAGATCCCCCGGGTAGCGTTAACAGACTGGAGGGGCAAGTGCTGTTAGCTGGACACACACACGGACAAAGTTCCCCCGTGTAGCCTTAACAAACTGTTGGGTCAACTGCTGTTCAAGATCCCCCGTGTAGCCTTAACAAACTGGACGGTCAAGTTCTGTTAGCTATACACACACACGGACGAAGATCCCCCGTGTAGCCTTAACAGATTGTAGGGTCAAGTGCCGTTAGCGAGCACCTATGTAGGTCGACACGGCACAAGAGGAAGGTGGGAGACCAGCACCACGCCGGGCCGCCTTTGTCTCCTTATCGGCAATGTTTATACACCGCACTAGGCACTCACTTGAGGACGAGTCCAACTAGGGGAGGCCCGGAACCGGTTCAGAAAATTGTCACTGTGTTGGTGGCCGTGAGCGGGTTTCGAATTCGAGTCGTAGCCAGGTGTGTTGCTGAGCGCCCGCCTTTAAGGCCAGCACGGACTGTCATATCTCTAAACGTTGAAGGGCTGTCTGCAACTAAAGAAGAACCCGTTGCAATGGGAAACTGTCATGTAACCATCGCGCTTCGAAGAATCGAATTGAACTCGAACCCGCGCGCACACAGAACGCTCACCTTGTAGTACTTGCCGTCGGTGTCCTTGCAGCCGCACTGAGCCTGGGCGACGCACTGGTCCCCGTCCCAGACCTGGGTCGGATCCAAACACTCGCAGGTCTCCCCGCAGTCGTCGGCGCAGTCCGCCGGCGCATTGGGGTCGTAGCAGGTGGCCGGGCACGCGTTGCCGCAGTCCTTGAACTGTGCGCTCGGCCCGCAGTCCACATCTTGGGTCGGGGGAAGAGAGAAGATGCAGAGGTGCGTGGGATTAGACCCGTTGAAAAACGGTGTGGGCGGCACGGCGGCGTAGTGGGCAGCGCTGCCGCCTCACAGCAAGAAGGCCCCCGCGTTCGAATCTCGGCTCGGGGGACTTTCTGTGCGGGGTTTGCGTGTTCTCCCCGTGTCTGCG
Organism: Geotria australis; assembly: GCA_036362915.1. Classification (NCBI taxonomy): domain Eukaryota; kingdom Metazoa; phylum Chordata; class Hyperoartia; order Petromyzontiformes; family Geotriidae; genus Geotria; species Geotria australis. Next base: position 1,432,418 of record JAZEWU010000003.1, on the reverse strand, counting down.
TGGGTTTTCGCCGGGCACTCCGGTTTCCTCCCGCCGTCCAGAGACACGCTGCCAGGTTAATTGGCGTACTGACTGCATTTCCCCAGACGCCCTGCGATGGACTGGCGTCCCATCCTCGGTGTTCCCCTGCCTTGCGCCCTGTGTCTGCCGGGATAGGCTCCGGCTCACCGCGACCCTGTACAGGATTACGCGGTTTCTGAAAATGGATGGATGGATGGAAACATGGTGTGTCCTTCCCTGAGCCCTGTTAGCTGTTTGTCTCGAACAACGCTGTGTATTGCTGTTGACATTGTGATCATAAAATGAACTCGAAGGCTTTCATGACCAATGCTATTCATAGTGCGCTTCTGTTTGTGAATTTAGGTCTCTTGAGTCCCTGATGATGCTAGCTGTAATGCCAGCAAAACGTCGGTGCCATCTCTTGAGGTAAGCGATGCATGTGCTCACTAGTTTGCTCCGGCATGTCGACGGGTGCACTTCACTTACACACCTCCTTCACGTGACCCAAACCCACAAACAGAACCTCGCTATGACATTGTGCTCGCAGCGTAGGTTGTACGAGATTTGTTACGTTCGTTGCGATCGCATCCAACGTACGGCACTTTGTGGCGTTCCTCCATCCGGGCGCGAAGGTGACCCCCTGCTCGTAGCAGACTTTCACGTAGCCCTGCACCGCCAGGCACAGCACGGCCACGTCCAGCTGGGCCAGCGTCAGGTCGTACACGCAGTCGTCTAGGTGCGGCTTTGCGTCGACGACGGCGAAGCACGGAGCCAGCGGGCTGGCCGGGTCGCTCAGCAGCCCGCAGTTGTCGCTGAACCCGGCCTTGATCGACCCCTGGGGGTTGAGGACGACTCCAATCGAGGCGCCGTTGTCGCTGCTCCCGCTGGCGAAAGAAATGCGGCGAAGTTCTCAGTCGCTGGGAAACGGCGACTCGAGCCACCGCCATACTCCATCCGTCCTTTATCAGAAAACCCCTTCGATTCGACTCTTCGAAGCGCGATGGTTATACGACAGTTTCCCATTGCAACCAAGTTCTTCTTTAGTTGCAGACAGCCCTTCAACATTTAATAATAATAATAATAGCATTTATATGGCGCCTTTCACCCGAGGGTCACAAAGCGCTGCACAAAGCTGCAGAGAGAGATATAATAGTCAGTGCTGGCCTTAAAGGCGGGCATCGGCCTCTCTTCTTGCTCCAGACTGAGGGGCTTCTGGCGTCTGTTGAGCTTCTGGACATCGTTGTCTTTCAGCTCAAGCTTCGAAGTGTTTGGGAGAATTTGCAGGTAATACCAAGTATTACTTGACAGGGATCGCGACGTGAACGCTTCTACCTTGATCCCCAGAAAACCGCATAATCCTATATAGTTCCGGAGCCTATCCCGGCAGACACAGGCCGCAAGGCAGGGGAACACCGAGGATGGGACGCCAGTCCTATGGCAAACCACTGGGCTACCGCTCCCAGCACCACACACACACAGAGACACAGGCGCACACGCGCAGACACAAAGATCCCGTACGTCTCTGTGATCTTCTTGTCCGGCAGCTCCCAGCTGTTGCCGAAGTCGGTGGCGTTGGCCGCCTGATTGAAGTTGGGCGTCTGAAAGTCGTCGCTGGGGTCGTTGTTGAACGTCCCGCACAGGCCGCACACCGAGTTGTAGTAGATGTCATAGTTGAGGAGGTACACCGCAACCCGGCTGATTCCTGCGATCATGTTTTACACGTTAATTAAATTCAACTTTATCGTCAATTCTTTCATATGTACAGTTACATATGCGAGAAACGGCATTTCGTTTCGCTCAGACCCCGGTGTTGGCATATACATGGACTGGAACACAACAACAAGGGTTTAAAAATACTAGGATAAAAAAAAAGAAAATACTAACAATGTTTTAATATTTAGAAGTTAAGCTAAGCTGGCGGTCGGGGGGGGTGTCAATAACAAAGCACAGATCTAGAACAAAAACTATAATTATAACAAATATATTGCAAATAGAACTAATATGGACGCTGGCAGATTTTTGCCGCTCTTAAGATTGCCAGTTTCACGACCTTTCAGTATATTCGAAGCAGCCTTAATCATTTACGTTTTTGTTGCTTTGGTTTTTATCGGTTGTTTTTTTCTTTCGTTGTTGACGTGCCGCCCTCTCCGCGGCCCTTGTGCAGCGCTTTGTGACCCTCGGGTGAAAGGCGCTATATAAATTGATATTATTATTGTTATTATTCTGGACGTCGTGTAGCCTAACGTACCGTTGTAGGCGACGTTCACGGCGGCGTCCGTGGACAGAACGAAGTCCTTCTTGGAGCGCGTGATGCGGAACCTCTCTTGCGGGTCGTAATAGGGCACGTTGATGAGCAGGCCGTCGAGCTGAGTGCGAGACACGGACACACAGCTGCAGACGCGACTGTCGACTGCGACCCAGGCGGACAAGCCAACTGCTCGAATCCCATCCAAGGGCGGCACGGTGGCACAGCGGTGAGTAACGATAATAATAATATCAATGTATATAGCCAGGCACCTCAGTTACTGTATCCACACATTGCTTGCCGCTCATGGCTCTTGCAGAGTAACGAAGTACCTCGTTCTTTGCCCGTGGGGGGCTGGCAGCAGTGGGTGCCCGCTGCCCTCCCCCCAAAAATAAGTAAATAACCCGATTTTCACCCGGCGGATTTGTCGTACTCCCGATTACCGCCAAAGGGTTCACCTCCCCAAGTCCCACCAACACCTGATCCTGCCCCGTGCTAACTCATTCCCCCCTGCCTACGTATTCCGAGCCGCAATTGGACATTACCGCCAACATGCACTTGGCTAAACACTGAGACTAGGCTCTAACGAAAGCTGTCTCTCGTGTTGGGCCAATCAGTTTGAAGGACGATGCACCTATTATCACAGCATTTATTTGCATGTTTTTGCCACGAGCATGCGTGGCTGCTTGCAAACTGGAACCTTTGCAAAAAGGTGTCCGTTTGGTGTTTTTAAGATCTTAACACTTTCTCTCATTGCCGGACAGGGTTAAACCTCGTGTATTTTACAGTTTTTGTACAACGGCAAAAAAAAGGTCCAATGGTGAATGATGATGATGATGATGATGAATCCCATCCCAAGCCCCGGCGCCCAGTCACTCCGCCCAGCGCCATATACCTTGACTTTGTTGTCGCGGATGAACGAGACGGTGTGGTTGTAGATCTCCGTGTGAACCTCCCGAGTCCACGACACGTCGGGTCGCCGCCGGTGCTCGTTCTTGGCGAGGACCCGCCACGGCACCGGCGCGTTGGAGATGCAGTTCGACGCCAGCACGAAGGTGCGCGTGCCCATGAAGTCGAAGCGACGCCCGTCGAACGAGCGGTAGTGCGGGTCGCCCGCTCCCTTGCACCAGGCTGCGGAGGCGGAGGCAGCAGAGGGGCGACTTAGGATGGCCTCCAACAACCAGGGGCCGGCGCTACCATTAATTTAGAACAACCAAAGCAACAAAAAATTGAATGCTTCGAATACACTGAAAGGTCGTGAAACCGGCAATCTTAAGAGCGGCAAAAATCTGCCAGCGTCCCCCGCCCCCTAAGATGGCCGTCACTTCCTTAAAGACAAACACGGAGGGAGACAGGGAGGTGAGGGTGAGCGACAGGTGGGAGACATAGTGACACAGAGACAGGAAGACAGAGAGACAGACACGAGGGGGAAACAACGCCAATCTAAATTAAACAATCAACATTGAAGCACAAGAACACAAACACACACGCGGACACACGCAACAGCTTACTCGCTAAGGTAAAGAGCTTGCAAGCTCACGAGTATTTTTCTGCCGTGATAACAAACTTTCTATCTATTTGTCCGGCCACCCACCGTAATACTTCTTCTTCAGCCTGAAGCGCCAGTCCTTCTTGACGCGCGCGTTGCTGTTGGTGACGGGCACCCCCCCTGCGACCCCCCGCATGGCCCCCTCGTCCACGGTGATGTAGATGTCCACGCCGCCGTTGAACACGGACGCGGGGGTCGTGAACTGCACCTGGGTGTTCCCGGGCAGCAGCGTGGCGGTGAGCCCGTCCACCTTGTACACCTCGCGGTCGCTCCGCAACTCGAAGAAGCGGAAGTAGGCGCTCGACGACGGGACAGCGATCTGTGGCCGGGCAGGGAAGGAGCGCGGGGTGGTCAATGTAGAAGCGTTCACGTCGCGATCCCTCTCAAGTAATACTCGGTGATACCTGCAAATTCTACCAAACACTTCGAAGCAGCCGAGGAGCTGAAAGACAACGATGTCCAGAAGCTCAGCAGACGTCAGAAGCCCCATCAGTCCGGAGCGAGAAGAGAGGCCAATGCCCGCCCGCCTTTAAGGCCAGCGCTCACTATTAAATCTATAAATGTTGAAGGGCTGTTTGCGACTAAAGAAGAGCTCGTTGCAATGGGAGGCTGTCGTGTAGCCATCACGTTTCGAAGAATCGAATCGACGAAGGGAAGGAGGGGAGAGACGGGCGAATGTGTCGCGATGAGTCTCTGTGGATCGCTATCGCTTGGCTCTCAGTTAATCTGCGCTCATGTTGTTGACATGCCCTTCTCTCCACAGCCGTGTGCAGTGCTTTGCGACCCCTGGGTGAAAGGCGCTCTATAAATGCAATTATTATTATTGTCGATACGTCTCTATGAGTATGAATATCGATGCAACGTCTCTTTGGTCGGATAGAGGGGTTGTAAATATCGACCTCTGTGGAGGAGGTTCATGAAGGATGCCACTGGGCAGTTGGAGACAGTCGCTCTCCAGCAACAACGGAGGGCGGAGGAGCGACGCTCAGAACGGCGAGCCGAGCGAAATGCCAGTCATTTCAGTTAACCCATGACAACTGGGTCTATCCCGTGCCCTCTTGTCACTGAGCCTTCGACATTCCGCGTGTCCTCAAGGTTCACCCGGCCTGACAAGAGGCCAGGTGCACCCTATCAGCCGTCGTTGTTACAATTCGTCCGCAGCTACGCGAGCGACATCCGCGGCCGGGATCGAACCTCCGCCGAGAAGGTGATGATCCAGGAGAGGGGCACGTTGTTGTAGCCGACCGGTGAGTCAAGTGCGAACGCAGTGGGAGACACGGTTGCTGTGCGGGGAGAGAGCACAACAATGTTAGTTACGATTTAACACGAAGAGCTTCAGCGACCAATGTTATCCATAACGTGTCCCTTGTATGGGTTAGAGCTTCAAAGAAGTACACCTTTTGCTGCGTGTGAAGCATATCACTGGAGTGGCTAAGGCGTGGTGCTTGCCACCCACCCCCTCTGTGTACCATTCCGGCCATCACAGGCGCTACTAGCTACTAACAGCACTTGCCTCTATAGCCTGTGTGAGGCTACACGGGGGAGCTTGATGTGTGTCTGTACACATGTGTTTACACGTGTGTGTGTGTGTGCCGGTCCTTACGTGTCACTGTGATCGCCACGCAGCGTAGTTCCGTCTCAAGGCTGCTCCGTCCGGACACAGATGCAGCGTCAGGCGGCCAGGACATGCGCACAGACAGACAAACTCTTCACAACCGTGGCGCCGCTTTGTACCGCGCGTCGTGTCAAGTGAACGGGAGGCAGCTACGCGGTCAACCGGCGCCAACCATCCAGACACTGTGGCCTGTATACGATGTCTCTCCTCGACTTATGACATCTGCGGCTTACGACCACCCGGACTTACAACGGTCGTCCAAAGTAACCCTATTATATTATTTGGGCGTAAAGTCTAACGACAACCGCCTCCAGCCGCAGTACGATAATAATAATAGCATAATAATAATAGATAACATTGGTTGGCCGCGCTGCCGCAAGGCGGCCATATTTGTTATTGTCTGGGTCTTGGTCTCTGTTTGGGTGTCCAGTAGCTGGTTGTATTTTGCTTACAAACTGTCATTAGGGTAGTTTAGACGTATGACCAAATGGACTTACGATGGGGTCATCGGAACGTGACCCTGTCGTAAGTCGATGTGAGACCGTACTGTGATGGTATGGCAGGGGAAGACTGTACCAGGCTTTCGCGTTCTTAAGTGTCGTTATTTTACATCTCAGAAAGTCACAGACGTTCATAAAACGTGTCATGATCATTAGAGCAAAGTTTTCTGGGGGAAGTCTATGAAAACATTTAACGTTGAAGTTTATGGCACACGTGGAAAACCACACACACACAGACTGGGAATCGAACCCGGGACCCTTCTCTAACGCGCCACACTTACGTGGTGCTCTCAGAGGCGTAGAAGCACAGCTGGTTGACCTTCACGTCCGCATTGGTCGGGGTCCAGGAGAGACGCGTGTGATAGAGATGAGGGTTGGTTCCATCCACCGTGATGGGGTCCTTCACCATTATGAACGGAGCGATCGTGCCCAGCCGCGTAATCCGCACCCTGATGTCAAGAGAGAGAGAGAGATGGTTCGAACCCTATCCGGAAATAGTCCACGTGTTCTTCTTCTTCTTTGCGATTCTTCGAAGCGCGACGGTTAAAATTAACTCGTAGGCTTTCATGACCAATGTTATCCATAGTGAAGCTCTGTTTGTGAGTTTAGGTCTGTTTGTGAGTTTGGGTCAGTTTAGGTCATGTGATTGGTCGAGCTACCCCCTCCCCTCCCGCTACCACGTGGGACCACTCCCTCCCCACGCTATATACGGGAGCGTCCGCGCAGTGGTTCCGCCTTTCCGAGCCCTGATGAAGCTGAGTGGTAGTCTCAGCGAAACGTCGGTACCATCTTTTAAGGTAAGTGCTGTATGTGCTCGCTCGTTTGCTCCAGCATAGCGATGGTTAAATTACAGTTTGG
>JAZEWU010000003.1:1400305-1410848 GCA_036362915.1 Geotria australis | reverse complement strand
CCCTCCGTCAGACCTTGACCACCGCCTTGCCCACGTTCTCTCCGCGGAGGATGCCCATGAACGCGTCGGGCATCGCCTTAAAGCCCTGCGTCACGTGCTCCCTGTAACGCAGCTTACCCTGCGCAGAGGTGAGAGGGGGGAGAGCAGGTTAGTGGAATAGCGAGCGGGTGGGTGGGTAGCGGTGGCTCAGTGGTTATCGCTATGCTGGGCTACAAACCTGGCGACCCGAGTTCGAATCCCGCTCACGGCCAACGTCAGTGACGATTTTCTGAACCGTCACGAGCCTCCCGTCGGTCGACTCGGCCTCAATTGAGTACTTAGTGCGGTGTGTAAACATCGCCACTAGGGAGACAAAGACGGTCGGGCGTGGTGCTGGTCACCCACCTCCTCGCGTGCCGTGTCGACTGTCAGGTGCTCGCTAACGGCACTTGTTCCTACATTCTGTTTAGGCTATACGGGTGATTTTTGTCTCTAGGTGTATAGGCGAGTGGGTGGGTGGGTGAGTGTACGGGTTAGTGAGCAGGTGCGTGGATGAGTAGGTGAGTGGGTGTGTCAGGCAGCCTACGACACCCGAGTCTGTTCCGTGACCTCGTGTCGTGGCCTCAATGTGCACAAGGCCCGACACAAGCTCCGTGGCGACATCACCTGGCACTTAGTGGCAAACGGCGGTTGTTGTGCGAGTTGGTGCGTGGGTGTATAGGAGAGTTGGTGCGAGTCACCGCCACCAAGTGGCGAACCGAGGTTGTTGATGGTGGCGTAGCGTGGCCGGGGCCACTGTCCCGGTCGCAACATTTTAAAGGGCCGCAAAATTTGAAAAAAAAAAAAAGGTAGTAATAATAGATAAAATAGTGCAAAAAAATAAACGTATCAGATCTACAATGAGCCAAGAAAGACTGAGTAACCTAGCAATACTGTCAAGTGAGAGATTTCCATGTAGATTTCTATACCGTTATTGAAAAATGTGCACAAATTAAAACCAGGCGATTTAAAATACATTTTAGTAAACTAGCATTAAATGCTGTTTACTCTAATTACATCAGTATTTTCTTTAAATTACACAATACATGTGCTTGTGGGGGGTAAGGGGTTCAATACTGGACTGGTGGAAGGGACTCGCGGAGTGCCAACGCCACTGGTTGATGTCGTTCTACAGGTCAGCGAGCGTACAGGCGAGACGGTGACCGAGTGAGTGTTCAGGCGAGCAGCTCACCTCCTTCACCCAGGTCATCAGCGCCTTGACACCCTCGTCTTTCTGATCGTTCCATCGCCACACCAAGAAGCCCTCCAGCTTTATTTCCTTAAAGATGATGGCCGCCAGTGGAAAGCCCACTGCACAAAGACAAAGAGCCCCCATGTAGCCTCAACAGACTGTCGGGTCAAGAGCTGTTAGCAAGCGGCACTTTAAAAAGGCCGACACGGCACACGGGGGCAGTAGCGTCGCAGCCGCGGGTGTTACGACACCCGCGCTTTCACAGAAATGATGATTCCATCCCCCCCCACGTTTTCCTGCAACACCCGCGGCTGCACGAGGGGGCGGTTGGCCAGCACCATGCCCGGCCGACTTTGTCTGCCCAGTAGCAAAGTTCACACGCCGCACACCAGGCACCCATTTGACGCCAAGACGACCTCGGAGAGGCGCAGGACCGGTTCAGAAACTGGTCACTAGTGTTGGTGGCCGTGAGCAGGAATCAAATTCGGGCAGCCAGGTTCGTAGCGCAGCGTGCTAACCACTGCCACACACACACATGATTCGATTGGTCCACGTGAGGAAAGCCCACCCAGGCAAAGGCGACATCAGTGATTCCGATTGGCCGCGCTCGTGATCTACTCACGCTTCTGCGGCACGACGTCGTTGTACGTGGAGATTGCTCCACAGATGGCGATTCGGCCACGAGTCTTCATGTGGGACAGTGCGGTACACAGGAACTCCCCTCCAACCTGCACCGCACACAACCACCAACGTCGTCATCTCAACCACAAGCAATACAATCATAGCCACAACAACCGTAACGTTCTGATGTAGGTGTTCACTGCTCAATTCGTGACGGTTGCGTCGTGATGATGCTTCCAACGTGGGAGGCAAAACGTAAACGTCGCGAGGGAGACCACTCGACACGGCTATCCAGAAAGAGCAGCTCTGAAGAGCAACCGTCAATCTTATCAACAACCACCATAATCATAACACCACCATATTAACATCAACAACCCCAACGATAATAATCATCAACTCGAAGGCTTTCATGACCAAGGTTGTTCATAGTGAGGTTCTGTTTATGAGTTTAGGTCAGGATTTCGTGATGATGCTAGCTGTAATGCCAGCGAAACGTCGGTGCCATCTTTTTGAGGTAAGTGATGCATGTGCCCACTCGTTTGCTCCGGCATATCGACGGGCGCACTCCACTTGCACACCTTTTCACGTGACCTAAACTCATAAACAGAACCTCACTAGGAATAATAATCATAACAATCATTATAACAGCTCCCAGCACAGACCCGGCCACGACCCTTCATGTGGGGCAACGCGACAGACAGGAAACTGCCCTAAAACCTGCGCCACATACACCACAATCATAATGTGTGGTGGTTGTTGACATGATTGCTGACGCATCACTTACAAAACAGCAATGATCTGCCACCACGCTAGTCACACAGGACATCCCCAATACCTCGCATCGCTACTCCGGCCACTCGCCTCAACATAATCCTGCACTCCACGCAGCTCATCACAGCACCTACTTCACAACCTTCGCACAATAATAATAATACACTTTTGTAACGTGCGCATTTTCTCCGGGCGCATTGCACCCGTTGATTCGGAGGCGCGGAGCCTCGCTCAGTCGGTTTATTGCGAGCCGGTGAAGAGGTGACATTTTAAAAGTTTTTTTGAAGGTTGTGGGGGACCGTTAGGCGTAATAGACGTGGCTACAGGCTGTTCCCGGTTGTTCCCCTGCTCCCATGCAACCACCCAATCTCCCGCTCACGTTATCAAAGAAGCAGTCGTATCCGTTGGGCGAGGCGGTGGTGAGCGCGCTGCTGAGCGAGCCGCACGTTTTGTAGTTGATGGCCACGTCGAAGCCCAGCTCCGTGAGGAAAGCGACCTTCTCATCGGATCCCGCGAATCCAACCACGACGCAACCCTGGAGGAGACACGGAGAGAGGGGGAGGTGGCATTTTACTTGCACATCTTTTCATTTATATTGAAATTAGTTCTTGTTCTAGATCCGATCCTTGGAGATTTCAACATCCATGTTGACTCTCTAAAGAGCCATCTTGCAAGGGATCTCATGGTCACTGACCTCACTGGGCTTCACTCAACACGTGACATCTCCCACTCACAGATGCGGCCATACTCTTGATTTGGTTTGCTCCCGGGGCATCTCAGTAACCAACATGTCCGTCACTGATCCTGGTTTGTCTGATCATTCTGTGGTGTGCTTTGATCTCCAAATACCGCCTCCCATTTCCATCACCAAGCGCCATATCCAATTTCGAAATCTTATCACCCTCACTCCAGACATATGCCGTTGCAATCAACAGTACTTTACTTTCTGCCTCGGCTCGGCTCACTCTGCCTCTAATGCGACAGCAGAATCTTACAAGGTGCTATTAAGCATACGTGATGATTTGGCCCCATTAAAATCACGCTATATCTCAGACAGAAAACCATCCCCCTGGTATACTGCTGAACTCCGGGATCTCAAGGCGAATGCACGCAGGGCTGAACGGACTTGGAGACAATCTGGCCTCACCGTTCACATTGAAGTATTTAAGGAAAAACCTCCTCCATTATCGGAAGGCACTTATCTGTGCCCGAGCACAGACAAAGGCCCATGACAGGAGGTCATGGGCCTTTCCAAGCCCGGATGAAGCCGAGTGGAAGTCTCAGCGAAACGTCGATACCATCTTTGAAGGTAAGTGCTGTGTGTGCTCGCTTTCGCCAACATTGACGGGTGCACTACACTTACACATGACCAAAACTTATAAACAGAGCTTCACTATGGATAACATTGGTCATGAAAGCCTTCGAGTTAATTGTATTAAAACATTGTTAGTATTTTGTGTTTTTATCCTAATATGTTTTTAAACCCTTGTTGTTGTGTTCCAGTCCATGTAAATGCCAACACCGGGGTCCAAGAGAAACGGCATTTCAAGCCTCTATATGTCCTGTACATATGGCAGAATTGACAATAAAGTTGAATCTAATAGAAAACAGGTGGACGTGGGAGACACAAGAAGCCATGGGGAGATATTGAGGACCCACCCACCTTGATCTTGGCGATCTGTCCCACCAGCATCCCCACTGCTCCAGCTGCCCCGTTCACGAGCACCGTCTCACCGGCTACAGGATTGCAGAGCTCGAGAAGCCCAAAGTAGGCCGTCAGCCTGTTCAATACAGCGGCAGAAACATCGTCAATCCTGCACCTCAACCCACCTCCTTCACACGCGGATACCCAGTAACTCACCCAGCCTATTGACACAGACTCGGCCCACTCTGGCACTCAGCCGACTGAGCCCACTCACCCACCGTGTCGAAGGCTCGCTGACGGGAGGTCATGGGCCAGACCCAGGTGCCACGGGTTGACAGACCGAGATGACTGGGTGGGCACCACCTCTGCTCCACTCAGTGCACTCACACATAGACTCGGCCCACTGACACACCCAGCTAACTCAGGCAGCCAACTCAGGCAGCCAACTCAGCACACAATAGACGACTTATTACTCGCATCAGAAGCGACCGACTCAGCGAGCGATTGACAGAGTGTGCGAATGACTCCGCGAGTAATTCTCCGAGCGACTGACCTAGTCATTGAATGAGCGCCTGAGTGTATGCATGCGAGCGATTGGCCGTGCGACTGACTGGGTGGCCCCCCCTCACCCGGGCATGCCGAGGACACCCAGGGCGAGCGATCGGGACAGGTCCGCCGGCCAGGACGCCGGCAGGAGGGTGACCTGCTCCGCCGATGTCACCGAGTGAGACCTCCATCCCGCGTAGCTGACCACCATCGAGCCGGCTGGGAATGCATCGTTCCGGCTCTCCAACACCCTGCACACAGCCACAGGCAGCCAGGCGATTCACAGCGAGCGTTGATGGCAATGTTGACGATGAGTGTTAATGTATTGAATTCAACTGTCTTGTCAATTCTGCCATATGTACAGGACATAGAGGATCGAAATGCCGTTTCTCTCAGACCCCGGTGTTGGTGTATACATGGACTGGAACACAACAACAAGGGTTTAAAAATACTAGGATAAAAAAACACAATACTAACATTTTTCAAATATTTATAAGTTAAGCTGGGGGGGGTCAAAAACTATAATTCTAACAAATATAGTGCAAAAAGCAATAACATAGTGCAGAAACAGATGTGCAAGTAATATGCCATCTACAGGACGAGTAGTTAGCAGCAGTTTTTGTCGTGTTCTGGACAAAGAGTGTGTGTAGCGAGTGTATTGAGGGGTGAATGTGCGTAGCGAGTGTGTTATGTCTTACCTGGATTGTCGTCAAGGGTTCTGTGTTGCTTACATTGCTATCTGCGATTGTCGTTATGTCCTTGCCTAAAACTTCTGTTACGCGCGTTTGATGTCTGGTAGTGACATCACAGCTGTCTAGTTCATTTATCCATACTGCATAATGTAGTGACGTTGCAATGCACATCACGTATATGCGTGCTGGGGAGTCGATTCCTACGGCAGGATAACAATGCATGGACTCTTGTGTTGATATATGGGGAATCGATTTGATCCTGTGCAGTGTTTTTGGAGCCATTTTGAACACGCGGCTGTTGTTTGTGAGCCCATTTATTATTCGGTAGAACTTAGTGTTTTCACCACTCCTTATCCTCTTGTTCTTTCATTTTCACTCTCACACTTGCAGCACACCTAGACGACAGGCACGTTGAGTAGTGTAACGTGGTGAACCGTGAATTGTTCTTCTTTGTGATTCTTCGAAGCACGATGGTCAGCCTCTGGACATCGTTGTCTTTCAGCTCAGCCTCGAAGTGTTGTGGTAGAATTCGCAGGCAATACCAAGTACTACCTGACAGGGATCGCGACGTGAAAGCTTCTACCGTGAATTAAACGGGGTTGAATTTAGGTTGTAATACCGATTCTTCCTGCGTGAATGAGAGACGGGGGGGCCCTGGTTATGCTGCCTGTATAGCCTTGCGACACACTGCTAGGCTAGACAGAACAGAGTGCGTTGATGGGGTGTGTAGAGCCAGGGCCGTACTTGGCAACTTGGGAGCCAATCATCACGTCTCCCTCCTTCATCTTCGTCACGCTGTACGGCCTGCACACGGACAGAGATAAGACTTAACAGACCGGAGGGGAAAGTGCCGTTAGCAAGCAGCACCTGTGGAAGCCGGGCGGCATGGTGGCACGGTGGCTATCGCTGCCGCCTCACAGCAAGAAGGTTCCGGGTTCGAATATCGGCTCGGGTGCCTTTCTGTGTTGAGTTTGCATGTTCTCCCCGTGTCCGCGTGGGGTTTTCACCGGGCACTCCGGTTTCCTCCCACCGTCCAAAGACATGCTGCCAGGTTAATTGGCCTGCTGAGTAAATTGCCCCAGGTGCCCTGCGATGGACTGGCGTCCCATCCTCGGTATACCCCTGCCTTGCACCCTGTGTCTGCCGGGATAGGCTTCGGCTCACCGCGACCCTGTACATGATTAAGCGGTTTCTGAAAATGGATGGACTAATGGAAGCCGGTAGGGCACAGGAGACTGGGTCTAACCCTGCTGAGATCGTGTCGAACACCGGTCAGACCGGGCTATAAAATAAAGCAGTCTCTGGTGTGGGCCAATCAGTTTCAAAGACAACGAACACATGATCAAAGCATGTTGTTTGCATATTTTGCCAAAAGCCTGTGTGGTGTTTTGCAAATTGGACACTTTGTGAAAGGTGTCCAATTTGTATTATTACCAGAACTAAGAAAACTCATTAATAACTGGCTAACACGATAATAATTCATAGGGTGCAGTGTCTGGCAGGTTGGCACCGGCTAACCGCGTGGCTGCGTTCCACGCCCCGCACCCCCACCTCTCTGCAGTTTCCTGGCTCCTCTGAGTCGCTCTCTCTTCGAATGAATGTGCCACAGGGCGGTATACATTGTGTTTATTATTATTATAGAGACAGAGTTACGCACCTCATGTAGGGATCAACACTGAGAAACTCTGCTTCCAGCAGCATTTCTGCAGGAGACAGACACGGGCAGCACTGTTTAGATGGCTGTTTATTATTACAGCAGAAAATACCGCTTCCAGACCAACTTTTATCAAAATGGGCACCTCAACAACACCCATCACCACATCCACTTGTGGGGGTCCCACAAGGCTCCGTACTATCACCTTTTCTCTTCACTGCCTACATTTCACCACTCATTCGCCTCATTGACAGTCACGGCATACGGCACCACACCTATGCCGACGACATCCAACCTTACCTCACCCGACAACACAAACAACCTGGAATCCTGCATAACAGCAATAAAGAATTGGCTACAGCACAACAAGCTCATCCGCAACCCTAATAAAATCAGTCACAATATATATCAGCACGCGCAAGCGCCTCGCCAATACTCAACATCTCCGACTCTCACATTGCACCCTCAGCTCATCTAAAAATTCTGGGAACACCACAAGACCCCACACTCACTTTCAGCACCCACATAAACAACATCACCAGATCCCGCAACTACCACCTACGAGCACTGTGGCAAATTCGTCCACTGATCTCGACCCGAACAGCACAGACCATCGCCTGCACCCTCATCGCCAGCCGCTTTGACTCCTGCAACGCAATACTCGCAGGAATCACCAAACAACAGAGCGCCAAACTGCAACGTCTTCAGAACAACCTAGCATGTGCAGTCCTCGCCATCAAAGCGTGTGACTAACAAACCATAAAACGCATGGAGACTCTCCACTGGCTGGCTACCCATCCACAAACGCATCACTTACAAAACTGCAATAATATGCCACCGCGCTATCCATACAGGACAACCTAAATACCTCGCATCACTTCATGCTGCGCCCACTCACCCATTCGCTAACGCACCTACCAACTCAAGCAATAACTCACCTGCTCACTCATCCATTCAGTCACTCACTCAGCCACTCATCCATTTGCTCACCCAAAGACAAACACAAAGAGCCCCTGTGTAGCCTTAACAGACTGTACGGTCAAGTGCGGTTAGCAAGACGGGATCCAGCATTAGAGACAGAAGCCAGCGTTTCAGACGGGAATCGAACCACCTCGGGCAGGACCCTCTTGGTGAGAAAGCGCGAATGTCATCACTGCACACACCCTGCCATCATCCAACCGTCAACAACAATAACACCACCACCGACCACGGAGACTTGGATCCCACCTCCATCCTTGAGCGGCGGAAGTTCCTCGTCCGCCAGGAGGAAGTCGCTGTGCTTCGGGAATCCGTCAAAATGCTTTTGCAGCTTCCACACCTGGGCCAGAGGCATCTTGACAGCTTGTGTGGGAAGTATGGCAATCTGTTATCAGGGTGAGGCGACAGAGTGGGTAGGGGGAGCGTTCAGAGTTGTACTTTATGGTGAAATGGTTGGAATTTGGCCGAAGCATTCAGTACGGTACACATCGCGCATAGATTAAACATTGTGCAATGTTAGTATGGGAATAGCTAGTGTAGTCTATGGACCAGTGTTAGCATTTGGGTCAGCGTTAATCAGTGGCGAGTCAAGACCGGGCTGGTTGGCCAAAAAGTCAATCACTGTTAAGATCAATAAACATACGAAGTCCCCACTTAACCCTGCACACGGGGTTGGGTGTAGGCAATGCTAGCAGACGCGAGGCAGGGCTGTACCGAGGATGGGACGCAAGTCCAATCCACGGCACCGGGGGTAATTTAGTTAGCGGGGTAATTAACCCAGACAAGTAGTGCGGTGAGTAGCGCTGCCACCTCACAGCAAGATCGTCCACAGGGTTCAAATCCTGGGTTGGCATGTCTTTTGACTGTGGGAGGAAACCGCAGTGAAGTGGGTCTCCGTCTCCAACACCGACTCCCATCTCGCAACCCTCCCAGCTGGACAACTGTTACAAAGAGCTACACGGTTTAAAGGTTCCTTCCAGCTTCGATACAAAATGACTACCCGTTGCGCCACCGTCAATCTACTCATAGGGGAGTGTCAATATTGCGCAATTGGGAGATAGAGTTAATTATCAACACTGTATGACCCTGACCTTAGCTCTCACAAAGACAAAGCTCCACCGCATAGGCACAACAAACCGTAGGGTAAAGTGCCATTGGTGAGTAGCACATATAAAGGCCAGCACAGCACACTCTGATACACTTGCACACAGGCGCATAACACAACAACCGTCATTAGCCGCTAGGTGGCGGTGACCTCACCACGGCGCCTGTGCCAGGCAATACAACCCTCCACCACCCAGTAACTTGAAGGGTGCACGGAGCTGGTAAACCCCCTCCACCTTCAGTTAAAGTACCACTAAACCACGTAAAGATAAAGATCCGTTTAAGCACACATACGCGAGCATTTGCACAACGCGCCTGCAAAGACAAAGATCCCCCGTATATCCTTAACAGACTGCTGGGGCAAGTGCAGTTAGCGAGCACCTATGAAGGTCGACACTCGCCTGCACACACACACGTAGAAAGCTTCCCCGTATAGCCTTAACAGACTGTACTGTCAAGTGCCGTTAACGAGTAGCACCTATGAAGGCCAGCACGGCACACTCGCATACAGTTGCACACTAGCGATTGCACAAACACTTTCACACACTTGCAGACTGTATGGTCAAGTACACGCACATACAAAGCTCGCCCGTGTAGCCTTAACAGACTGTAGTGGCAAGCGCCGTTAGCGAGTAGCACCTATGCAGGCCGACACGGCACACGAGGGAGTGGGCGCCCAGCCGCCTTTGTCTCGATAGACAGCGATGTTTACACACTTCTTCTTTGCGATTCTTCGAAGCACGATGGCTAGCTTCTGGACATCGTCGTCTTTCAGCTTGGCTTCGAAGTGTTTGGTAGAATTCGCAGGCAATACCAAGTACTACCTGACAGGGATCGCGACGTGAACGCTTCTACCTTGACCCCCACACTCACCTAACCTGACCTCGCCCAGCTCCTATGACAGGAATGCTCAGGGCCCCGGACCATGGGTGTGAAAGGAACTGACCACGTGGGGAGGGACAGAGGCTTAGAGCCAGACTAACGCTACCTCCCACAGATTAGACGTTTAAATGTCTATTATTTACAGCAGAAACGTACCCAGTGAGCTTGCCAGCTCTTTACAGGATTCTTGTGACACAATACGCATATTTACAAAAATTTTTTTTACAAATTAACCAAACAAAAAACATTTGCACACAGCATTGCGCATTATTGACAAAGTGAAACATTGCGATAAGGAAAAAAATAGGTAGCTTATTGCACATTGAGAGGGAATAAGTGCAACTTCGAGGCCGAGCTGAAAGGCAACGATGTCCAGAGGCTGACCATCGTGCTTCGAAGAATCGCAAAGAAGAAGAAAACGTGCAACGTTTGCAAAACTT
>JAZEWU010000003.1:1368122-1389588 GCA_036362915.1 Geotria australis | reverse complement strand
TGGAATTGTAGCTCAGCTGGGGCCGTATTCCTCTGAACAATGGCTCGAAGTTGCGGGACGCCAGAACGTCTGAGGTGAGACGGAGCGTGCTGCGGGGGACCGGACCCTTTGTAAACCCGAATTGCGAGCGAGACAAGAAATGTGGAATTGCGGGGATGAGCGGGGAGGGGCGGAGCCTCCGGGCGGCGGAGGAGAGGTTTAAAAAGTCATGATGCGCAGGGAGAGAGAGAGATCTCTTCTGTGCAAGGACGAGAGACGACGGGAGTTAGTGAAGTCGAGCGGAGCAGTGACGAGCGGATTTAGCGGAGGCTAGGAGAATACGGGTAGGGAGTGATAGCGTGAGCGGAAGGCCAACGTGGCTATTACATATAGGAGCGATCTCCCAGTGTTTGGAGATCGTAGCCCGGTATTGCCGCCGGTCCGGCACGTACTCACGAGTGTGTATAAGCATACGTTTGGTCGACTAGTGTAATATTGCAACGCGCGAACTATTACGCGAGTGAAATAAACCACACCAGATTCAGGACTCGTTTCCGCAGTTACTCGTTTATTAGAATTCCCCAGACACGGTACGGACGCGCGGAGAGAGACGACGCGGACGGCCCCGACCCCACCCATTGAGCGGGATCCGCGCCGCCGACCCCGCAGCGCGTTGGAGCGCCCAGACCGATTCCTCAAGAGTTCGACGGACCACGCATGGTCCACTACAGTTGTTTTAATGTTGTGGGGGACTGTGTTAGGCGCAATAGATGTGGCAGGCTGTTCCAGGTTGTGGGTTCCGCGACCGAGAATCGGCGTCGCGCGAAGGTTGTGCGAGAGTGTGGTGTGCGGAGTAGCCGCCGTGATGAGCTGCGCAGGGTACGGGATTGTGTTGGGACGAGTGGCCGGAGTAGTGATGCGAGGTATTTAGGTTGTCCTGTGTGGATAGCGCGGTGGCATATTATTGCTGTTTTGTAAGTGATGCGTTGGTGGATGGGTAGCCAGTGTAGAGTCTCCATGCATTTTATGGTTGGTTGGTCGCTCGCTTTGATGTTGAGGACTACACGTGCTAGGTTTTTTGAAGACGTTGCAGTTTGGCACTCTGTTCTTTCGTGATTCCTGTGAGTATTGCATTGTAGTAGTCAAAGCGGCTGGCGATGAGGGTGCAGGCGATGGTCTGTGCTGTTTGGGTAGAGATTAGTGGACAGATTTGCCAGTGCTCGTAGGTGGTAGTTGCAGGATCTGGTGATGTTGTTTATGAGGGTGCTGAAAGTGAGTGTGGGGTCTAGTGTTGTTTGCAGAATTTTTAGTTGAGCTGAGGGTGCAATGTGAGAGCCGGTGATGCAGAGATGTTGCGGGAGTTGAGTATTGGCGAGGCGCTTGCTAGTGCTGAGGTTTATTGTGACTAATTTATTAGGGTTGAGGAGGAGCTTGTTGTGCTGTAGCCAATTCTTTAGTGCTGTTGTGCAGGATTCTAGGTTGCTTGTTTTGTCGGATGAGGTAAGGGTGATGTAGAGTTGGATGTCATCAGCGTAGGTGTGGTGCCGTATGCCGTGACTGTCGATGAGGCGGCTGAGTGGTGAAATGTAGGTGGTGAAGAGTAATAGTGATAATACGGAGCCTTATGGGACCCCGAAAATAGATGTGGTGATGGGTGTTGTTGAAGTGCCCTTTTTGATGAAAGTTGGTCTGGCAGCAAGAAAGGAGGTGATAAAGTTGAGTGCAGTGCCTGTGATGCCAAAGTTGGCATCACAGGCACTGCCGGAAAGGGTAAAACCTCGTATTTTCTACTTAACAGGAAAATAATAATAATAATTCTACAACAAGCAAGGAGGGAACAGATGTCCCCGAGCAGACGCAGATTGGAAGAGAGAGAGAGCCAACATCTCGGCACGGCACCACTGACCCGCACCAACAGTTCAAGCCAGAGGAAGGAATAAATGTTCCTATGAAGGTGCAGGTAGGAAGAGAGCCAACATCCTGGCACGACAGCATTGAGCCGCATCAGAAGTCCTAACAGGACGACTTGAAGGCTTTACAGAACAAGCATGCATATCCTAAAAGAGCAAATATACCACGTGTTATGAATTAACAATAAACTTGAAACTATCGTATTTTCTACATAACAATGAACTATTATATTTTCCTTCCCCTGGCTTGGATTGTTGGAGTGGGTTATCGGTGCCGTGCCGAGATGTTTTCTGTCTCCCCCGTTGTCTCCCCGTTGTTGTTGTGCCGTTCTCTCAAAAAAAAAAAACCCCAAAAAAATTATTGCTGATTTTCCGTGCTCCGTCGTTGTTGACATGTCGTTCTCTCTGCAGCTCTGTGCAGCGCTTTGTGACCCTCGGGTGAAAGGCGCTATATAAATGCTATTATTATTATTATAAAACTGTGACCCTTACACGTCAGTAATGCGCCACTCTGAGGCCTGCGCCCTAGGCGGCTGCCTGGTTGGCCTAATGGCAATAGAAGTGATGGCATAGTTCAGAGGCCACTGAACCAGAACCCCTAATAGCCTGGGTTTGTGCGTGTTGAATTACTTTTTTGGTGGGCGGCAACAAATCCTTTAGAAAACTACCTTCGAGAATCTAATCCATATTGTTTCACAACCCTTAGACATGTCCACACACATACCCGCCTTCTAATTAAATACTGAGCGAATACTTCTATTGTAAGAGTCAATAGTACAAATATCCCCCGTGGAGCCTTAACAGACTGTAGGATGGAGTGCTGTTAGCGAGTAACACCTATGAAGGAAAGCCAGCAATACGCCCGGCCGCCTTTGTCTCCCGAGTAGCGATGTTTTACACACCTCAGCAGCTACTCATTTGAGGCTGAGTCGACATAGGGGAGGCCCAGGAACGGTTGAGAAAATTGTTACGGGTGTTGACTGTGACCGGGATTCGAACTCAGGGGTAAGGACTACACACACACATTCCCCCTCCCTATAATTGGGATACGTGTATGCTCTGATATATTCAATAATACAACGATGTTTTTAATGATGTAGGTTTGTCACGGCTCAATGTGTGATGACAATCGCTTGCAAGAGCTGCTCTTTCGGGATAGCCGTGTCGAGCGTTCCTCGTGTCTCCTTCGCGACGTTTCGCCTGCCACATTGACGACATCCTCAGGGAGTCTATGGAAGGATTTAACATTGCAGTCTATGGGAGGACTTAACATTGAAGTCTTTGGGAGGATTTAACATTGAAGTCTATGGGATAAATTAACATTGAAGCCTATGGAAGGATTTTACGTTGAAGTCTATGGGAGGACTTAACATTGAGGCCTATGTGAGGATTTAACATTGAAGTCTATGGGAGGATTTAACATTGAAGCATTTGCAAGGATGTAGCATTGCACTACTTAACCCATATATTACCTTGCCAGATACATTAGCTGAAATACAGTACTGTATGTGAAGATTAACTTGGCTATTTAGTCAATATAGGTACACTACATTATCCCATATAGCTTTGCTAAGTATATAAATATGGTGTTCGCACATAACGTCCTATTTCACGGAATGTATCGTGGACGTTAAGCGATGCTTAAATGTTTAGGGTAATCACAAAAAACACGCCGTAGTTTGAATTGCTTATAATCCCGCTCTTTCGGAAAAGCCGCATCGAGCGCCCTTTTCTCTCCGCTTTGTAACGGTCATCCCGAAAGAGCGACTCTTCAGAACAATGTTCATAATAATAATAGCAGACCGGTGAAAAAAACAGTGTGTCTTACATTCTGGAGAATCTTACAATCCGTGAAACATGGCAATTTATGTTTAATAATACCTATGGTCATGAACTTTGGGTAATGACCGAAAGAACGAGATCGCGGATACAAGCGGCAGAAATGAGGTTTCTCCGCAGGGTTGCTGGGCTCACTCTCTGTGATAAAGTGAGGAGCACAGAAATCCGGGACAACCTCGGAGTAGAGTCGCTGCTTCTTCGGATTGAAAGGAGCCAGTTGAAGTGGTTCGGGCATCTGGTAAGGATGCCCCCCGGAAGGCTCCCTCGGGAGGTATTCCAGGCGCGGCCCACCGGGCGGAGACCTAGAGGCCGACCTAGGACACGTTGGAGGGATTATATCCTTCGGCTTGCCTGGGAACGGCTGGGAATCCCCCGGGAAGAGCTGGAGTCTGTTGCTGAGGAAAGGGATGTCTGGTCCACTCTCCTTGGACTGCTGTCACCGCGACCCTCACCAGGACAAGCGGTTTAGAAAATGGATGGATGGATGGAATACCGTTTTTAATGTTTTTCAATGAGATTGTTTGCACGGCGTCGGGAATGTGATTGCGTTTTTAAAATAATTAAACATTAATGAAAAATAAACAAGGTTTTACCTTTTCTGGCAATGAGAGAAGTGTTGAGATCTTAAAACACCAAATGGACACCTTTTTGCAAAGGTTCCAGTTTGCAAGCAGCCACACATGCTTGTGGCAAAAACATGCAAACAAATGCTATGATAAAGGTGTGCATTTGGTGTTTTAAGATCTTAATACTTCTATCATTGCCAGAAGAGGTAAAACCTTGTATACTTTACATTATTTGTACACTGGCAAAAAAAAGTGCCCATAGTCAATTCAACATTATTGGAAGTATAAAGCTGGTCACGTTTGCTTCAAATCAAAGTTTTGTGGCAGTCTGTTTTTGTATTTATTCCCCTCCTCAATCAATCCATCGTCACAAGATTAAGCATCAAATCCGAACTCTTACAGATTATTACAGTTGTTTTATTACACTATATACATGATCATGTATGCCTGCGGAGCCCAGGTGTGGGTCCATTTGTCATGGGTACGACCTGGGCAGGTGGGGACACTCACCCCCCAGTGGTCGGGCCCACACACGGTGGTGCGTCAACTCTCCCCATGGTTGTTTCTAGGATGGTAAAACCCAGCGGCCAGAATATAAATCACTCTAAGCTGTTTTCAGGGGTGAGAGTATGTTAATTTTCTTACTGGTACGATTGTACCGCACCTCCCCTTCTCACCCTCGGGCACTGAATCCCGGCTTGGGTGCCTTTCTGTGTGGAGTTTGCATTTTCTCCCCGCGTCCGCATAGGCTTTTGCTGGCCAATCCGGTTTCCTCCCAGAGTCCAAAAACATGCTGCTGCTGCATAGGTTAATTGGCCTGCGGACTAAATCTCCCCCGGTGCCCTGTGATGGACTGGTGTCCAATCCTGGGTATAGCCCTGCCTTGCACCCTCTCTCTACCGGGACAGGCTCCGACTTACCGCGACCCTGTACGTGATTGAGCGGTTTGTGACAATGGACGGATGGATGAATGAGCGAACGACAATCAAAGGGGGGGCAATCTATACGTCGCTGTTATTTTGTCTTCAACGACATCTTTTCGGCCAACAATTTCCTGCTCATAGTCCATTTACCACGCCTTTGTCATCGTTTCCAGTTGCGGTCGACAACAGTAAAGGCGTTAAATTACCATGATAATTTGCATATTGCGGGTGGGTGTCTTTTTGCGGTGGAGAGAACACGCAAACTCCACATTAGTTGTAAAATATACGAGGTTTTATATTATAGCATTTGTTTGGATGTTTTTGACACAAGCATGTGTGGCTTGTTGAAAACTAGAACCTTTGCAAAAAGGTGTCCAATTGGCGTTTTAAGATGTTAACACTTCTCTCATTTCCAGAAAAGGTAAAACGTTGTTTATTTTACATTATTTGAACACTGGCAAAAAAAGGGTCCATAGTCCACGCTTCTTCTTTGCGATTCTTCCTGGAGCGATGGTTATATGACAGTTTCCCATTTCTTTACACAGTTATTTGCATTTTTATTGAACTCTGCAAGGTCTTTTGAGCTGCAGAGGTTGGGTAGTAGAGCGCAGACAAGGCAGTGTTCCATAGTATGGTCTGCTTCTCCACATTCACAGGTGGTTGGGCCGGTCTTGTAGCCCCATCTGACCAAAGCATCTTTTGATCGTCCCGTTATAGTTCTCAGGTGGTTGAGTGTCCTCCACTGAATCCATGGTGCTTCTGAGCCAGGAGGGAGGTCTTCAGCAGGGGGCATTCCCATGCCAGTTGGAGGAGGGTCACTCTCAAGCTTTTCCGTCCAGAGCTGGAGTCTGGTTTCTTCTCGAGATGTTGCTAGTGGCTGCACATGGCTGAGGAAGCTTTTACTTGACTTCAGTCATTGGGCCGGGGGTTGACGTCCATGAAGTCCACACTACTTGTGAGAAGAAAGCGGAGAACCCGGACGAAACCTACGCACTGTATCTCGGATTGCTGCTTGGTATTAATAATAATAATCTACTTTTGTAATGCGCGCATTTTCTCCGGGCGCGTTGCACCCGTTGATTTAGTGGCGCGGAGCCCTACTCAGTCGAGTTGGTGAAGAGGTGACTTTTTAAGAGTATTTTGAAGGCTGTGGGGGACTGTGTTTGACGCAATAGGTATTGCAGTGCACCACTGCACTATATACAGACATAGGCTCGTACACATGTGTAGATAGCTCAAGTGAACCCCCCGAAGTTTAGGCCCGCACTTCTTCTTCTTTGCGATTCTTCGAAGCACGATGGTCAGCCTCTGGACATCGTTGTCTTTCAGCTCCTCGGCCTCGAAGTGTTTGGTAGAATTCGCAGGCAATACCAAGTATTACCTGACAGGGATCTTGACGTGAACGCTTCTACCTTGACCCCCAGGTCCGCACTGTAACAGGCGATAACTGTCGCGTGGGGTCACACGTAGTGACGCACACACACAGATTGGACAAAATAAATAGGGGTGCCTCGGGTCGAGGAGGGAGCGCGCGTTCAGCCAATGAGAGGGGAGTTGAGCGGCCTGATTATTGACATCGTGGCGTCTGGTTATTAAGGAGACGACTTGAAGCCACGTTGTGGTTGTGTACGTGCGCGCCCTCCGATCGTTCGGGAGGCTAACCAAGTTTGAGTGACAAATCTGGGAGGCGCGCCCAGCTAGAGACCCGACTCAAGGAGCGGATTGGGTTCTCTCGGGTCCGGAGCCAGGAGCTGTGCTGGCGCCTAGTGTTGTGAAGTGGTCAGCGAATGAAGATCTCCACTCTTGCAATAGACTTAGAAATGTGTGAACCCTGTACAGTGCATACGTTCTGTAGTTTAGTAATGCGTTGTTAATAGGCGTTGCTGAATTCCACTCCTCGTCTCGGGTTTCTACACATACACAGATAGTTATAAAGACAAAGACCCCCGTATAGCCTTAACAGACTGTAAGGTCAAGTGCCGTCATCAAGCACCTAATTAAGCCAGCACGGCAGACGAGGTGGTTGGTGAACAGCACCATGCCCAGCCGCATTTGTCTCCTTTGCCGTGATGTTGACATAGCGGATCAGGTACTCAGTTGAGGCTGAGTCAAACAAGAGACGGCCCAGGACCGGTTTAGAACATAGACACTGGTGTTGATCGTTAGCGGGATTCGAACTCGGGTGGCCAGGTTTGTAGCCCAGCGCGCTAACCACTGTGTCACTGCTCTCCTTATACACCGTAATTTGCACGTTTTGAAGCACTGAACAGCACGCCTGCCCAGAAGACACCAGCCAGTCTCAACGGTACCAGGTTTCGTGCCTTTCCCCAGCCAGCGTGAAGAAATCACTCTCCATGAGTAGTAACGCCCGCAAGACTGCCGGTCCGAACAATATACCTGGTGGCGTGTTGAAAGATTGTGCAGAAGAGCTCAAGGATGTTCTCACGGACATCTTCAACACCTCCTTGAGCCAGGCTGTTGTCCCCACATGCTTCAAATCCACCACCATCATACCTGCGCCAAAGAAGTCACCCACATCCTGCTTCAATGACTACTGAATTTGGATTGGCGTTGTTTCCCCCTCGTGTCTGTCTCTCTGTCTTCCTGTCTCTGTGTCCCTGTGTCTCTCCCTGTTGCTCATCCTCCCTCCCTGTCTCCCTCCGTGTTTGTCTTCAAGGAAGTGACGACAATCTTAGGGGACGCTGGCAGATTTTTGCCGCTCTTAAGATTGCCAGTTTCACGACCTTTCAGTATATTCGAAGTTGCTTTAATCATTTATTTTCTGTTGCTTTGGTTATTCTATTGTTTTTTCTTTCGTTGTTGGCGTGCCATCCTCTTTGGCCCTTGTGCAGCGCTTTGTGACCCTCGGGTGAAAGGCGCTATATTAATTGATATTATTATTACTGCCCTATCGCACTAACTTCCACCATTAATGTAGTGCTTTGAGCGGCTAGTCATGCACCACATAAAATCTATCCTTTCTACCAGCCTCGACCCCTTTCAGTTTGCAACCACCTGTGAATGTGGAGAAGCAGACCATACTATGGAACACTGCCTTGTCTGTGTGCTCTACTACCCAACCTCTGCAGCTCAAAAGACCTTGCGGAGTTCAATGAAAATGCAAGGGGCTGTGTAAGAAAATGGGAAACTGTAATTTAACATCGCGCTGTTTCGAAGAATCGCAAAGAAGAAGAAGCTGTAAAAATAAACATCTATCTATCTATATATGACAGGTGCATGGTTGATTTCGAGAGCTGCTCTTTCGGGAAAGCAGCAGCGAGCGTTCTACCTCTCTTCTTCACGAAGTTTCGCCTCCCACATCGGAGGCATCATCAGGCTTGATGTGCAGTCGCTGGTAGGAGGTGACAGGGAACAGGAGGCAAGCTCGACCACGGCTTCCCGAAATAGCAGCTATGCGGCGCAATTCTAACCACAAATCGAACCGTGACAAACCGACATAATTACATCTTATTTCAACCGTCCAGTTGACCCCCCCCCCAAGAAGAAAGATAGGTGTTCACCCCGTATTGATTGTCCACCCTATATGTACTCTCCACCATCTATTGCCTATTCACCACGTATTGATTGTATCCACTCCACGCAGATTGCACGCCTGGTCACGGACGAGACATGGAAATGGAGGCGTAGCGAGGAAACCACAGAGAGGGAGGGAGTCAGCCAGACGGTCAGCCGACGCCAACCTGCCACTAGACACTGTTTCCAATGTGTTATAATATTATCGGCGAATTAATTAACGTGTGGGGTTTTTTTGTTGTGGGAGGAAAGCGGAGAATCCGGAGGAAACCCACGCAGAACAGGGGGAGAAAACACACATACTCCATATAAAAAGGCGCCCGAGGCAGATATCGAATCGTCTCGGGGAAGACTATCTCTCTGTGATGCGCAGATATAACCACTGCATAGACACCGTGATAGGGGTAGTCATAGGAGGCAGTATTAAAGACTATAAACGGGGGCCAGTGTTCGAGAGGGGAATCAATGTTAGACATAGGAGCCATAGTTAGACGAGGGAATCGAACCGCCCCGGGCAGGACCTCTGTTCTGTGAGGCGCCGATGTTTCCACCGCATGGACACCCTGCCGCCCAATTCCAGACAAGCTGTTCGATCTTGTTACAAGTTTAACTTTTCAAATCTTAAAAAACTATCACCACCTCTTCCACCCCATCACTCACACACGTAATTTCTACTTGCTCAAATAATCTAATCAAATGTTCAATACGGGGCGGCACGGTGGCGTAGTGGGTAGCGCTTCCGCCTCACAGCAAGAAGGTCCCGGGTTCGAATCTCGGCTCGGGGTGCCTTTCTGTGTGGAGTTTGCATGTTCTCCCCGTGTCCGCGTGGGTTTTCGCCACCGGGCACTCCGGTTTCCTCCCACCGTCCAAAGACATGCTGCCAGGTTAATTGGCGTACTGACTAAATTTCCCCACACGCCCTGCGATGGACTGGCGTCCCATCCTTGGTGTTCCCCTGCCTTGCGCCCTGTGTCTGCCGGGATAGGCTCCGGCTCACCGCGACCCTGTATAGGATTAAGCGGTTTCTGAAAATGGATGGAAATGTTCAATACCATTATAACTATGCCTGTATACCGACACTAGTGAGACAGGGTCTGACAGTGGAACAGACGAGGTCGAACACTGGTGTGACACGGTGATCTTCTTCTTTGCGATTCTTCGAAGCACGATGGCTAGCTTCTGGACATCGTTGTCTTTCAGCTTGGCTTCGAAGTGTTTGGTAGAATTCGCAGGCAATACCAAGTACTACCTGACAGGGATCGCGACGTGAACGCTTCTACCTTGACCCCCGACACGGTGATAAAGAAAGCTGATTCTGGTGTGGGCCAATCAGTTTCAAGGCCAATGTACACGTGTTCCAACCACATTGTTTGCACGTTTCACCACAAACACGTGTGGTTTTCTGCAAACGTGATACTTTGTCAGAGGTGGCTTTTGTAAGTATTTTAATATCTGAACATTTGCATAATTGCAAGATAGGATCAAACCTTGTCACTCATTAACGTTTATCGATTTATTGTGGAACAAAGGTCCGAGTTGCCGATTACAAACTAAGGACTGCTATTAACTCGCACCCCTGGGCACGCTTCCCGGTCTGATAATGATGATGCTGAGGCTCGGTATAAATATGGGGCGGAGGATTGGGTTGAGTTGAAGCGAGAGGCGAGTGATACACAAGGAGAGTTCAACGTGTCAGAGAACAAGGTGAGTGTGACACACTTAGTTGTACAGAGTGGTCCAGAGAAAAACTGACGCGTTTTTTTCTACAGTAAATATAACAGTATTAACTGCATCCGGCCAACTTTGTACACACACAGCCAAATATCCTCGTCGTTGCCTTGACAGACTGGAGGCTCAAGTTGCCGTTAGCGGGAAGCGCCTGTGAAGGTCCACACGGCACACGAGGCGGGTAACGAACCGACTGGCGCAGATCTTTCTGCCTGTGAGGCGCAGATGTAACATCTCCGCCACCTTGCCACCCCATGCTGATTGCCACCATTTTTCGGATTGTCCACCGTCCTCCCCTGCAGGAGTCTACCATGAGGCTGGCTCTGGCCACGTTGCTCGTGGCCATAGGAACGGCGAGTGGCTCACACTTCCGCGGGGGAACCATCTCCTGGGTCCCTCAAGGCGACGACTTGGTGAGTTGGGTGTACTGGGAAGACAAAGGCGGTCGGGTATGGCTGTGGCAACTGTTTCCTCGCATGCCGTGCCGGCCTTCATAGCGCTTCCCTAATCCGTGAATGCTGGATCAATTATGAATCAAACCTGTTCTTTCGGGATAGCAGTGTCGAGCGCTCTCTCTCCACTCAGTGACACGGCTATACCCTGTATAAACTATAGACTGTATTGTATGAACTGTAGGCTGTGTGTACGACGCGGTGTCTGGCGGGTTGGCGTCGGCTATCTGCGCGTCTGCCCTCCCCTCCACTCCACACACGACGTTGACTCGTTGCAGATGAAATTCAGCTACATGGTGGCTTGGCGACGCTCGTCAATTTCTTCTGGAAGAGGGTACTGCACGGACCAGGATATCGCGAACGGAGCCATCTTCTCCACGGGAGATCAGTGGCGTTGCACGCAAGGCTGCCAGGCGGCCATAACCATGAACATAGCGTGCATCGAGCAGAACACCGGCTCAGACTGGATGGTCGGCACCTCAGCTTTCGACTTAAGGATTTCCACCACCCAGCGGAACGTTATCAGGTGAGAGGCAAACAGTAGCAGCTTGCAGGATCGTAATCATGTACACGCTTAAAGCACCCGCGCAAGGGTATCTATGCAGCCGTAAAACCAGAGACCGCTTAATCCTATGCAGGGTCATGGTGAGCCGGAGTCTATTCCTGCAGACACAGGGCACATAGACTAGTGTCCCAGGATGGGACGCTAGTCTATCACAAGCAGTTTAGTCCATGGGCCAGTTAGGCTATGAAGCAGCATGTCTTTGGACTGAGACGAAACCGTTGTGCCCGGCGAAATCCCACGCAGACACGGGGAGAGAACATGCAAACTGCACACATAAAGACACCCGAGCCTCGAATAGAACCCGGGTTAACATTGGTAACGAATGCCTTCATTCATTCATTCATTGTCAGAAACCGCTTAAACCTGTACAGGGTCGCGGTGAGCCGGAGCCTATAATAATAATAATAGCATTTTATAGAGCGCCTTTCACCCGGGGGTCACAAAGCGCTGCACAACGACAGAAAAAAAAACCAACTAATAAAAACCAAAGCAACAACAAATATAATTAAGGCTGCTTCGAATACACCGAAAGGTCGTGAAACTGGCAATCTTAAGAGCGGCAAAAATCTGCCAGCGTCCCCTAAGATGGCCGTCACTTCCTTAAAGACAAACACGGAGGGAGACAGGGAGATGAGGGTGAGCGACAGGGGGAGACACAGGGACACAGAGACAGGAAGACAGAGAGACAGACACGAGGGGGAAACAACGCCAACAATGATGACGATGGTGATGACTAAGACGCGAAGAGCAATCGTCATGAATCGAGCCGTGAAAACCTACGCCAGCAACCAGTTGTTCTGCGTGGGCTTCCTCCGGGTTCTCCGGTTTCCTCCCACAACTAAAAAAACCCCACTCATTAATTAATTGGCCGAAAACATCATACTATACAGGACGCGGTGTGTGGCACAATGTTAGGTGCCGGCTAACTGCCTGGCTCGCTCCTCCGCCTCTTTGCGCTATCCTCGCTACGCATCTCAGTCGGTTATCTCTTAAAATGAATACCTTCGACATTGAATTAATGTGTGCCGCGCGTTATTGTTATTACTAATGTGCTGGATGTGGCGTGCGTGTCTGTAGCTTCACGAGCTGTTGCTGGGTGACGGTGTCGACCCAGACACCGCAAGGCGGCCATGTCTCTGGATCAGGGTCCTGGGCCATGATCGCCATACTCAACCCTGGCATTCGGAGCGACACGAGCATCCCCAACAACTCCCCCATGACGACCTCCAAGCCACTCATTAAGTACGCCGCGCGGTCGAGCACTTCGAAGACTCGCGACGGGCAGACGTAGCGTGTTCCGTGCACCGCTGTGAGCGAACAACTAATAGTGGTGCGGTGGTAACGTCCGCGCCTCCGCGCGGTTCGATTCCCGCCTCTAACACTGGCTCCTATCTCTAACACCGGCTCCCGTCTCTAACACTGTGACTCCTATCTCTAACGCTGCCTCCCGCATTTAACACTGGCTCTCGTCTCTAACATTGGCTCTTTTCTCTCACACTGGCTCCCGTCTGTAACACTGGGTCATAGCTCTAACACTGGCTGCCGTCTTTAACACTGTGACTCCTATCTCTCACGCTGCCTCCCGTGTTTAACACTGGCTCTCGTCTCTAACATTTGATTATTTCTCTAACACTTGCTCCCATCTCTAACACTGACTCCCACCTCTTATCCTTCCCCGCTGGACAACTGTTAAAAGAGCTACACAGCTCAACGGTTCCTTACAGCTTCAATACAAACTCACTGACTGCCTTCCCGCTCCCCGACTCTCGCTGATATTGAATGAAATACGCGCGCGTTATAGACTTTAATTTGTCTTACAACACGGACTGCTGTAGCCTGCAGGCGGCCCTGTGAATTGAAATACTCGGTGTGATGTTTCCATCCCAACATTTGAACCCTTTGGCGGTAATCCGGAGAACCAAAATAATGCGGTTGTCGCAAAATAGTCATAGCTCACTCAATATTGGTCCGTTGAAGGAGCTGACGGGCGTAAATGAACCCCCATCATGTGTATGTGTTGTCTAGCAACTTTTGTCGAAACAGGATAAGGTTGATTTCTGGCCTGGATGCAGCAGGGCAGGCGCCTTCTTAGGACGGCCAGGCTTGCGGTTTGGAGGCGGCACGCCAGGCACCTCGGTTACTGTATCCACGCATTGCTTGCCGCTCATTCGTTCTTTGCCCGTGGAGGGCTGGCAGCAGTGGGTGCCCGCTGCCCTCCCCCCAAAAATAACTAAATAACCCACTTTTAACCCGGCGGATTTGTCGTACTCCCGATTACCGCCAAAGGGTTCACCTACCCAAGTCCCACCAACACCTGATCCTGCCCCGTGCTAACTCATTCCCCCCTGCCTACGTATTCCGAGCCGCAATTGGACATTACCGCCAACATGCACTTGGCGAAACACTGAGACTAGGCTCTAACGAAAGCTGTCTCTCGTGTTGGGCCAATCAGTTTGAAGGACGATGCACATATTATCATAGCATTTGTTTGCATGTTTTTGCCACAAGCATGCGTGGCTGCTTGCAAACTGCAACCTTTGTAAAAAGGTGTCCATTTGGTGTTTTAAGATCTTAACACTTCTCTCGTTGCCAGAAACGGTAAAACCTTGTATATTTTACGTTATTTGTACACTGGCAAAAAAAGGTGCCCATAGTCTAAACACTTGACTTGACTTGATGTGCGCCCCCAGGCTGAAAGTGGGCTGCACCGTGGTGTGGAAGATCCCCGTGTTGGATGCTGACGGCGACGTGGTGAAGTGTCGCTACTCCACGAGTAACACGTTGGACGAGTGTGCGGACATCTGTGGGGTGGCTCCCTACGGGACATTGGATGTGGTACGTCCTGGCTCACTTATCCGTTTTTCCACTGGCACATTCGTGCCGTGCCTGAGTGGGATTCTCACGGCACGGGTTGCTTTTTCCACTCACTGCCTGCCGTGTCGAGCCAGAATCAAGAAGATGTCTCAAGATTCTAGCCGTGCCTTGTGCCCTGTGTCTGCCGGGATCGGCTCCGGCTCATCATAACCCTGTATCGGATGAAGCAGTTTCTGATAATAATAATTCATTCATTCATTCATTCATTTTCAGAAACCGCTTAATCCTATACAGGGTCGCGGTGAGCCGGAGCCTATCCCGGCAGACACAGGGTGCAAGGCAGGGGAACACCAAGGATGGGACGCCAGTCCATCGCAGAGCGCCTGGGGAAATTTAGTCAGTACGCCAATTAACCTGGCAGCATGTCTTTGGACGGTGGGAGGAAACCGGAGTGCCCGGCGAAAACCCACGCAGACACGGGGAGAACATGCAAACTCCACACAGAAAGGCACCCCGAGCCGAGATTCGAACCCGGGACCTTCTTGCTGTGAGGCGGAAGCGCTACCCACTACGCCACCGTGCCGCCCTGATAATAATAATAATAATTTAAATTTATATAGCGCCTTTCACCCGAGGGTCACAACCTCATAAATAGCTTCAAAAACTACACCATTAGAAAACTCGGCATCTCGACCACAAACATCACACCATCAACATATGCCGAAACACCACACACTACCCCCAGCACCACCTCAATCCTCGCCCCAGTTACAACCCAGGAAACACTCGCACTCATCGATGCCGCAACCAAGGCCTCACCTCTCGACTCCGCTCCTAACATCGCACCAAAGCACTGCTCCGCCCAGTTCGCCGACATTATCACCAAACTAGCTAACGCAGCCTTCGTCACCGGAACTTTCCCATCTCAGTTAAAACTTGGACAAATCACACCACTACTCAAGTCTCCAACACTGGACCCCTACGACCCCACAAACTACCGCCCCATCACCAACCTTTCCACATTCTCCAGAATCATTGAGCGCATCATCCTAAAGCGCATACAAAACCACATCACATCCTCGCCCAATTTCAACACATTTCAATCCGCATACCGCATAGCACACTCAACCGAAACCGCACTCATCAAAATACTAGACGACCTCCTCACCCTGATAGACTCCGGCTCCACGGCAGCACTCATCTCCCTCAACCTGTCCTCCACCTTCGACACCATCAACCACGAGATGCTCCTGGAGCGTCTCTCTACCAACTTCGGCATCACTGGCACTGCACTCAATCTTATCGCCTCCTTTCTCGCTTCCAAACCAACTTTTTATCAAAATGGGCACCTCAACAACACCCATCACCACATCCGCTTGCGGGGTCCCACAAGGCTCCGTACTATCACCTTTACTATTCACCGCCTACATTTCACCACTCAGCCACCTCATTGACAGTCACGGCATACGGCACCACACCTACGCCGACGACATCCAACTCTACATCACCCTTACCTCACCTGATAACTCAAGCAACCTAGAATCCTGCACAACAGCACTCGCACAACAAGCTCCTCCTCAACCCTAACAAATTAGTCACAATATACGTCAGCACGAGTAAGCGCCTCGCCAATACTCAACTCCCGCAACATCTCTGCATCGCCGACTCTCACATTGCACCCTCAGCTCATCTAAAAATTCTGGGAACAACACTAGACCCCACACTCACTTTCAGCACCCACAGAAACAACATCACCAGATGCTGCAACTACCACCTACGAGCACTGTGGCAAATCCGTCCACTAATCTCTACCCAAACAGCACAGACCATCACCTGCACCCTCATCGCCAGCCGCTTTGACTACTACAATGCAATACTCACGGGAATCACGAAAGAACAGAGCGCCAAACTGCAACGTCTTCAGAACAACCTAGCACGTGCAGTCCTCAACATCAAAGCGAGCGACCAACCAACCACAAAATGCATGGAGACTCTACACTGCGGCCTATCACACCCGTGGCCTTGCAAGCCAATTCAAGCCAAGCCATGCCAAGTCAAGCCAAGCCAAGCCAGCTGGCAGAATCTAACCCGGTACTCCTCAGACAAACGAGTTTCGGGGCCTGGGACTACTCCTGCGGCCTACCACACCCGCGGTCTTGCAAGCCAAGCCAAGTCAAGCCAAAGCCAAGTCAAGCCAAGCCAAGCACCAAGCCAAGACAAGTCAAGCCAATCCAAGCCAAGTCCTTCCATGTGTGTGCCGACGCCGGGGTCTGAGAGAGACGGAGTTTCGATCCTCTGTATGTCCTGTACATATGGCAGAATTGACAAATAATGTTGAATTGAATTATTATCTTGCTGTTGCTGTGTGTGCAGGACGCGTGCTCCATCACGTTCAACGTGCCGTCGACCATCTCAGGGCTCTGGGCCGTGGCGCTGATGATCGAGGACTTTCCCCGTAACACCATCACGATGGGCTCCAGCTCCTACTCCCCCAGCACCCCGCTGTCCAGCATCCCCCTGCAGGTCCTCTTCGAGAGTGAGTCAAGACTCACACCACCCGCCAACGTTACGTGTATTAGATGGTTGTTATTGTTACAGCGGAAAATAGCCATTGAGCTTGCCATTCCTTTACGACTTCAGGTGGGGGTCAAGGTAGAAGCGTTCACGTCACGATCCCTGTCAGGTGGTACTTGGTATTGCCTGCGAATTCTACCAAACACTTCGAGGCCGAGCTGAAAGACAACGATGTCCAGAGGCTGACCATCGTGCTTCGAGGAATCGCAAAGAAGAAGAAGCACACCGGTGTGTTGGAGAGCGAACCCACATTTACAATGAAGGGACATAGAGACTCATATAGACTCATATAATAATGTCAATTTATATAGCGCCTTTCACCCGAAGGTCACAAAGCGCTGCACAAGGGCCGAGAAGAGGACGGCATGTCAAAAACGAAAGAGAAAAAAACAATAAAAACTAAAGCAACAGAAAATTAATTATTAAGGCCGCTTCGAATACACTGAAAGGTCGTGAAACTGGCAATCTTAAGTGCGGCAAAAAACTGCCAGCGTCCCCTAAGATGGCCGTCACTTCCTTAAAGACAAACACGGAGGGAGACAGGGAGGGAGGGTGAGCGACAGGGAGAGACTTAGGGACACAGAGACAGGAAGACAGAGAGACAGACACGAGGGGGATACAACCCCAATCCAAATTAAACAATCAACATTGAAGCACAAGAACAAACACATAGACACACGCAACAGCAATAAAAAACGCACCCACCCACAACAAAAACACAACTTCCACACACGACACCACGAGGCGAGTTTAGGCAAGGCAGGACTGGGCCAGGAGTAGGCCGCGCAAAACAGCCAAACAAAAACAAGCAACAAGAGCATGGCAGACAACAAAAACAAACACCAAAGTTACACAGAAACAAACCGCCAACCAAAGAGAAAAGGGACAGATTAAAAATGACAAATGTACAACAAATTAAAGCTAAATAAATACGCTTAACACTGGGAGCTACAGCCCACATGCCCCCAGCACATACATTTAGATACATATATAGAGATAATCTATACATATAAAATCGTAAGCCATTTTACAATTCCCAGTCCGGATAACCGGCCTTGTTGTTTGAGTGCACGATAGACTCCGCCGAATCCCAACCTAATGACGCGGGACCTTCGCAGAACGACGCCACTCGGTCCCACACGGCTTTACGTCAACTTACCGCACGCCGAGAGGCCAACCCCGCCGTCCGGGGTCGCTTTGTTTCCCTCCCCTTAGGGTATATACGACTCCGGCATTACGCGCACACCCCCAGCTATTACAATCCACAGTCCGGTTAAGCACGGCCGCCACTATACTTTAAATAATCTCTAGATTACTTATAATACCTAATTCATTCATTTTCAGAAACCGCTTAATCCAATACAGGGTCGCGGTGAGCCGGAGCCTATCCCGGCAGACACAGGGCGCAAGGCAGGGGAACACCAAGGATGGGACGCCAGTCCATCGCAAGGCGCCTGGGGAAATTTAGCCAGTACGCCAATTAACCTGGCAGCATGTCTTTGGACGGTGGGAGGAAACCGGAGTGCCCGGCGAAAACCCACGCGGACACGGGGAGAACATGCAAACTCCACACAGAAAGGCACCCCGAGCCGAGATTCGAACCCGGGACCTTCTTGCTGTGAGGCGGAAGCGCTACCCACTACGCCACCGTGCCGCCCTTATAATACCTAATACAATGTAAATAGTTGTTATACTGTATTGTTTAGGCAATATTGACTAGAAAATAAAGTCTGTACATATTCAATATACGAGGTTTTTAGAATATTTTCAATCCGCGGTTGGTTGAATCCGCGGATGTGGAACCCGCGGATACGGAGGGCTGACTGTACAAAGAGATACATTTACAATGAAGGTACGGCGTCTCGCTAATAGTTGCAATCGGCTTCACCAGGAACTAACGTTCTGGCGTGTTTGTCGTTGTTTTGATGCGGCAGTCGAGACAGGAAGCTCGTGCGAAAATCCAGTTTTTACCGGAGTCACACCACGTGATGGAGCAACGTTTCACACGACGCAGGGACTTCTCTTCGAGCTGAAGATCGACGTCGTGGTGCCCAGCGACTCAGCATTAGGGTGAGGGGGATTATGGTTGGGGTGTTTATGGAGCGGTAACATCCATGTCTCACAGAAAGAAGGTCCTGTCCGAGGCGGTTCGATTCCCGCCTCTAATACTGGCTCCTTTCTCTAACGCTGGCTCCTATCTCTAACGCTGGCGCTTATCTTTAAC
Source organism: Geotria australis (assembly GCA_036362915.1). Taxonomy (NCBI): domain Eukaryota; kingdom Metazoa; phylum Chordata; class Hyperoartia; order Petromyzontiformes; family Geotriidae; genus Geotria; species Geotria australis. The sequence continues at coordinate 1,370,480 of JAZEWU010000003.1, read as the reverse complement.
ACTACTCCCTCTCTGGTGTGGGCCAATCCGTTTCTAAGACAATGCATACATGATCAAAGCATGTTGTTTGCATGTTTGTCACAAGCATTTGTGGCTTCTTGCAAACTGGACAGTTTGTGAAAGGGGTCTATCTGGTGTTTTAAGATCTTAACAGTTGAGACCCAAAGACGAGGATGGAGATTTTGTTATAATATAGTGAACTTTATCAAGTAAAAAACTCCTTAACCGTCTTCATTTAGTTTATAACTCGAGAGTGAAGGACCCGAACATCAGCATAGCTCCCAGCTTCCCAACCGCCGGCAACCAATCTCTCCAACTGAAGCGTCCGTTGCTTATGTGGTGCAATGCTTGCACCCTGTCGTCGGATGCCGCTTGTGGCCCCTGTACCTCCTGGGCGCTGCTCTGATCGAGTCCCGGCTCGGTGAACGGCGTTTCCTTGCCGGTTCCCCCGTGTCGGGCGCAGCGCCGCGCGGTACGCACACCTGCAACCCCACCACCGCCAAGCCGTCCGTTCCCGGTACACCCTCGTGACACAGCTGCGCCGCAAAGAAAAACACCATCCGTCCCTCGGAACTCCCGACCCGCAAGCTCACCGTCACCTGGCCCCGCAGCTGCAGCCCCAAGCCGTCCGCCAGGTGTAGGGCGCGCCAGGTGGGGCGCGTGTTTCGCATTGGGATCCCTGCTTGCCTGTAGTGCGCCTCGCTGAGGAGGGAGGCGGTGGCTCCCGTGGCCAGCAGCAAACTCGTCCTCTTGCCGGCTACCCAGCCCCTCACCATTGCAGAGGCCCCGCCCGGCATCGCCGAGCAGCGTTCTCAAGTGCGTTCTCCCTGCCGTGCCCGTGTCCGCTGGCTCCTCAGCACTGCCCACCGCTGCCTGCTCGCCCTTGGGAAGTATGCCTCGAACCCATGATATCCCGGTTTACCAGGGGGCGGTCGGCATTTAACGCCGGCGGGGCAGCGGGAGCCGGCGCTGGGCCCGTGTTGGGGCAGTCCACCCTCTGTCGACATCCGAAGCAGCTCACCGCCGGCAGCTCACCAGCACGCCGACCCCCGTGGTCCTGCCTCCACGGTCCGACCTGGAGCCCCCTGCACCACCGCCACCCCGTGCTCTTCCCCGTCCCGGTAGCGTCCGGCGTCGCAGCTTGCCACTCGCCCGCTGCGTGCCTGCGGCCGCCAGGTTCGCTGACGAGCCGCGGCGTGGTCTGCCACCGCCTGCAGGGTGAGCTCCGGCTGCATGACATCCTCGAGCCACCAGCCGCTCGGCATAGTCAGGGTGTGCGCGCCGCACCAGCACGCCGATACCGTCGGCGTAATCTGCAATGCGTTCGTCGGGGCGACGGCGCCACATCGCCAGCGCTTCTCTCGCTTCCGCCGGCGCCATCCTCCCAAAGCGCCGCCGCAGCTCAACACGCAGCAGGGCCCGGCTGCGCCGCACCGCTGGGTCCAGCTTGTCCGTGGACTGGCCAGCAATGCCCTGCAGCTGGCCGAGAGCCGCCTCCGCCCGTTGGCGATCCGGCCACTGGCCATAGGCGTCCTGACATTCCACGTGCCGCTCAAAATCTTCCTAATCTTCGTCCGCGGTCGCCCGGTATGTCATGGACAAGCGCGCTCGAATGCTCCCTGGACATGGCGGGCCGTATCCCACTTCTGAAACCATCTTGTCCTGCACTTGTCCTGGCACCGGTTGACCAGCTGGTCGTGACACCGGGCGCGGGGCTCCGGGGGAGTCTGGGGTGTTGTCATCGGCCGGCACGGGCTCCGTTACACCCGGAGCAGCTGGAAATTCCTCCTCCTCTCTGTCTGGCTCACGTCTCTCCACCAATTCAGGATGTTCGAAGGACACCTCGTCGTCCTCAGAGTCACACATCGCTGACACCAACAACGAGCTTCCGCGCAGGCAGATTTATTCTCGCGGGACGCGCACCGCCGCTGAACTCAGGGCAATCCTGCGCAGAGACTCGGCGAGTCGTTTAGCCACGGAGATCAACCAAACACTGACTGTCGATGCCCACTGGGGCTACCGTTATTTGCCCGAAACCCCGTGACCCAAGTCGCGATTCAAAGTTATTCATTAACCCCCTTTTCTATAGGACTGTCGCCGCTCATCCTTGCTTCTCATATCACGAAAACATCACATGGCTCTTTGGGGTTACTGGAACAACCAAACTCCACCTCTGTTGCTACGGGACCTTCAGGCTCCATCAGCCGATTTAGCCAACGAGGTTCCTCCCCACCTCAAACTCTATTAGGTTATCCCTCTACAATGTTGTCCCTCTGCTACTGTTTGTGTGCGCGCAGTGTGACCATCGTTCGCCTGGGAACCATCGCTCCGGTCGGGGTGCAGAAGGGACCCATCGAG
>JAZEWU010000003.1:1352939-1367823 GCA_036362915.1 Geotria australis | reverse complement strand
TGAGCTGTGTAGGTGTTTCTTAAAAAGTTGTCCAGCAGGGAGGTGTAAGCAAGTTACAACATCTCAGCAGCATACTAATAGCAAAAGAGACGGTGGAGGTGGTGGTTTGCGCCGGGTTACTCACCAGTGCGTTGCCACTGACGTGTGTCGTGCGTGAGCAGCCAAGAGACGGAGCTACGCTGCGTCAACGTCGTCGTTGAAGGTGAGACAAACTCTAGGTCTGTTCCAGGACCGACCTGCCACATTACTTTGCCCATGTCTGATTTGTGTTTAAAATGTTGCACTTGTTCGCTCTCAATGCGTAATAAGCTTACCCATATTTTTTCCCATTGCAATGTTCAACCGTCTTAAATCCATCCATCCATTGTCAGAAACCGCTTAATCCTGTACAGGGTCGCTGTGAGCCGGAACCTATCCCGGTAGACACAGGGCGCAAGGCAGGGCTATACCCGCCATGGGACGCCAGTCCAGATCAGGGCATAACTATTTTGCTTCTGTCTTATTCATGATGTTGTTAGATTTCAACACTTAAGAAAAGGTGAACCTGCTTAGTCCTGGGAGGAGTGACCACCAGGGCTTGCCGGGTGTTGTAGGTATGGGGCCGCGAGGGGGGGCACTTCCCCTCGTATCGAGTGCGGTCTTGGGCTTTCTCCGAGTTCTCCGCTTTCCTCCCACACCAACCCAAACTGTCATCGTTAATGGCAATGCCTATAATCAAAATGTTTAACTATTTTAACTACTCATAGTTGAGGGTCTGTTTATGAGTTTAGGTCACGTGAAAAGGTGTGTAGGTGAAGTACACCCGTCGATATGCCGGAGCAAACGAGTGGGCACATGCATCACTTACCTCAAAAGATGGCACCGACGGGCGCACTCCACTTACACACCTTTTCACATGACCTAAACTCATAAACAGAACCTCACTATGAATAAAATTGGTCATGAAAGCCTTCGAGTTATTTTAACTACCTTGCATTTGTTATTTACTTTGTGCCTTATGTGCAATCCTGTGTGTAAATGGTAATTTTTTTGTTTTTGTTTGGGTTCATTTGTTATTTTGATATGTTTTATTATATAAATTGAAATTATTATTATTATTATTATGTTGTGTCAATGCAGGAATCCTGTAAAGAGCTTGCAAGCTCACTGGGTATACATGTTTGCGACAGTTTCAAATAGATAGATGTTTATTATTATAGCAGGAAAATACCCAGTGAGTTTGCGAGGTCTTTACGGGACTCCTGCAACACAACAAACATGTGAATTGCTGACAATTACAATTTAGAAAATATTCATATATAACCAACATTTAAATCAACCAACAAAAAAACATTTACACATAGCATTGCAAACATTTATCAAATAAAATACATAACATTGCACCCTTTTTTTTCAAATAACAATGTAAGATTAAAGCTGTGCATTGAGATAGTGAAAAAAAAACGAAAGCATATTAAGGGTAAAGATAATCAACGTTAAGACGAAAAAGTGCGAAAAATTGGAACCTTTAGAATCAAGTGTAGCAATCACAACTAGGCAGACATATCAATTCCAAATGGGAACTAAGTTAAGTAATACATGGCGGGGTCAGAGTGCCAGGAGCGTGTCTCGTCTCATTTCCACTTCAGGCACTGGCGGACCCATCTCGTTCTCCTACGACAGCATCACCACGACCGAATTCCCCATCGAGTGGACGATCACCTTCAATGACGAGGTGGGGAGAGCGTTTGTATTTCCTCGGGTTTCACACGAGTGACAATTGCAAGAGTTTCAAGTTGCAACATTGGTCGCAAACTTCTTCATGTTAAACGAACTGATCTTTATGGCTCACTCCTAGATGTGTAAAGCCACGGCCGGCATCTTGTCAGGATGCGCCGACTTGGGCTGTATCACGTCAGGATCTGCCGATTTGGACATCATGAAACTAAGGGCCCACGCTTTTTTACTGCCGATAGCCTGGGAGCCGCCTTGTACCGAGTCGTCTCCCACCGGCTGCAGGGGCTGTGGTTTGCTGTGTCGCTTTTGTGACATTCTTCCAACTGTAATGACCTAGTGCAAGCCTAGGCATGTCTGACCGTCTAGCCAAAAACGGAGGGGGCCAAAGGAGTAATGGGCATGTCTCCCTCCGCCCCTTATTGTTTAAGGGCATTAAATATGACGATAGTGTTTACTCATAGAATTCCTCTACCTCCCCTCATTGTGTAAGGGATTATGGTTGCTAAAGATAGCTTAAAGGCTGCAAATGATTAGCGAAGGGGGGGGGGGGTGACGTCAGAGGGGACGTCAGAGCCTTTGCATGATATAAGGCGGGCGCCCAGGTACGTTAGAGAGTTGTTGTGTTGGAGAGTCTTGTGTGAGGAGGTCCCACAGGCGTGGTTTTCCACGTGCTGTGGGGAGGGTCGCCTGTGAGAAAGGCGTGGTAGCACAGCCCGACCAGCTTTGTGTGAGCTGGGGAGCAGAGTGGAGCGCTCCACTGCTAGCTTGTAACAACGCTTGTAACTAAACGGCGTGCCTGTGAGCGGGGAGCTCGGTGATCGCAAGCTTGAGCGGTCGTAGTGACGGACTGCTGTTCATGTGAGAAGTCTTGCTGGTGAATTAAAGGACAATCTGCTTAGAAGCCTTGCTTCGACCTTCATCTGTGTGGGGGGTGAGTCGGCGGCTCCTGAGCCACGCCGACCAACGTGTGCTCTCGTCTTCGTGGCGTCTGAATTGACGCCCGGGAACGTGGTTAAAGACCCGACGGCTCATCCTGACACGAGAGTCGACGTCGGTCCTTACACAACCAAGGCTTTAGGTCACTCAAGCAACTTTGCCGTCATCTAGCAGTAGAGCCGCAGCGCCGCACGCTGCACACTGCTTCACAGCACAGACGAACCCCTTCTTCCCCACACTGCCGGCGCTTCCACTCATCAAAGGCCCTCACACACGCGGCGTCAGCACTCCCGCTCGACCGAAAATACTCTGACCCTCTCTCTCGAATTGCTCCTAAATTTACGATCGTCCTGTCGACGTCACCCTTCGCGGCATTCCATTCTCTAAGGCCATTTGGCCTCCCCAGGTAAAGGTCACCTTCCACCTCCAGAGGGGCCTTTGTCTTTCCGACTTCTAAAGGCCCCTTTGTGACCTCAACTTCTAAGGGCCTTTTGTGTTGGCTCTCGTCCCCCCCTTTAGACTGGTGGTTGCTTGCTCGGCAGGGGTTGCCGGTTCATTGTCTCTCGCTGGGCGTTTGATCCGAGCCGTGCAATGCACTCATCGCTCTCTGCGCATCGGCTTGTTTGCCCCCGCGTTCTCTCTCTGTCCTGGGCGCTCCGCGGCGCAATCGTATTTGCAGCACGTGTCCTGGTTTGGGCGGCACCGTTAGGGGCATCACAGATGGCTATAATCAGTGTCTATCTCTATGAGTTTCTGTGTATCTCTATGTGTCTTTGTGTATCTCTATGTGTCGCTATGTATTTATATGAGTCTCTGTTTATCTTTAGCACAGTCTTGTGCTTCTCACAAGCACTGCTAGATCAACTCCGAGCCCAGGGAACAGCCGACAGATGATTGGCCAGATCATCTGCAGACTTGTCACGTCGCACGACCAGCGTAATAAATAATACAAATAAATGATATAAATACAACCTACTCTGTATGCCATCTAGTGGGCTGGATGTGACGTCATAAAGGCTGTTAACCAATGAGAGGCTAGGAAATTATTGGCGACTTGACGCATGCCTAGCCCTATTATATCCATGCATCCGCCCATTGTCAGAGACTGCTTAATCCTGTAGAGTGTAGACTCTACACTCTACGCGACCCTCTACACTGTAGAGGGTCGCGGTGAATTGGAGCTTATCCCGGCAGACACAGGGCGTATGGCCGGGCTATACCCAGGATGGGACGCCAGTCCATCACAGGACACCGGTGGCAATTTTAGTCAGCAGGCCAACTAACATATGCAGTAGTGGGAGGAAACTCGAGTGCCCGGCGAAAACCCACGCAGACACGGGCAGGACATGCAAACTCCACACAGAAAGGCATTTGAGGTGGATTAAAACCCGGGGAACCTTCTTGCAGCGAGGCGGCAGTGATACTCACCGCTACGCCACCATGCTTCACTGCCCTATTACATATTGTCTTTAAGGAAGTGACGACCATCTTAGGGGACGCTGGCAGATTTTTGCCGTTCTTAAGATTGCCAGTTTCACGCCCTTTCGGTATATTCGAAGTAGCCTTAATAATTTATTTTTTATTGCTATGGTTTTTATTGGTTGTTTATTCTTTCGTTGTTGACATGCCGTTCTCTTTGCGGCCCTTGTGCAGCGCTTTGTGACCCTCGGGTGAAAGGCGCTATATAAAATGCTACTATTATTATATAGATACAAATACCTATTGCCATCGATTACGGTTCGGCTGCTCCGCCGCCAACTTATGTCCCCAGATCGTCCTGGCCACCGTGTCGAAGTACTTCCGCTTCTGGGACCTCCGCAATGGCAACCAGTTGCACCGCGTGGACGGCACCACGGTGACGCTGCTGCCCAACGGCACGGCGGTGCGCTTCTCCACTCCGCCGTCGGTGTTCCCCGGAGGGGTGCCGGTCTACATCACCGTGGACGAGGGCGCCGTCATGATGGTCGTCAACGGGTCCATCGTCACGCCGAGCAACGCGCGCAGCCGCAAGGACTGGGTGTTCACCCTGCGCAAGAAGGTCTTCGGTAAGCGCAGGCCCAAGGTGGCCACGAGAGGTAGGCGTATAGGTTTCTCAGGATAATTTGTAAAATAAAAAAGCATGCGCGTCTTTTCATCTATATCTGCACTATATTGGTTATATTTGCACTTTATTTGTTGTAAATATAGTTTTTGTTCCAGATCTGTGTCTTGTTATCGTCCCCCCCCTGACCCCCAGCTTAGCTTAATTTGTAAATATAAAAAATATTGTTGGTATGTATCTTTTTTATCCTAATATTTTTAAACCCCTGTTGTGTTCCAACACCGGGGTCTGAGAGAAACGGCATTTCGATCCTCTATATGTCCCGTACATAATAATTGGCAATGGGACAATTATTAAGATGTTAAAAACACCAAATGGGCACATTTTTTTTTGCAAAGGGTCTATTTTGCAAGAAGCCACACGTGCTTGTGGCAAAAAAACATTTAAAAAAAATGCTTTGATAATATATGGATTCTCCTTGAAATTGCTTGGCCCGCTCCTTTACCATCCAATCGTGTTTCACTCCCGCGTAGCCCAGTGCGAAGCCGGTGGAGACCCTCACTACCGCTCGTTTGACGGGCGCTTCTTCGACTACATGGGCACCAAGACCTTCGTCCTGGCGTCGAACTGCCTGGGCGGGGAGCAGCCCACAGCCTGGCGCGTCCTGGCCAAGAACGAGCACCGCGGCCACATGGGTGTGGCGTGGACACGGGAGGTCCACACCGAGGTCTACAACCACACCATCTCTTTCCTCAAGGGCAGCGCCATCCGAGTGAGTGTACATAGATAATAATAATACTAATAGCATTTTATATAGCGCCTTTTGCCAGAGGGTCACAAAGCGCTGCACAAGGGCCGGGAAGGGAACGAGGGTCGCAAAGAGAACGGCGTGTCAACAACGAAAGAAAAAACAAGGAATAAAAACTAAAGCAACAATAAATAAATGATTAAGGCTGCTTCGAATATACTGAAAGGTCGTGAAACTGGCAATCTTAAGAGCGGCAAAAATCTGCCAGCGTCCTCTAAGGTGGTCGTCACTTCCTTAAAGACAAACACGGAGGGAGACAGGGAGGGAGGGTGAGCGACAGGGAGAGACATAGGGACACAGAGACAGGAAGACAGAGACAGACACGAGGGGGAAACAACGCCAATCCAAATTAAACGATCAGAATTGAAGCACGAGAAACACACAGAATAGACACACGCGACGGCACAGAAAACACGCAGCCACCCACAACAACAAAAACACAACTTCCACACGCGACACCTAAACAACACCACGAGGCCAGGAGTAGGCCGCGCAAAACAAACAAAAAAAAACAAGCAACAAGAACATGGCAGACAACAAAAACAAACACCAAAGTTACACAGAAACAAACCACCAACCACCGAGAAAAGGAACAGATGAAAAATGACAAATGTACATCAAATTAAAGCTAAATAAATACGCTTAACACTGGGAGCTGCTCTTAAAAGTTGTTCTTTCGGGATAGCCGTGTCACAGCGCTCGACACAGCTATAGACTGTATGTACAGACTATAGACTGGATGTATGAACTGTTGACTGTGTATTGACTGTAGATTGTACGCATATTCTATAAACTGTATATATAGACTTTAGACTGGATGTGTAGACTATAGAGAGGGAGAGCGCTAGACACGGTTAGAGACTGTATGTATAGACTGTATGTATATACTATGCATGGACTGTAGAAAGAGAGAGAGGGCTCAGTGTCAAGGCTATCCCGAAAGAACAGCTCCGAAGAGCAACCATCAATGCACACAAACAAACATGCTGCACACGCGAAAAAAATGACCAAAATGACTGTCTTGCCGGATCGATATTAATCCATCGATTTTGTCGCCGCGATTGTGTTACAGCTCGACCGAGAAGCCATCAACCTGCCGTACTATGATCCCAGCGAGAGGTTCCGAATCACGCACTCGGGAGGCTACGCGCGCCTCATGACGGACGCTTCCTTCAGCGTAGAATTCAACGGTGAGTCCACAATGCCACAGAACCACACTCGTCCGGTCACTACACGGACTCCCAATAGTTATTAATTAAAATATTTTACTCACGATGGCGTATCGCTGAGTAGCGCTGCCGCCGCACAGCAAGTAGGGCCCGGGTTCCAATCCCGACTCGGGGGCCTTTCTGTGTGGAGTTTGCATGTTCTCCCCGTGTCCACCTGGGTTTTCGCCGGGCACACCGGTTTCCTCCCACAGCCCAAAGACATGCATAGGTTAATTGGCCTGCGGACTAAATTGCCCCCGGTGCGCTGTGATGGACTGACGTCCCATCCTGGGTATAGCCATGCCTTGCGCCCTGTGTCTGCCGGGATAGGGTCCGGATCACGTCAACGGAATTATTATAACTAAAACTCATCCGTACCTTTCCGTTCAGACATAGCAGGGCGTGACTGGAAGCTGTACGTCCCCGTGTGTTCCCGACACCCTGACCCACCCCCCAACCCAGGCAATGACAGGGTGGTGGTGTCTCTGCTCAACCACGACGTCTACATGAACAACACGTGCGGAGTGTGCGGCGTGTGGAACGGCGACCCGAGCGACGACTTCATGATGCCCGACGGCTCACAGGCTCCCGACGGTGCCACCCTGGGCAACAGCTGGGAGGCGCCCGATTGGAATGAAAATGAGAGGTAGATGCCATCCATACGTCTATTGTCAAACACCGTTTAATCCTGTGCAGGGTCGCGGTGAGCCGGAGCCTATGCCGGCAGACACAGGGCGCAAGGCAGGGCTATACCCAGGATGGGACGCCAGCCCATTACCGGGATAGCTACCTGCCATGTGTACAAATATAAAGATGCCCCCAATAGCCTTAACAGATTGTAGGGTCAAGTGCTGTTAGAGAGGGATGAAGACCAGCATGACACACGAGACAATGGGTGGCTAGCACCATGCCCGGACGCCTTTGTCTCCCCAGTGGCGTTGTTTACACACCGCACCAGGTACTCATTTGAAGCTGAGTCGACCTAGGGGAGGCCCAGGACCGGAACAGAATATCGTCACCCGGTGTTGGCCAAGAGCCGGAATCGAACTCAAGTGGCCTGGTTTGTAGCGCAGCATGGTCAGGCTCCCGAAGTGGGAGGCGAAACGTCACCAAAGACAGAGGAGGAACGCTCGACACGGCTATCCGGAAAGAGCAACTCTCATGTGCAGTTTTCAAACAATGAACCATGGAAACCTACATCATTACAACTTATATATACATAATGTTTACCCGTTGAAAGGACTCTCTATAGCTCCGTCTAGTGGAGGCCCTTTAGTGGTATAAGCAATGCAGGGCTGTTCCTTTACTTATTTATTGCGTGTTCCAATGAACCCCAGAGATATGTCACGTGGAGTCCCCGTTGGTGACCATGTCTGGAGTCTAGTACAGTACTGTTCGTAGGGTCTCCCTTGGTGAACATGTCTGGAGTTTAGCACTCCTGGTAGGGTCTCCCTTGGTGGACTGGTCTGGACGGAGGTTCCACGCAAATAGCGATTCATAGACAATCCGACTAAAGGAGGTTGGCGTCAAAATGAGCATCCGGCCGAAAGATTCTACTCCGATACCTCCACCATTGGGGGTCAACCGGCCAACCCGGGTCAACCTGGACAGCGCCTGATAACACCGACAACTACTATATTGTTCACTTCATTCAATTCAATTCACGTCGCGACCCCTGTCAGGTAATACTTGGTGTTGCCTGCGAATTCTACCAAACACTTCAAAGCCAAGCTGAAAGACAAGGATGTCCAGAAGCTGCCCATCGTGCTTTGAAGAATCGCAAAGAAGAAGAATTCAACTTTATTGTCAATTCTGCCATACGTACACGACATATAGAGGATCGAAATGCCGTTTCTCTCAGACCCCGGTGTTGGCATATGCATGGACTGGAACACAACAACAAGGGTTTAAAAATACTAGGATTAAAAAAACACGAACAATATTAATATTTACAAGTTAAGCTAAGCTGAGGGTCGTGGGAGGGGGGGGCAATAACAATGCACAGATCTAGAACAAAAACTATAATTACAACAAATATATAGCAAATAGAACTAATATAGTGCAAATATAGGTGAAAAGATCCATCCATCCATTTTCTAAACCGCTTGTCCTGGTGAGGGTCGCGGTGGCAGCAGTCCAAGAGGGAGTGAACCAGACCATCCCTTTCCTCAGAAACAGATTCCAGCTCTTGCTAGGGGATTCTCAGGCGTTCCCAAGCCAGCCGAAGGATATAATCCCTTCAGCGTGTCCTTGGTCGGCCTCTAGGTCTCCGCCCACCGACTGGTTTCATGTAAGACAATATTTTTGCGGACCGGCCTTCAAGGTGTGGGGGGGATAAATATGACGAAATAAAATAATACGACCGGCATAAAAACAAATATAAAAGTGCATAAAAAATACAACTCACCATTACGCTGAATTATCCGGTCATTTTTCAAAATAAAACATCTTTCAGACTGATAATCAATAAAATCTTTTTTTATTCATTATTTCTGTGCGGCCCGGTACCAAATGACCCACGGACCGGTGCCGGTCCGCGGACCGGTGGTTGGGGACCACTGATCTACAGGACGAGTAAGTTAGCAGCAGTTGTCTGTCGTGTTCTCGACAAAGTTCCTATTATTGTCAACGTGTCCCACAGTGGGAGCAGTGATACGGGAGCCTCGTCAGACATCGTCCTGGACCCGGGCAAGCAAGCGGTCGCGTCCAGCCCTCAGAACTGCGGGCGGCTGCAAGACCCGACTGGATCGCTCGCCCCGTGTTTCTCGACCGTCGACCCCGCGCAGTATTTCACCGACTGCGTCTTTGACATGGTGCTGTCGGGCCTGGACGTGTCGGTGCTGTGCCGGGCGCTGGAGGGATACGTGGCGGCCTGCAACCAGGCCGGGTTCTCCTTCGTCGAGCCGTGGAGGAACGGCACCAGCTGTGGTAACCCACACACACACACACGCACAGAGGACTCACTGACAGAGCAGCGGAACGCCCACAGCTATGCAAATGTTAAGTTGGCCATCCATCCATTCATTTTCGGAAACCGCTTAATCCTGTACAGGGTCGCGATGAGCCGGAGCCTATCCCGGCATTCACAGGGCGCAAGGCAGGGCTATACCCAGCATGGGTATAGCAAGGCAGGGCTATATGCCAATTCATCACAGGGCACCGGGGTCAATTTAGTTAGCAGGCCAATTAACCTATGCAGCAGCATGGGAGGAAACCGGAGTGCCCGGCGAAAAACCCACGCGGACAAAGGTTCCAACGTGCAGGTAGCCACACATACTTGCGGCATAACCAAGCCAGTTTCCGCCATAAGGCGTGTCCGCCTTTTGGCGGAAACTGGCTTTACACATTCTAGGCTAAAAAGGAAGCCGTTGTGTATTGGCCAATAAGCTTGAACGACAATGCATTGTGATTCATTAATTTTGCATGGTTTATGCCACGAGTGTGTGTGGCTACCTGCACGTCGGAGCCTTTGTAAAAAGGTGTTCACTTGGTGTTTAAACATCTTAACACTGTGTTCTTATTGCCGCTAAGGGTAAAAACTTTGTATTTTATACTTTATTTGTAACAACGGCAAAAAGCGTCCAATAACACATTTTTAATTGTCGCAATGTGTTTATTGGAAGAAGTAGCCACCCCCTGAGTGGCTGGCAGAGTTTCCATCTGTAGAGGAAGTACGTAAGGCGATCCAGACCCTGCGACCAGTAAAAACGCCCAAGCGAAATGCTGAGGGAAGGTGGCGTTTGTGTACAAACTGCCCTATATGACATCATTACAACTGTCTAGGTCACAGGACGTGTTTCCGCAAGATTGGGAGGATGCCCTGGTGGTCCCCTGCTTTACGAAGGGGGACCGCACTGACTAACAACTACAGGGTTCATCTCCCCCTTTAGTGTGTAGGGAAAGGTCCTGGCAAGCATTATTCAACATCGCCTTGCCAGGCACGCTGAGGAGAGGCTTGCAGAACCCCAATGTGGTTTCGGCTGGCCTGCGTACGATCCATCCTGGGTTTAACCAGGCTGGATTGTGTGAGCAGCTCACAAATATTAGAAAGATCTGGACAAAGCCCTATTGGTGAGCTCCTCCGACAGGCGAGGCTCAGGTGGCTGGGTCATGTAGCCCCCATTCCCAGCCATTGCATGCCCAAGCAGCTGCTGTTTGGCCGGATAGAGGGGGCTAAACGGGCGTCGCACCGGTTCGAGAAGAGATGGGCTGATGCGGCACAGGAAGACCTGGAGCTGAGTGGCCTTGCTGGAAACTGGTGCTAGCGGTGTCAACATCGACCTTAATGGAGGAGGGTCGTGAAAGACGCTACTGGGCAGTTGGAGGCAGTCGCCGTCCAGCAAAAACGGACGACAGTGGAGCTACGCTCACAATAGCGAACCAAGCGCTAGGGGGCTAAAACACAGCGAGTTGGCACGGTAGGGCGCACAGGTGGTGCATCTGCCAGTCATCTCGGTCAGGCAGCCCATGACATCTGGGTCTGTTCCGTGACATCCTGTCGGCGAGCCTTCGACACTACACTTCACGTGGCCTCAAGGTGCATGTGGCCTGGCAAAGGCGCCGTGGTAACCTCGCCGCCACCTGGTGGTGAATGTGGGCTCCTAAAAAAGCTGTCTGGTGATTGGCCAATAAGTTTGAAGGACAATGCATCATTATCTTAGCAATTTTGTTGCATGTTTTTTGCCACAGGTGTGTGTGGCTGCTTGCAAATTGGAAAGGGATAAACCTCGTATATTTTACATATAGAAAGCAGTGTGGGGCAATATGGCGCCGGCAAACCGCCTGACTGCCTCCTCCACCTCTCTGTGCTTTCCTTGCGCCTCTGAGCCGTTCTACCGTTGAATGAATATCTTCGACATTGAATTAACATGTGCGCGTTATAAATGTAAAATTATTACTATTATCTGAACCAGCACCGGACCTCCTCCAGGTCGAAATGGTACCTGGTTGCGGTGGCTACTAGGGACAAAAATGCGGTCGAATGTGGTGCTGGGCACCTACACCCCTCGTTTTGCCGTGTCAGCCTTCATAGCTGCTTCCTTACTCACCAACGGCACTCGTCCCGGACAGCCCATTAAGGATTCACCGGTGGGGGGGGGTATGCACGTTTTTTCTTGTGCAGTGGTGAGCTGCGCCGCGGGGACGCAGTTCAGCCCGTGCTCGAGCGCGTGTCCGGCCACCTGCTACGACCCCTCCGCCACGGCGCAGTGTGCCGACCCGTGTGTGGAGAGCTGCGAGTGCAGAGACAGCACGCAGCTGTGGGAGTCCGGGCGCTGTGTGCCGCCCAGCCAGTGCGGCTGCCGGGACACCGACGGGCGGTACTACCAGGTCAGTGGCTCCACTGCAGGCTCACTTGTACATCTTTACCCCCGGACTCCTGTTCTCACCGCCGAAGATACCACATTTCTGGGAGGATGAACGCAGGGCCGGCGCTACCATTAGGCCAACTAGGCAACCGCCTCGGGCGCAGACTTCAGAGGGGCGCATTTACTGACCTTTAAGGGTCACAGTTTTATACAAAAGATGGGGCAATCGGGCCAATGCTGGGGTAAATGAGGCGTAGTAAAGTTATTGGTAAATCATGTGGATTTGAAGTACCAACCACACAGAAATGCGCCCAAGGTGGGTATCGAACCCCGCTTGAGCGAGACCATTATTTCTGTGAGGCACAGATGTTACCACTGCGCCACCCTACCGCTTGTACATCTTGCCCGGGACTCAGTGCCGCATTTAGGCATAAGTTAAACAAGCCACAGCTGACATTGAATGAATATGTGCGCGTTACAAATGTAAAATTGTTATTATTATTATTATTCAGGCCTCACAATCCGCAGGGGCCTCAAGAACATACCAGATTGGGTTTTATACTGATTTTTAAGTGTTGAAGAAACAGAAATCGAATAACCAGAAGAATTGGGTGAATTACAAACCAACGAAGAGTTGAAACCCAAATTTAAGAGGGGGTACCATAATTTCTGGTTGCAGCACAAAATTACACATTTTTATCCCGGTTTATGGGCCTTTGTGAAAAAGTTCATAATTGCATTACCATCGTCATATTTAGTTGAGATCAAGCGAACCAAATGATAAATATGTAATCAGTAAACGCATTCATTTGAAAATTATTTTTATTTTTCACCTTGCTATTAAATAATTAAAAGGCAAATATGTCTTCAAGTTTTGTGAGATCATCTGGTGTAATTTTCTAACAAGGTGCCTCAAACCTTTATATAGATTGCCACTTAAACAAGAAGATCTGTGATGCCATCCCGTACTTACTCACTTTGTCACTTACTCAGCCACGTTTATTCATTTATCGACATAAACATTGTTTCCCAACTATATTCCGCCTAGACTTGGTAAAGGCAACTATTCACCCATTGCTTGATTATTGGGACCGTATCCATCAATGAGCATCCAAGACCGCAGTAAATAAACTTAACCCACTATTTTATTCTGCTGTTGGATTTGATTTGGATGCCCCCTATACAACCCACATTTGTAAATTGTATCCATCCATCCATTTTCAGAAACCGCTTAATCCTATACAGGGTCGCGGTGAGCCAGAGCCTATCCCGACAGACACAGGGCGCAAGGCAGGGGAACACCGAGGATGGGACGCCAGTCCATCGCAGGGCACCTGGGGAATTGTAAATTGTATATTGGTTCTAAATTAACTTCTCTAAATAATAAAATATGAATCGGGCCCTTTTCATAATTAAGGTCTTAGTGTGCAATAAGCAACCAATAATTGTGTTCCCATCGCAATGTTTAACTGTCTTAACTACCTTGGATTACATTTTTTTTTGGTCACTTGTATGAAATGCTGTGTGTAAATGGCTATGTTTTCGTTTGGTTAATTTGTTATTTTTTGTCAATTTGCGTGTTTGTTGTGTCAATGCAGGAATCCTGTAAAGAGCTTGCAAGCTCACTGGGTATTTTTTATGCCGTACAGGATTATGATTACAATTTAATTTAGGGTTATTATTGGGCTTAGGCTTAGGGTAAGGTTTACAGTTATGTGTTAAGGACTTGGGTTAGGATTGGTGTGTATGAAGTAGGACCGTGGTACCTAAGACTCCTCTTCTTGCCCCACATCTGTGGGGACGGCCGTCTCGACCGTTGCTAAATGCTTCACCGCTGTTGTGACGAGACCGTGTGCCCTGTCCGCTCCCCTGTACCGGCGTTGCCCCTGTGCAGCTGAACGAAGCGTTCTGGAAGCCCGGGTGCAGCGTGCAGTGCATTTGTTCATCGCCCGACAACATCCAGTGCCAGCCGAACTCCTGCGACCTCACCTTCAACTTCTGTGGCACGAACAACAATGGGGTGCACGGGTGTCACCGCAAGAGCCGTGAGTCCGCATTTTCCATTTTCTTTATGGGTGGAACGCACGCTGGTGAGTGGATGATTGGGCGGGTGAGTGGGTCTGTGGGTGAGTTGTGTGATACCACGATCGGCATCTTGACACGACGCTTGCGAGTCATTCTGAAGGTGGAGCCGACCCAGGACTTCTTCAACAAACGGATTTATTAACAAAACACTACTGCGGTGCGCAGTCCGATCCACGGGCAGAATCAGCTCGCGACGCTCCGTCCTGTTCTCTCTCAGCAAGACTGCCCTCAAGCCCCTCCTGGCGGCCCGTTATATGTCCAAGACCCCCGTGACCCAAATCACGATGCAGAGGACTGCTGTCGAAAACATCACATGGCTGTTGAGGGTTACTGTGTAGCACCCCAGTCGGCACTCGTGTCAGGATGAGCCGTCAGGTGTTTAACCACACTCCCGTCCGTCAATGCGGACGCCACAAAGACGAGGGCACACGTCGGTCGGTGTGACCCAGGAGCCGCCGACTCACCCCCACAGAGTACGTTTGAAGCAGTGGAAGCAAATCTCACCTCAGCCCTAGATGACCTACGCCTCTAATATGAGCGCAACAACCTACATGCCAACTCAGCGAAGACTCAAGTCTGCTCTTTCCATCTCAGGAATCGTGAAGCCAACCGTCCTCTTAACATCAAATGGTCTGGAACACCACTTGAGCACCGTATGCACCCTGTCTACCTTGGAGTAACCCTGTACCGCACTCTCTCCTTTAAGGAGCACGTCAAAAACACCAAATTGAATGTCGGTTCCCGAAACAACATCTTACGAAAACTGGTCAACTCCAAATGGGGA
>JAZEWU010000003.1:1327709-1352605 GCA_036362915.1 Geotria australis | reverse complement strand
CTCTGCAGCTCAAAAGACCTTGCGGAGTTCAATGAAAATGCAAGGGGCTGTGTAAGGAAATGGGAAACTGTAATTTAACCATCACGCTTCGAAGAATCGCAAAGAAGAAGAAGAATGCCAGTCATGATATTGATATTACTGGTCTTGATGCACAGTGGTCCCTCGCTTTATGATGGCCTCACAATATGATGAAATCACTTTACGATGTACGCTCTATAAGAACATTAGTAACACATTACAATCAAATTTCACTTTATGATACGTGTCATGATATGGCTACGCATGAGCGTGGGTGGCGCGACAGCCAATCAGCGATGCATACGCTGGGTGCCTTGCCCAGGCCTGTAGTCTCCCAGGCGGCACTGATCGGCCCGAGTGCTGTGTTCAGACCAATGGTCTTCCAGGTAAGCCCGGAGATGGCCAGTCCAGTTGCCGCTCTGCGGCCTGTGGCTCACCAAGCTGGGTGCCGCGCCCTGGTCTGTAGGCCTCACTGATGTACAGGGTTGCGGTGAGCCGGAGGCTATCCCGGCAGACACAGGGCGCAAGGCAGGGCTATATCCACGATGGGACGCCAGTCCATCACAGACCATTAAACAATACATAATATTATTGGTTTACTGTTAAAACAATATACAGTATTATTGTTCTCACGTTACGATGGTTTCAAATTACGATACGTGTTCTGGAACGGATTAATATCGTAACGCGATGGACCCTCTGTACTTGTTGTTCTGGTCCCTCTAGTGGAGTGTACTGCCTGGGGTGACCCTCACTATATCACATTCGACGGCCGCACCTATGACTTCATGGGCACCTACACCTACGCCCTTACGCAGGTACGTGAGCTTCTCCAATAATCTATCCATTTCAGGATGAAGGCCTTTACTTAACTGTTTGAAAACTGAGTTCTCCATGGGTGGCAAGGTGGCTATGTCGCAGTAACATCTGCATTTCACAAAAAGAATGGCCTGCCTCAAATAGTTCGATTCCCACCTCGGGTGTCTTTTTCCCCTGTTATACCTGGGGTTTTTTCCAGGTTCACCGGTTTTCTCCCGTAACGAAAAAAATCATTGATTAATGAATCGGCCGATACCATCATAATGTATTGGACACGAAGTGGCGGTGAGGTGACCACGGTGCTTGTGCCAGGCCAAATAGATAGATAGTAAATTAAGTTTAAAATACGAAGTTTTTACCCTTACCGGCAATAAGAACACAGTGTTGAGATGTTTAAACACCAAGTGAACACCTTTTTACAAAGGCTCCAACGTGCAGGTAGCCACATTTACTTGTGGCATAACCATGCAAAAATAAATTAAAATATCACGATTCATAAATAACCTAAATTTAAATCAACCAACAACAAAAAACCTTTACACATAGCATTGCACACATTGTCAAAATACATAGTATTGCACAATTTCTTTCATCAAATAACAATATAAGGCCAAGTGAAGTGTTGAAAGCTCGTTGACAGGTCACGGGACAGACCCAGGTGCCATGGGCTGACTGACCGAGATGACTGGTTGGGGCACCACCTGTGCGACCCACTGTGCCAACTCGCTGTGTTTTATCCGCCCGCCTCTCCCTCCTCTCGTTGTTGTGAGCGTCGCTCCTCTGCCGTCCACTGTTGTTGGAGGGTGACTGCCTCCAACTGAACTCTTTGGCGGTAATCCGGAGTTCGCCAAATGGGGTTATTTAGTTATGTTTCAGGGAGGGCACCGGGCACCCACTTCTGCCAGCCCCCTGCTGACAAAGAACGAGGTGCTTTGTTACTCTGCAAGAGCCATGAGCGGCAAGCGATGCGTAGATACAGTAACTGAGGAGCTGAACAACCGAATGCATGCCATTCGGTTGTTCAGGTGCCCGGCGTGCCGCCACCAAACCGCAAGCCTGGCCGTCCTAAGAAGGCGCCTGCCCTGCTGCATCCAGGCCAGAAATCATCAATCTTATCCTTTTTCGAAAAAAGTTGCTAGACAACACATACACATGATGGGGATTCATTTGCGCCCTTCGTCGCCTTCAACGTGAGCTGTGACGATTTTGCGACAAACGGGTTATTTTGGTACTCCGGATTACCGCCAAAGGGTTCAATTGCTTCACGACCCGCCTCACGCACACACACACATACAGCCGTGCTCTGGAGGCGGATGGATCGTCAAAGTGAAGAACGAATTCATCCCGGGCAGCTGGTCCATCTCTGTCACCCGCGACGTCATCATCGAAGTCTACGACCACCGCGTGCAATTCGGCCTCGGCTGGAAAGTCTACGTGAGTCCAAACACCGCCGCGGCACCAAGGCAGGCTCTTACCTGCTTAGATTTTGAGTTACGATGAGGATCTGGCGAATTAATAATAATAATAATAGCATTTATATAGCGCCTTTCACCCGAGGGTCACAATTGAGGGCGATCTGACTCGGGTACACTCACCAAGTTGCTCTAATGAACATGCACTGGGTCTCATCAGCGAGCTGGCCAGGAGATCACAGGGTGGCAATGATAGATAGATATGTTTATTATTACAGCAGAAAAATACACAGTGAGCTTGTAATCTCTTTACAGGATTCCTGCATTGACACAACAAACACACAAACCTACAACAATAATAATAATAATCATTTGCACACAGCAGGCGGCACGGTGAGTAGCGCTGCCGCCTTTCTGTGTGGAGTTCGCATGTTCTCCCCGTGTCTGCATGGGTTTTTGCTGGGCACTCCGGTTTCCTCCCACAGTCCAAAGACATGCTGCTGCATAGGTTTATTCGCCTGCTGGCTATGTTGCCCGCGGTGCCCTGTGGTGGACTGGCGTCCCATCCTGGGTACCCGGCGAAAACCCACGCTCACACGGGGAGAACATGCAAACTCCACACAGAAAGGCCCCCGAGCCGGGGATTCGAACCCGGGACCTTCTTGTTGTTAGGCGGCAGCGCTACTCACTTTGCCACCGTGCCGCCCAGATTAATAAATAACAAAATTTAAATCAACCAACAAATAAAAAACATTTTCACATAACATTACACACATTTCCAATGGCTGGATGGATGGATTTCCACACAGCATTGTAGCAGTAGCACCTACAACGCCTTGTTTCCCACAGCTGGACGGAGTGAGGATCAACGTGCCGTACTACTACTCCAATGGCAGCGCGACGTTCTCCGTCACTCAGTCGGGGAACTTCATGCGTCTGCTGAGCGACTTTGAGCTGGACGTCCTGTACGACGGGAACCACTATGCCATTGCGCGCCTCCCGGCCTCCTATGCCGGGGCCCTGTGCGGCCTCTGCTCCAACATGAACGGAGACCCGAGCGACGACTTCATCATGAGTGATGGGACCCACACCAATTCGCCCTCCGACTTCGGCAACAGCTGGAAGACGACGGATCCTAGCTCTCCCGAGACGTGAGTGTGTGTGTGTATGTGTGGGGAGCGGCGGGCTACTACTGTTTGGCCGGATAGAGGGGGCTAAACGGGCGCGGCACGGGCTATAGAAGAGATGGATTGATACGGCACAGGAGGACCTGGGGCTGGGTGGACTTGTACCGGTGGTGTGAAGATCGACCTCTGTGGAGGAGGTTCGTGAAGGACGCTACCGGGCAGTTGGAGGCAGTCGCCCTCCAGCAACAACGGAGGGCGGAGGAGCAACGCTCACAACAGCGAGCCGAGCGCCGAGCGGCCAAAGCACAGCGACTTGGCACAGTAGAGAGCTCAGGTGGTGCATCTGCCGGTCATCTCGGTCAGGCAGCCCATGACACCTGGGTCTGTCCTGTGACCTCCTGTCGACGAGCCTTCGACACTTCACGTGGCCTCAAGGTGCACATGGCCTGGCACAGGCGACGTGGTGACGTCACCGCCACTTAGTGGCGAAGGACGGTTGTTGTTGTAGTATTAAAAAGTTCTTATGGCTGCTGCTGTTGGACGTGTAGTGGGTTGGATGGGTAAGTTACAGTCCAGACTTTTTGGAGGCAGAGGGGTCAGAGTTCAGCATCCTGACAGCCTGATGTAACGCGTTTTCGGATATGAATGACCCGACACTGACCCGATACCTAATCCTTCCGCCATCTGTCACTGTCGTTACTTCCTCAAAAAAATCACAGCGGCTCGGACGACGCGGGTAACGCGAAGCCCCTCGACCCGAACGCCGCTGCGTCGGCAGCGCAGAGCGACAAGTGCGGCGCGATGAGCGACCCAGCGGGGATGTTCGCGGACTGCGCCGGGGTCGTGGACCCGCGACCCTTCGTGGACGGCTGCGTCTTTGACCTGGTGGTCCAGGGCTTTGACCAGGCCGTGCTCTGCCGCGCCCTCTACGTGTACCACTACGCCTGCGTCAAGGCCGGCGTCGAGCTGGGCGACTGGAGGAACGAGACGTTCTGCCGTGAGTCGTCCCCTTATTTCCGTTGTGTGTCGTCTCAACGATTGCTGCAGGTCTCGCCGTGGGGGCTTACCCCAGTGGCAAGGTGTTTATGCAGAGAAAAGGTCCTGTCCGAGACACCCTGTAATAGCGGGCCCGCTTATCAGAACTGGGTATTGTAACAGCGGCTCGATGCTTATCCGGACTGTGGATTGTAATAGCTGCGGGCCTGAGTGTAATGGCGGCGCTCGTATATGCTGAGGGGACGGAGACAAAGTGGTCTTGGACGGCGGGGTTGGCCTCCGGGCGTGCGGTAAGGCGGCAGGGACTCGTGTGGCCCCAAGTGGTGTTGTTCTGCGAATGTCCCACTCGATTTGGTTGGGATTTTGCGGAGTCCATCCCGTACAACCGCACAGGGCCGCTTATCCGAACTGGGAATTTTAAAAGGGCTCACGATTGTATATTTATAGATAGATGGAGGCTCCCCTTCACCTTCCTTCCCCTCCTCCCCCCGTTGACGGCGCAGCGCCCCCCGGTTGCCCCGGCAACAGCTCGTACTCGTCGTGCGCGTCTCCGTGCCCCGTGACGTGCGCGCGGGGCCCGGCCGAGGGTCAGTGTGGCGGCGGCGTCTGCGTGGAGGGCTGCGTCTGCGACGCCGGCTTCCTGCCGGACAACGGCCGGTGCGTCGGCGCCGACCAGTGCGGCTGCGTCAGCAACGGCAAGTACTACAAGGTGAGCTAGCGGGCGGGAGGGCCTCCCGAAGGTACCTGAAGGCCTCACGAGGCCTCATTAGTCTTAACTTGCATTTATGGAGCACAGAAATCCGGGACAACCTCAGAGTAGAGTCGCTGCTCCTTCGGATTGAGAGGAGCCAGTTGAGGTGGTTTGGGCATCTGGTAAGTCTACCAGACACGGCCCACATTCGAATACGATTCGATTCTTTGAAGCTTGATGGCTACATGACAGTTTCCCATTGCAACAAGTTCTTCTTTAGTTGCAGACAGCCCTTCAACATTTAAAGCTATAATAGTCAGTGCTGGTCTTAAAGGCGGGAATTGGCCTCTTTTCCTGCTTCTGTTGAGCTGGCATGTGTTGAGCTTCTAGACATCGTTGTCTTTCAGCTCGGCTTCGAAGTGTTTGGTAGAATTTGTAGGTAATACCAAGTATTACTTGACAGGGATCGCGACGTGAACGCTTCTACCTTGAGCCCCACGGCCCACATGGCGGAGACCTAGAGGCCGAGCCAGGAAACGCTGGAGGGGTTATATCCTTCGGCTGGCCTGGGAACGCCTGGGAAGCCCCCAGGAAGAGCTGGAATCTGTTGCTGAGGAAAGGAATGTCTGGTCCACTCTCCTTGGACTGCTGCCACCGCGACCCTCACCAGGACAAGCGGTTTAGAAAATGGGTGGATGGCATTTATGGATGCCTGTGGCCGATTAGGCTAGTTATGTGCTCGCCGTTAGATGGCTATGTTCGCCATCTAATCGGCTGGTTGTGACGTCAAAAAGGCCGTCAGCCAATGAGAGGTCAAATAGATGTTTATTATTACAGCGGAAAGTATTCAGGAAACTCGCAAGCTCTTTAGAAGTTTCCCGTGACACAACAAACACCCGAATTGATGGAGGCTATACGACCTTCCTCTAGTGAAAACAGAGGGCCATTCAAAGTTTCGCTGGGCTATTGTAAGCAGTGTCCGAATGCATGAAGAACACACACAAACATACTCTCAGCTGTAGGCTTCTGTTGTTGAGCCGACACACACAAATTTGGTGAATCGAACCAGCAGCGCCTCGGCTGGAGTAACCCTCCCAGCCAATCAGAGGAGACCTGGAGTAGACTCTACGACGCCAGTGAATACGTACAGGCCCTCCGGTTGGTTAGAAGGTTGAGTGACAGGCCTTGGAGGCAGGCCCAGCTAGAGACCCTACTTAAGGAGCGGGCGGCTGTCTGTGCAGCACCAGGTGATAATGTCGACGACAAAGATGCCAATGATGACGATGATGCAAATGCTGATTATGATGGTTGCACTTCAAAGCTGTTCTTTCGGGATAGCCGTGTCGAGCGATCTCCCTCGCTCTACAGTCTATACATTTTTCAATTCAATTCAACTTTATTGTCAATGCTGCCATATGTACAGGACATATAGAGGATCTAAATGTCGTTTCTCTCAGACCCCGGTGTTGGCATATACATGGACTGGAACACAACAACAAAGGTTTAAAAATACTAGGATAAAAAATCAAAATACTAACATGTAGTCTATAGTCTATAAATACAGTCCATAGCATATGTATAAAGTCTATAGTCTAGACACATAGTCAATAGTTTATTCATACAGTCTATAGGCTACTCATAGTCTAAAGCCGTGTCGAGCTCTCTCTCTCCCTCGTGACGTTTCGCCTCCCACGTTGGAAGCATTCTCAGGCGTGGGAGGCGGAACGTCGTGAGGTAGAGCGCTCTGCAACATGGCTCTCCGAAAGAACATCTATGAAGAAGCAACCGTCCATGAATCGAGCCGTGAAAACCTACATCAGTACAATGCTGATCATGTTCATGCTCTCGACGATTATGTGTCTCTCTCCCAGCTGGGAGATGAGTTCATGTCTGACGACTGCAAGAGTCGGTGCCTGTGCGAAGCCAACGGATTGGACTGCGATGGTTACGACTGCCCCCCGCTTCATACGTGCGGAGTCACGGACGACGGCAAGATCGGGTGCAACGCCCTGCAGGGTGCGGTCAACATTATCAACATCATCACCACCATTAAAATCAATTAATTCATAATCATCATCCCAACCAATCCGCAAGTAGGCTTTAGACTTAACACCATGGCTTTTGTGACCAACGTTATCTCCACAGTGTATCTATGTTGATGGGTTAGGTGACGTTAAAAAAAAGAACGTGTTCCTGATGAAATTGATTGCAACTTTGAGTAAAACGTCGTACCTTTATTGGAAATGTCGTGATGCTGAAGTAGTAAAGATTTGGCACGATTTTTTCACGGGACAAACCTTACTAATTTGCTGTGTCGGGTAGAGGCGGGTTTACGACACTTACTTTTTGATGTATTCTAAGCCATCAAATTAGATATACTAAGGCTTTAGCCTGCCAGTAGGGGCATTTTTTACGGCAACTATAGACGGCTTTCGATCGAGAGGAACTGTTGGAAGTGGTTCGGGACCCTGGTAAGGAACTCCTAGAAAGCCCCAACTAGCTGGAGACTGTCTCTAGGGAAAGGGAAATGTGGTCCGTCACACTCAGCATGCTGCTGCCGTGACCAACCAGGAAAAAAGGCCGATTGAAAATGGATAATAATAACTGACCGACTCAGTGACACGACACGCTGCCGACCCCACCCAAGGTCACTGCCAGGCGTCCGGCGACCCGCACTACGTGACCTTTGACGGCACCTACTTGGACTTCATGGGCACGTGCGCGTACACGCTGGCCGCCCCGTCTGCGCGTTACTCGGGCTCGTCGCGCGACGCCGCGTGGCGCGTGCTGGTGGAGAACGAGGCTCTCGGCTCCTTCAGCGCCGTCTCCTACACGCGTGTCGTCGAGGCGCAGTTCGGCAACCGGACCAGGGTTAGACTCCTGCCCGGCGGCGACGTGCAGGTGAGCGTTCTGCGCCCTTTGCAAATGCTTTCTACTTCGTGGGTCGTTAACCGAGGAGGGTACAATTTGCCGTGTGATGGACTGGCGTCCGATCCTGGGTATAGCCCTGCCTTGTGCCCTGTGTCTGCCGAGATTAGCTCCGGCTGTACAAGATTAAACGGTTTCTGACAATGGATGGACGCATGGAACCGTTGAGCTATCTAGCTGTTTGTAGCAGTTTAATAGCCGTGCTTTCACAATCAGTTTATTGAAAATGGTTCTATATAGGGATGTATGTATGATCTTTACTACAAAAGACGACAAACGATTTTCAAATTACCCCAAAGTTTAGGGTGTGCGGCATACTTTCTGGAGCATCTCAGAATCTGGATAATATAATACTAATAATTTTAATAACTTTACATTTATAACGCGCACATATTCATTCAATGTCGAAGATATTCGTTCGACGAGAGAACGACTCTACGGCGCGAGGAAAGCGCAGAGAGGCGGAGGAGGCAGCCAGGCGGTTTGCCGGCGCCATATTGCCACATACTGCTTCCTATATATTATGATATTGGCCAACTAATTAATGAGTGGTTTTTTTAAGTTGTGGGAGGAAACCGGAGAACCCGCAGGAAACCAACGCAGAACAGGAGGAGAGAGAACACACAAACTCCACACAGAAAGGCGCCCGAGGCGGGAATCGAACCGCCTCGGGCAAGACCATTCTTTCTGTGAGGCGCGGATGTTACCACTGCGCCACCCTTCCGTTTATCCAGGAATGTATGATGTTTTCTACAAAAGACGACAAAAAAATGTCAAATTTACACCAAAGTTTAAGGGTGTGCGGCCTACTTTTTAGAGCATCCCGAGTGTTGGGCCAATCAGTTTGAAGGACGATGCATATATTATCATAGCATTTGTTTGCATGTTTTTTGCCACAAGCATGTGTGGCTACTTGCAAACTAGAACCTTTGCAAAACAGGTGTCCAATTGGTGTTTTAAGATCTTAACACAGGCGGCACGGTCGCGTGGTGAGTAGCGCTGCCGCCTCACAGCAATAAGGTCCCGGGTTCGAATCCCGGCTCGGGTGCCTTTCTGTGTGGAGTTTGCATGTTCTCCCCGTCTGCGCGTGGGTTTTTGTCGAGCACTCCGGTTTCCTCCCACAGTCCAAAGACATGCTGCTGCATAGGTTAATTGGCCTTCTGACTAAATTGCCCCGGGTGCCCTGTGATGGATTCGCGTCCCATCTTGGGTATAGCCCTGCCCTGCGCCCTGTGTCTGCCGGGATAGGCCCCGGCTCACCACTACCCTGTACAGGATTAAGCGGTTTCTGATAATGAGATGAGAAGATCTTAACACTTCTCTCATTGCCAGAAAGTTAAAACCTTGTATATTTCACATTATTTGTACACTGACAAACAAAAAAAAGGTGCCCTGGTCAATATTATTCGACGACGAACGGCGATCGACTGTCGATCCCTCGGCAGCTGAACGGCGAGACGGTGAGCCTCCCGGCGCAGCTGCCCGGCGCCACGGTAGTGCGGCTGGGCAACCTGGTGGTGCTGTCGGCGCCGGCGGCCGGCCTCACCGTCAAGTTCGACGGCGTCGCCTACGTGGACGTGGGCCTCAAGGCGGACTTCGCGGGCGCAGTCGAGGGGCTGTGCGGCAACTACAACGGGGCCGCGGGCGACGACTTGACGGGTCCCGGCGGGGAGCGGCACAGCACGCCGTACACGTTCGGCAACGCCTGGCAAAGCGACAGCTCCGCCGACAAGGCGACGTGAGTGCACGCGAGCAACCGCGCGCAGGTGCCCCGTTTTCCACCGGCACGTGCCGAGCCGAGCCGGTCTTGTGTGGTCTTCGCGGTGGTTTCTCAAACTGAGATACGTGAGGGTTGCGTCGCTGGAGCCGAGGCAAATCTGCGAACCGGTTACGGGACAAATCCGCGAAAGACGCGGAGAGCACGGCTCCCCTGTGTCAGCTGCTTGCATCCCCCACCCACAAAAAAAAATTGGCAACTGGAATTTTTAAAAACGGATGTTTTTTTGGAAAAAAAATAGTTATGCTGTCAACAAAAACACAAAATTACATCTACATGAATACATCATCCTAAATGTAATTCAAAGTCCCTGAATATAATTCAAAGCCCCTCTGAGGTCTGCGCCCTAGGCGGCTGCCTAGTTGGTCTAATGGCCATATTTAGTTAGATGCTGTGGTACCTGGGCTTCAATTCAAGACAATTCCGCAGCCACCAAGTTTGCATGAGGTCCCTTGTGCAATGCTGCGTGCAAATGGTTATTTGTTTTGTTTGGTTAATAGGTTACTTATATATATATATTTTATATTCGTCATTTCGCGTCTTTGTTGTGTCAATGCAGGAATCCCGTAAATAGCTTGCAAGCTCACTGGGTATTTTTCCGATGCGATAATACGCGTCTATCTATCTATCTCTTCTCCCTCCCCTCCCCCATTAATGATAATAATATATTTATAACGCGCGCATATTCTCCGGCCGCATTGCGCCCGTTCATTCGGAGGTGCGGAGTGTGTTTTGCGTAATAGATGTGGCTACAGGCTGTTCCAGGTTGTGGGTGCCGCCAGTGGCGTAGCGTGGGCAGGGCCACTGGGGGTGATTCCCCCGGGCGCAAAATTCTTACGGGGCGCAAAATTTCCATCCATCCATCCATTTTCTAAACATTCTACACAGTTTTTCAACATGACGGGGGAAATCAACGTTGCCACGTAACATTTTTGCTGTGATAATTTGTTTGCTGACGCGGTAGTCATTTCTTATTCAATACTGGACTGGTGGAAGGGACTCAGGGAGTGCTAACGGTCCACGGGTTAGGGGACGCGATACTTGCCTTGCCCCAGGCGCTGGCAACCCACGCTACGCCACTGGGTGCCGCGACCAAAGAATCGGGGTTGTGCGAACCTTTGTGCGTGAGCGCGCTGTGTGGAGTAGGTGCTGTGATGAGCTGCGTAGAGTGCGGCATTGTGTTGAGGCAAGCGGCCGGAGTGGTGATGCGTTTCTCCCCTACGACGATCGCAGCTGTGGGCCCGACTACGGTCGCATAGTGAAGCCCAGCGACGCGGACGAGGCTCTGGCGGAGGTGCCGTGCGACTTCCTGCTCGGCGCCCAGTCGCCCTTCGCCCCGTGCTACGCGACGGTGCCGTCCGGGCCCTACTTCGCCAACTGCGTGTTCGACCTGGCCGTGTCGGGCATGGACGAGGCGCTGCGCTGCTCCCACCTGCTGGCCTACTTCGACACGTGCCTGACGCACGGAGTGGTGCTCAAGGAGTGGAGGGCGGCCGCCAACTGCCGTGAGATTTCCATGTTGTAGATATATAGATGGGGCAGCACGGTGGCGCGGTGATTAGTGCTGCCGCCTCACAGCAAGAAGTCCCGAGTTCGGATCCCGGCTCGGGGGCCTTTCTGTGCGGAGTTTGCATGTTCTCCCTGTGTCCGCGTGGGTTTTCGCCGGGCGCTCCGGTTTCCTTCCATAGTCCAAAAACATGCCGCTGCTTAGAACATGGATGGATGGGATGGACTAAGTTGCCCCCGGTGCCCTGTGATGGACTGGCGTCCCGTGCTGGGTATAGCCCTGCCTTGCGCCCTGTGTCTGTCGGGATAGGCTCCGGATAACCGCGACCCTGTACAGGATTAAATGGTTTCTGATAATGGATGGATAGATGTTTATTATTCCAGCAGAAAAATGCCCAGTGAGCTTGCAAGCTCTTTACGGGAATCCTGCGACACAACAGACATACGAATAATTAAAATATATACAAGATAAAAAAAATAACCAAAATTTAAATCTACCAACAAAAAAAACCATTTAATCGTCCCGTGCTGGGTATAGCCCTGCCTTGCGCCCTGTGTCTGCCGGGATAGGCTCCGGCTCACCGCGACCCTGTACAGGATTAAGCGGTTTCTGAAAATGAATGAATGAATGAACAACGAAAGAAAAAAACAACCAATAAAAAAACAAAGCAACAAAAAATAATTGATTAAGGCTGCTTAGAAATTACTGAATGGTCGTGAAACTGGCAATCTTAATAATAATAATAATAGCAGAGCGCCTTTCACCCGAGGGTCAAGAGCGGCAAAAAAGGGGGATGCGGTGGCCCAGCTACAAACCTGGCGACCTGAGTTCGAATTCCGCCAGATTTTCTGAACCGGTCCTGGGCCTCTCCTACGTCGACTCAGCCTGAAATGAGTACCTGGTGCAGTGTGTAAACATTGCCACTAGAAAGACAAAGGCGGCCGGGCGTGGTGCTGGTCACCAACCCCCTCATGTGCCGTGTCGACCTTCATAGGTGCTGCTCGCTAACGGCACTTGCCTCCCACAGTCCATTAAGGCAGGTTGGCGCTGTGTTAACATCTGCACCTCACAGAAAGAATGGTCTTACTCGAGCAGGTTCGATCCCTACCTTGGGCGCCTTTCTGTGTGGAGTTTGTGTGTTCTCCCCCTGTTCTGCGTGGGTTTCCTCCGGGCTCTCCGGTTTCCTTCCACAACTTAAAAAAATACTCATTAATAAATTCACCGATAACATCCTAATATATAGGAAGCAGTGTGTGGCAATATGGCGCCGGCAAGCCGCCTGGCTGCCTCCTCCGCCTCTCTGTGCTTTCCTCGCGCCTCTGAGTCGTTCTCTCGTCGAATGGGTTCCTTCGACAGTGAATGAATATGTGCTACGCGTTGTAAATGTAAAATTAAATTATTATGTGCGTCTTCGTCTTGTCCACAGCGCTGGCGTGCCCGGCTCACAGCCAGTACCACGTGTGCGCCTCCGTGTGCCCGGCGTCGTGCGGCCTCCCCGCGGCCGCGTGCCCTCCTTCCCGCGGCTGCGCCGAGGGCTGCGTGTGCGACGCCGGCTACTTCCTGCAGGGTGGCGTGTGTGTGGCCGCCGCGGACTGCGGGTGCACCTACGAAGGCGTCTACAGAGACGTGAGCCCTGCAGGATTTTGCGCCCTATGCACAAGGCCAGCTATACTTGCATCCCCCAGCCAAATTTTTTTTTGCCAATTTTTTTCAACAGATGTTTTGCCGGGAAAAAATAGTTACGCTGTCAACACAAAAACAAAATGACATCTACGTGAATAAAAAAATCCTAAATATAATTCAAAATCCCTGAAACTTCTCTGAGATTTATTGCGCCCTAGGCAGCTGCCGAGTTGGCCTAATGGTAGCGCCGGCCCTGGGTCCTACGGAGACGTGAGCTCAGCACGATGGCACTGAGATAGACACCGAGTCTAACCCTGCATCACCGTAAGCTACGTCACGTGTTTTAGACTGCAGGTGTAGGTAGGCTGGGGTCTACAGAGGTGTGAGCGTAACACTGACACACTATCTATATAGTATTGTCGCTGTATCTACCGCAGTGTCAGTTGAGTACTTAAACTAACGCGATACCATCCTCATCGTTATTGCTATGGCTACCACATTGTGACTATAGCCTGAACACTATCACCATCCCAGCATGACGTGGACCCTAAGCATCCGTGTCATTTGTCACTTGTGTGTGTCGTGTGGAGAGAGTAGACATATACCCAGGCAGTGTGCTTATGGCCGGTCCCGGTTTAGCAGCGAAGGTCTCACTCCGAATCAGTCGAGCGGCGTTATCTTTTCATCGGCTGTGTAACGCTGTGTGGAAATTGCCTGGCCTGTCGCTCCGCACGAAGCTCCGGGTCTTGGCAGCCGCGGTCATGCTGTATCTTCTCTATGCTTGCGAAACGTTGACGCTCCCTGGCAGAACATCTGCGCCGATTTGAAACTTGCCGGCTGGTCTGCCTACGATCCAGCCTGGCTTTACCCAGGTTGGATTGTGTGAGGAGCTCACAAAATCTCGAAAGATCTGGACAAAGTCCCATTGGTGACCTCTATTGGCGAGGCAGCGGTGGCTGGGTCACATAGCCCGCATGGCCAACCATCGCATGCCCAAGCAGCTTCTGTTTGGCCGGAAAGAGGGGACTTAACAGTTGTGGCAGGGCCTAGAGAAGAGATGGACTGATGTAGCACAGGAGAACCTGAAGCTGATTGGACTTGCCGATGACTGGTTCCAGCGATGTCAAGATCGACCTCTGTGGAGGTTTGCGAAGGACGCTACTGGGCAGTTGGAGGCAGTTGCGTTCCCGCAACAGCGAAGGGCAGAGGAGCGGACACTCACAACAACGAGTGGAGCACCGGACGGCCAAAAAACACAGAAAGTTGGCACAGTAGGGAGAGCAGGTGTTGCATCTGCCAGTTATCTGGGTCATGCACCCCATGACACCAGGGTCTTTCCCGTGACCTCCTGTCAGTGACCCTTCGACACTTCACGTTGCCTCGTTGGTGCAGGCCATTGCTAATCTTGTTTCGTGGTCTAAACGTTCTAATTGTTGCACTCTTACCTCTTAAAGTTGATTATGTTACCCTTAATAAGCTTTGGGATTGTTTTTCACTATCGCAATGCACAGCCTTAACCTTACATGTTTACTTGAAAAAATGTGCAATGCTGTGTATTTTTGACTATTTTATTTGAAAAATGTGTGCAATGCAACGTGTTAATGTTTTTTTTTGTTGGTTTATTTACATTTGGTTATTTATGAATCTTGTATATTTTTGTTATCATTGTCAGCAATTTGCATGTTTGTTGTGTCGTAGGAATCCCGTAAAGAGCTTGCACTGGGTATTTTTCAGCTGTAATAATAAACATCCATCTTGCTAACTTAGTGCTGAATGGCGGTTGTTGTTGTTGCCGTTGTGTCCCTGTGTGTCTCGTGGCGTCAGGTGGACGAGTCGTGGTATTCCCACGACTGCGCGCGTCGCTTCACCTGCCGCTCCCAGGGGGTGGTTGTGGAGGAGGCAGGCGGCTGCTATGGCGGGGAGGCGTGCTTCCTCAAGGCGGGCCGCTTCGGCTGCCACCCAGGTACCTGCCACGCACTCCGTCCCCCCTCTCCTGCCGGTGGGCACTCATACACAGGGCCGGCGCTACCATTAGGGGACGCTGGTAGATTTTTGCCGCTCTTAAGATTGCCTGTTTCACGACCTTTCAGTGTAGTCGAAGGAGCCTTAATCATTTATTTTTTGTTGCTTTGGTTTTTATTAGTTTTTTTCTTTACATGCCGTTCTCTCCGTGGCCTTTGTGCAGCGCTTTGTGACCCTCGGGTGAAAGGCGCTCTATAAATGCTATTATTATTATTAGGCCAAACAGGCAACCGCCCAGGGTGCAGACCTCAGAAGGGCGCCTTACTGACCTTTAAGGGTCACGGTTTTATACAAATGCGAATGGGGAGTGAATGTATGAGAGGGAGAGCCCATGTCATGAGAGGGGGGGCCCATGTCTCACGTCTACTCTCCCCCCCATAGCGGAGGTGGAGTTGTCCTGCAATGGGGAGCGCATGTATGAGAGGGAGAGCCCATGTCATGAGAAGGGGGGCCCATATCTCACGTCTACTCTATTATTATTACTACTCTCTCCCCCGTAGCGGAGGTGGAGTTTTCGTGCGAGGGGGAGCGCATGTCTGCCCGCATCCCGCGCGTCCTCGTGCTGAACTACACGGCGAGCGACACGCGGCTCAACGACCCCACACTGCCCGGCTGCTCCCTCACCGAGGACGGGGCCTTCCTCACCTTTGACATCGGCATCACCGACTGTGGCACCATATGCCAGGTGACGGAAGATGGCGCCCTCAGAGTGTCAGTAGATCGATCCGTCGACTGGCTAAACGACAAATAACAATAATTGTACATTTATCTCATTATCAAAAACCGCTTAATCCTGTACAGGGTCGCGGTGACGAAGATATTCATTCGACGAGAGACCGACTCAGAGGCGCGAGGAAAGCGCAGAGAGGCAGAGGACACAGCCAGGCAGTTTGCCAGCGCCATATTGCCACACACTGCTTCCTATATATTATGATGTTATCGGCCAACTAATTAATGAGTGGTTCTTTTAAGTTGTGGGAGGAAACCGGAGAACCCAGAGGAAACCCACGCAGAGCAGGGGGTGAACACACAAACTCCACACAGAAAGGCGCTCAAGGCGGGAATCGAACCGCCTCGGGCAATACCATTCTTTCTGTGAGGCGTGGATGTTACCACTGCGCAACCCTGCCGCCCATGAATGGATCCACAAATGCAGGCACGTGGGTGTTACGGGTGTTGTGACACCCGCACTTTCACAGAAACATGATTCCACCCTCCCCCACTTTTTCCTGAGGTAGTCTCATATCTATGCGTAGTCTGATGAAACGAAACTGAGTTCCTAACACATGAAAACGTATTGGTCAAGTTAGATTGATTGAACGGCCATCCGGCCAATCACTTGAGGGCGGAAAGAGTAAACAGTTGAAGTACGGCACGTGCGGGGGGCCGAAGGCGGGGGGTTTTGGTGCTCATGTCCCACCAACCCTAGAACCCCTACTCTTAATATCGCTGCTCCACCCCTGCACAAGTGTATTGATGTAGGTTTTCACTGCTCGACGCGTGCTGAGAATCGCTGTCAAGAGCTTCTCGTTTGGGATAGCCGTGTCGAGCGCTCGACATGGATCCATGAATGGAGCAACAAGTATTTTTTTTTTATCTTCGAAGCTGTTCTTTCAGGATAGCCGTATCGAGCACTCTGCCTCGCAATGTTTTGCCACCCACGTTGGAAGCATCCTCACGCATGGCTTCCAATGTGGGAGGCGAAACGTCGCGAGAGAGAGAGGTAGAGCACTCAGTGTGTGTATAGACTAAGACTGTATGTCTAGGCTGTAGAATGGAAGAGCGCTCAGTGACACGGCTGTCCCGAAAGAAGAGCTTTAAAGACCAACCATCATGACTCGAGCCGTGAAAACCCACATCAGTTCAATTAATTAATCAACCATTGAATCGACCGCTTACGAAGTTCACCGACCAATGAATAGATTGACTAACGACATAGATCCGATTATAAACAGATGGATCGACCTGCCAAAAACGACCGGAAAACTGATGACGCACAGCTTGAACGATGAAATCCACACCTGCGCAGGTGCGAGGTAGATTGTTTGGAGGGCTGTGAGAGATCGTGGCTGATCACAACGATGGGTGTCAATCTCTTTGCTCCGTCTCCCCGCTGCCCCTTGACCGTACAGGAAACAAACGCGTCGATGATCTTCTCCCAGTCGGTGACGCTGAAGGAAGATGAGAGAGGCCAAGTGATCACTCGGAATTTCAACGACATCATGGTTCTCATCACGTACGTGCGCCTCTGTAATAACTGCTCGCTGACAGCATTTGAACCCTTTGGCGCTAATCCGGAGTACCAAAATTATCTGTTTGTGGCAAAGTCGTCATAGCTCGCTCAATGTTGGTCCGTTGAAGGTGCTGAAGGGAGCAAATTAATCCCCATAATGTGTATGTGTTGTCTAGCAACTTTTGTCGAAAAAGGATACGATCGATTTCTGGCCTGGATGCGGCGCGGATTGTGGCACAGCCGTTCGCACCGTGGGCTCTGTTACGTCTGTCGTTGTGTCGCCACGGTCTTGTACCGGTGCTGCAGGTTGCTGCATCAATGTTGGCGCATACCCCAGAATGGCATGCAATTGGTTGTTCAGCTCCTCAGTTACTGTATCTACGCATAGCTTGCCGCTCACGGCTATTGCAGAGTAACAAAGCACCTCGTTCTTTGTCCGCAGGGGGCTGGAAGCAGTGGGTGCCTGGTGCCCTCCCTAAAAACTAAATACATAACCCTATCTTGATCCGGCGGATTTGGCCGTACTCCGGATTACCAGCAAAGGGTTAATTTGCCCCAGCAACCTGCGTAGGCTCCATTGGAAATGTCGTGAGGTCGCTCCCAACCAACATACCAGGTGTGCTGAATTAGCAAACAATTGGCACGTTTTGTTCATCTGACAAACCTCACTAATTTTGCTGTGTCGGGTGGAGGCGGGTTTACGACACTTGTTATTTTTTTTACGTGACCTAACCCATAAAAAGGGATATACTATGGATAACATATTCATGCCTGGGAATGCCTGGGAATCCCCCAGGACGAGCTGGAATCTGTTTCTGAGGAAAGGGATGTCTGGTCCACTTTCCTCGGACTGCTGCCACCGCGACTCACCAGGACAAGCGGTTTAGAGAATGTATGGATATTTATTGTGAAAACTCTGGCCCCGTGCTCACTCCCGATCCCCCTCCGACACGCAGTTGTAAATACGACAAGAAGAAGAGTCTGGCCATCAGCTTCACTCCGGACACGAGCAGCATCTTCATCACGGAGATTGGGCTGGGAGACTTTGTCTTCACCATCGACCTCTTCACTACGGATGCCTTCGCACTGGCCCACAGGCAAGGCTCTGAAATTCATCCATCCATCCATTTTCTAAACCGCTTGTCCTGGTGAGGGTCGCGGTGGCAGCAGTCCAAGGAGAGTGGACCAGACATCCCTTTCCTCAGCAGCAGATTCCAGATCTTCCTGGGGGATTCCCAGGCGTTCCCAGGCCAGCCGAAGGATATAATCCCTCTAGCGTGTCCTGGGTTGGCCCCTAGGTCTCCGCCCAGTGGGCGCTGCCTGGTAGGCTTTCTGGGGGAGCCTTCCATGGCGCATCCTTACCAGATGCCCAAACCACCACAACTGGCTCCTTTCAATCCAAAGGAGCAGCGACTCTACTCTGAGGTTGTCCCGGATTTCTCTGCTCTTAAATTAAGTTCAACTTAAATTCACAGTTTATAATGCGCACTGTGTTCGTTCTGTGTTGGAGGTGTCCATTAATTCGAAGAGAGAACGGCTCAGAGGTACACAGAGAAAACGGCAGAGAGCAGGGCGTGCAGTGTCAGCCAGGCAGTCAGCCGGTGCCGACCCAGCATGCACTGCATCCTATATATTATGATGGAATAGATACATTTATTAATTAATGTTTTTTTTGTTGTTGGAGGAAATCGGAAAACCCGGAGGAAATCCACGCAGAACAGGTGGAGAGAAAACACACAACCCGCACCAGTTGTGAGAGGAACCCGAAGGAAATCAACGCAGAACAGGGGGAGAGAACACGCAAAATCCGCACTAGTTGTGGGAGGAAAGCAAAGAACCCCGAGGAAACCCACACAGCATAGGTTGAGAACACACAAAGACCGCACAGAAAGACACCAAATAATACAAGTGTTTAAATCTGACGATGCATCTAACGTGGGAGGCGAAACGTCGTGGAGAGAGGAGGAGGCACGCTCGACACGGCTATCCCAACAGACCAGCTTCTAAGAACAATTTTAAGTGACACGCGCCAAAACAATTTCGGAAGCAGCGTTACACGAATGTTCTGGCTGAGGTTACACACTTGTGCTGTTACACCGCGGAGATACCCAGTCTGATGTGAACCCACCGTGTGTACAGGAGGAACGACTTTCCCGTCCACTACAAGAAAAGCCAGCCAGTGTACCTGCAGCTCTCCGTCAAGTCCACCCTGAGCATCTCCCTCTTCACTGAGAACTGCTACGCGACTCCCAGCGGCGACCCCCGCGACCCCGTGCGATACGACCTCCTCAAGAACGGGTGAGTGGGAGAGAGGCGGAAGCGCGAGGCCACGGCAAGCTAGCGGAACGCTCCCGGAGGCTCGACCGGGACACACGGTGCTGAGGCTGGCAGCAGTGCCGGATTTATTCATAAGCTAAACAAGCTACAGCTTAAAGCCTCACAATCTGCAGGGTCCTCAAGAAGATTCCATATTGGGTTTTATACCCATTTTTAAGTGTTGAAGAAACAGAAATCCCATAACAAGAAGAATTAAAAGGCATGTATATTTTCAAGTTTTGTGAGATCATCTGGTGTATTTTTTTAACAAGGGGCCTCAAAGCTTTATACAGCTTAGGGCCTCACCAAGTCTAAATCTGGCGCTGGCTGGCAGCTCCTCCTACTTCTCTGCGCCTCCCCTCCTTTAATACAGCCACGTCCACTTTGCCACCAGCCCCTCCCGGACAGAGAACGGCGTCTTTTTTGTGCCGCTAGTCCCGCCTGCTGTTTACAGGCCCTGCCCATTAATCCGGTAGCTCAGCCCTTTGCCCATGTGGTTCCACGCCGACAGCGTGTCAGGAGTTGCCGATCCTTGTTGCACCATGTCAGGAGATGCCGATTGTGCTGCGCCGCTTCGGCGTGCAGTCGCTTGCCGACGAACCCCTCCACCGTCGCTGGCTTGGGAGACGCCTTAGACGGAGTCGTCTCTCTTCCCCCCCGGCTGCAGTGGCTGCTTCTTGTCCCGGCGTTTCCGTGTCATTCGCAAACAGGAGGCCCACACGTAGTCTCTATCCAACTCGTTTATTTTACACAAACGATCCTCTCCTCTATTGGACCTTTTTTTTGCCGTTGTACAAATAATGTAGAATTAACGAGGTTTAACCCTTTCTGGCAATGAGAAAAAGTGTTAAGATCTTTATGCAAGGGTTCCATTATTTGTACAACGGCAAAAAAGGTCCAATAGTCTTAACAGCTTGACCCGAGCTTTCAATGCAGTGATATTTGCATTGCCTGAGAACGCCTACCTTTTGCCAGCAATTGGCTAACACAGACTGGGTTACTAAAAAACTGTCTGGTGTTTGGCCAATAAGTTTGAAGGAGAATGTGTTTAAAGATCATTGCCAAAAAGGGTTAAACCTCGTATATTCTACATTATTTCAACCAGAACACGTTTAAAATTACGTACAGGCAGTCCCTGACCTACAAACGTCAGACTTACGAAAACTCGTACTAACGAATGAGCTCCCACAAGATACCATTAATTGCAGTGTACACTATACTGCAAAAAGCGTGCCAATGAGGGGACGTGCCCTGTAGTAACTCTAACTCCATCACGTGGGGTTGAAATGCACTACCATATTATAATAATAGCATTTTATAGAGAGCCTTTCATCAGAGGGTCACAAAGCGCTGCACCACTACAGAAAAAAAACAACTAATAAAAACCAAAGCAACAAAAAAATAAAATGATTAAGGCTGCTTCGAATACACTGAAAGGTCGTGAAAATGGCAATCTTAAGAGCGGCAAAAATCTGCCAGCGTCCCCTAAGATGGCCGTCACTTCCTTAAAGACAAACACGGAGGGAGACAGGGAGGGAGGGTGAGTGACAGGGGGGGACATAGGGACACAGAGACAGGAAGACAGAGACAGACACGAGGGGGAAACAATGCCAATCTAAATTAAACAATTAACATTGACGCACAAGAACATATACATAGACACACGCAACAGTAAAAAAAAAACGCAGCTATTTATAACAACACCAAAAAAATAACTTTTACAAGTGATACCTGGGCCACACCACGAGGCGAGTCTAGGCAAGGCAGGCCTTACATAAACTAGGCCAGGAGTCGCCTGCGTAAAACAGACAGAAAAACGAGCAACAATAAAAGCGTAGCAGACAACAAAAACAAACACCAAAGTTACATAGAAACAAACTAAATGTAAAACGTTGTAATACTGACGATGCTGTTTTCTGTCGCCCCGATAGATGCCCCACCGACCCCACTTGGAAGAGCTACAGCAACTTCCTGAAGAAGAACCAGTTCAGCTTCACGGCGTTCAACTTCATCGGCAATTTCGACAAGGTCTCCCCTCCTCCCGGTCACGCCTCCTGGTGTTATTCATTTTCTGAAAACATTGCGAGTTTATCGAAAATGTCCCAATCCTTACTAGCTGCTCAGTGGCGGCGTTAACACTATTTCAGCTTTATGCAGGTGTAGAGACCCGAGACGAGGAGTGGAATTCAGCAAAGTTTATTTCCAAAGCATTACTAAACTCTGAACGTATGTACAGGGTTTAGGAATTGCTAGGTATATTCCTAGATTGGCGATCTTCATATGCCAACACTATTGGCACACACTGCTTCCTATATATTAGGATGTTATCGGCTAAATAATTAGTTGCTTTTTTTACTTATGGGAGGAAACCGGAGAACCCGGAGGAAACCTGGAGGAAACCCACACAAACTCCACACAGAAAGGCGCCCGAGCCGAGATTCGAACCTGGGACCTTCTTGCTGTGAGGCGCACATGTTACCACTGCGCCACCCTACAGGGTCGCAGTGAGCCGTAGCCCATCCCGGCAGACAAAGGGCACAAGGCAGGGCTATTCCCAGGATGGGACGCCAGTCCATCACAATAAAGACGATGTCATAACCAGAAGTAAACATCGCATTGAACTTTTAAAACGTCACCGGATCGAAACCTCACCCCAGTTTTGTCCGCGTGTCTCTTCCTTCCCCGTGCCGTGTGGCCTCCCCATCTTTACCCGCCTCCGACCGGGCCGTAGGTGTTCGTGCATTGCGACGTGCTGGTGTGCAAGGTGGGCCGGCCCAACTCGCGCTGCCAGCAGGGCTGCCTGCCCGCCGGAGGAGGCCCCGCCAGGCGCAGTAGGAGGAGCGCAGACGTGGTGCAGTCGGAGATTCACACCGTGTCCCAGGGGCCGCTCCAATACGGGGAATCGGCACAAGGATCGTCCGGAGGTACCAACAACCGTCCCCCCCAACGGCAATCGCCTTTTGACGTCACCGCGGCGCTTGTGCCAGGGTGGCAGGGTGTCTATGCAGTATTCAATTCATCCATCCATTTACTAAACCGCTTGTGCTGGTGAGGGCCGCGGTGGCAGCAGTCCAAGGAGAGTAGACCAGACATCCTTTTCTCAGCAACAGATTGCAGTTCTTCTTGGGGGATTCCCAGGCGTTCCCAGGCCAGCCGAAGGATATAATCCCTCCAGCGTGTCCTGGGTCGGCCTCTAAGTCTCCGCCCCAGTGGGCCGTGCCTGGAATATACATGGACTGGAACACAACAACAAGGGTTTAAAAATACTAGGATTTAAAAAACTAAATACTTACAACAAAATACTAACATTTTTTAATATTTACAAGTTCAGCTAAGCTGGGGGTCGGGGGGGTCAATAACAAGGCACCGATCTAGAACAAAAACTATAATTACAACAAATTTAGGGCAAATAGAACTAATATAATAATAATAGCATTTTATATAGTGCAGATATAGATTAAAAGATGTGCAAGTAATATGCCATCTACAGGACGAGTAGTTAGCAGCAGTTTTTGTCGCGTTCTGGACAAGGTGGCTAGCGCCTGACAGAAAGAAGGTCCTGACCGTCCATCCATTATCAGAAACCGCTTAATCCTGTACAGGGTCACGGTGAGCCAGAGCCTATCCCGGCAGACACAGGGCGCAATGGAGGGCTACACCCAGGACGGGGCGCCAGTCCATCACAGGGTACCGGGGCCAACCTAGTCCACAGGCCAATTAACATATGCAGGCAGCGTGTCTTTGGACTGTGGGAGGAAACCGGAGTGCCCGACGAAAACCCACGCACACAAGGGGAGAACGTGCAAACTCCACACAGAAAGGCCCCCGAGCCGGGATTCGACCCCGGGACCTTCTTGCTGCGAGGCGGTAGCACTACGCGCCACCGTGCCGCCCAGGTCCTGACCGAGGCTGTTCAATTCCCGCCGCAAACGCTCGCTCCTATCTCTAACACTGCCTCCTATCTCTAACACTGTGTGTCCTTCTCTGCCCTCCCCTCTGTGTGACCCCGACCCCCACAGTGAACCTGACCCAGTTGCTGACCCCGCTGGCCGTGGTGTTTGCGGCTCTGTTCGTGGGCGGCTCCCTGATTTACCACCGCAGGCAGCGAGGGCACAGCGGCGGGTACAGCCGCCTGCCCGTGGAAGCCTCCGGTTGACCGGGGAGAGAATGAGGACTCGGGCTGGAAGTGAGAATGAATGGAGGTGGAGGTATCAGATTGACCTGGCAGGGAAGAGGGACACGGAGAGAGAAGGGGAATGGGTACACGGTGAGATAGGCAGAATGAGTGGATGAATTAATGGAGGTGGTGGATGTCTTTGATAGGAACGAGGCATATAATGGGTACACGGAGAGGGAGAATTAATGAATAGAGGTCTGAGTCTGATTGACCAGGGAGAGAGCGGAGACACGGAGAGTGAATGAATGAATGGGGGGCGGTGGAAGCAGTGCCGGATTAACCTAGTAGCAAAAGTAACATATGCTACGGGCCCCGCATTTTCGAGGGCACCCCCCCGCACTAAATGCTTGCAAGCTGAATGCTGCACGGTACGTAATCATTCCGGGCGTCATTAATAACATGATACGAATAGATAACCCTAACCCCAAATAACCCCATATTTGTCGTATTATCTGGCAGTATAGCAAATGAAAACATTTCATTACTTTTACTATGCAAGTAAATAATTTATGTTTTAATATTTACGTGTATTTTTTTAATTTAGGGCCCATTTATAGCAAATGCGACAGGCCCCGCACTAGTTTAATCCGACCCTGCTGGGGAGAGAATGCGCACATGAAGAGAGAGGGAGAATGAATGGATGAATGAATGGTGGTGTTTGCGTAGATTATGGAGGTGCGTACAGAATGGAGGTTGTTTTACATGATAGAGCTGTTGTCATACATATTATCATGGCATATTGTACGTTTTACCTCAAGCATGTGTGGTTCTTGCAGACTTGATGCTTTGTTGAAATTGTCTCTTGTGATTGAGCATTTCAACATCTCTTGTGTCATTGTGTGTTCGGTATAATCTGGTTTATTAAACACGAACAAAATGGGAAAATCACTGGGAAAATAAAAATTGTCAGATGTGTTCAAATCAAAGTATCGTTGAAATATTATTTTTGTCTCAGCAATCCCCTGAAAATATCGACTATCAGAATATCTGTCCTCCGGGCGATCTTGTTCCAAGCGTGTAACACGTCAGGCTAAAGGTAGAAGGGTGCGTAACTCGGAGGCGCAGCTAAGAACCGAAGAGAGGTAGGGAGGGGGAAGATTCGAATTCGATTCGATCCTTGGAAGCGTGATGGTCTTCTTCTTCTTTGCGATTATTCGTAGCACGATGGTCAGCTTCTGGACATCGTTGTCTTTCAGCTCGGCTTCGAAGTGTTTGGTAGAATTCGCAGGCAACACCAAGTATTACCTGAC
>JAZEWU010000003.1:1307551-1318015 GCA_036362915.1 Geotria australis | reverse complement strand
ATCGGCCAAATAATTTTATGAGTTTTTTTTTAAGTTGTGGGAAGAAACCGGAGAACCCGCACGAAACCCACGCAGGACAGGGGGAGAGAATAACACACAAACTCCACACAGAAAGGCGCCCAAGGCGGGAATCGAACCGCCTCAGGCAGAACCATTCGTTCCGTGAGGCACTGCGCCACTCTGCAGCCGAAAATGGGACAATGTCCAAATCTCTCAAGGATTTGTCAATCTGATATAATCTAATATAATGTCACCGATTATTCGAGCACAACGACACACCCAGCCAGTCTTTCAATTACACAAAGACAAAGATCCCCTGTATAGCCTTAACAGACTGTAGGGTCAAGTTGCACACGATTGGGTGGGTGGTCGGCATCCCGCCCGGCCGCCCGTGTCTAATTTCAGGTCGAGCCAACCTAGGGGAGGCCCAGGACCGCTTCACTGATGTTGCCCGTGAGCGGGAATCGAACTCGGGTCATAGCCGGATTCGTAGCCCAGTGCGTTAACCGGTGCGCCACCGCTCCCCACTTTGAAGGAAATACAACGACCGCCATTCACCACTAAGCTGTGGTCACGTCAACACGGCGCCTGTGCCAGGCCAGGTGCACCTTGAGGCCACCTGAATTGTGAATTGTCGAAGGCTCGCTGACAGGAGGTCACAGGACAGACCCCGGTGCCATGCGTTTTTTCTGCTGGTTGATTTTTCTTGGTTGATTTAAATTTGACTATTGATCAATCTCGTATATTTGTTAATCATCGTCAGCAATTCGCATGCCTGTTGTGTGTCGCAGGAGTCCCGTAAAGAGCTTGCAAGCTCACTGGGTATTTTTCCATCCATCCATCCATCTATTTTCCGAACCGCTTGGTCCTGGCGAGGGTCGCGGTGGCAGCAGTTCCAGCCCATAGACAGGCGTTCTGTCTATGGGCTGACTGACCGCGATGACAGGCAGACGCTATAACGAAGCGTCGCTCCTCCGCCCTCTGGTGTTTGCTTAACGGTGACCGCCTCCCAACTGAACCGCCCTAGGTCCCCTATCAGAACGAACATCGCAGCCTAGTCCGCGCTTGTACAATGTGATCGCTAGGCAGACACAGAGACTCGTAGAGATACGAAGAGGCTAGACTCACGGAGATACATAGAGAGTCATAGAGATACATGGAGATTCATAGAGATGCACAGGCATTCATAGAGATATAGACACTAATCGATGGTTTCAAGGGCTTCATAATAATAATAGCATTTATAGAGCGCCTTTCACCCGAGGGTCACAAAGCGCTGCACAAGCTTCTTGAACGAAGTCCCATTCCACTGTTACACTCTTGCACTATTTTGTATTTAAGTAATTTATTGGAATGAATTTACTTTTTTTGTCTTGAGCAGGTGGGCGGCACGGTGGCGTAGTTGGTAGCGCTGCCGCCTCACAGCAAGAAGGACCCGGGTTCGAATCTCGGCTCGGGGGCATTTCTGTGTGGAGTTTGCATGTTCTCCCCGTGTCCGCGTGGGTTTTCGCCACCGGGCACTCCGGTTTCCTCCCACCGTCCAAAGACATGCTGCCAGGTTAATTGGCCTACTGACTAAATTTTCCTCAGGTGCCCTGCGACGGGCTAGCGTCCCATCCTCGGTGTTCCCCTGCCTTGCGCCCCGTGTCTGACGGGATAGGCTCTGGCTCACCGCGACCCTGTACAGGATTAAGCGATTTCTGAAAATGGATGGACTGATATGGAGTTAGCCTCCGCTGTCAAACCAGAGCTGGTCATAAGCACACAGTGCCAAGATTGAACTCTGTGGAGGAGGTTCGTGAAGAACGCTACCGGGCAGTCGGAGGCAGTCGCCCTCCAGCAACAACGGAGGGCGGAGGAGCGACGCTCACGACGGAGAGCCGAGCGACCAAAGCACAGCAAGTTGGCACGGTAGGGAGCTCAGGTGGTGCGTCTGCCAGTCATCTCGGTCAGGCAGCCCATCGTGACACCTGGGTCTGTCCCGCGACCTCCTGTCGACGAGCCTTCGACACTTCACGTGGCCTCAGGGTGCATGTGGCCTGGCACAGGCGACGTGGTGACGTCACCGCCACTTGGTGTCGAATTGCGGTTGTTGTGGGGAGCGGTGGTGCAACGGTTAGCGCTATGCTGCGCTACGAACCTGGCGACCCGAGTTCGATTTCCGCTCACAGCCACCGACACCAGTGACAATTATTTGAACCGGTCCTGGGCATCCCTTAGATCGCCTCAGCCTCAAATGAGTACCTGGTGCTGTGCGTAAACATCCCCTCTTGTGCATTCATATGTGCTACTCGCTAACAGCACTTGGCCCTACAGCCTGTTAAGGCTGTACGGGGGATCTTTGTCTTTGTAGGTGAGTGTGGTTTTGGAACCTGTGG
Organism: Geotria australis; assembly: GCA_036362915.1. NCBI lineage: Eukaryota > Metazoa > Chordata > Hyperoartia > Petromyzontiformes > Geotriidae > Geotria > Geotria australis. Next base: position 1,315,637 of record JAZEWU010000003.1, on the reverse strand, counting down.
ACAGGAGGTTGATCTGTGCAAACAAATAGTTCGTGGTTTTCTGAGCGTCAGCCCTCAGGCAATTTTACACAAAGACAAAGCTCCCCCGTGTAACCTCACACAGGCTGTTGGAGAAAGTGCTATTAGCGAGCGCCTATGAAGGCCAGCACTCGCACACGAGGGGGTGGGTGGCTAGCACCCCGACCGACCACCTTTGTCTCCCCAGTGGCAATGTGTTCACGCCGCGCCAGGCATCCACACGCACAACAATGACAACCAGCATTAGCGACTAAGTGGCGGTGACGTCCCCACGGCGCCTGTACCAGACCCGTAAAGAGCTTGCAAGCTCACTGGGTATTTTTTTCTGCCGTAATAATAAACATCTATCGAAATAAAAGATGCATCCCGAGGCAGTCTGTTAACACGCGCCACCTTCCATCATAATTTCGCTTGACAGGTCACTTCTGCTCGCTGCTTTTCCTGGTCGCAGGCTCTGTCTGGATCGCCGAACGTACTTTCTCTACAGATGGCACCTTATGCCAGCCACTCACAGGGAAGTGGCGACTTCGTCCGACGTTTGAGGCACCTTATCCCCAGCAAATGAGTGAATGTGGAGAAGCAGACCATACTTTTGGAACACTGCCTTGGCCTGTGCTCTACTACCCAACCTCTGCAGCTCAAAAGACATTGCGGAGTTCAATGAAAATGCAAGGGGCCGTGTAAGGAAATGGGAAACTGTAATTTAACCATCGCGCTTCGAAGAATCGCAAGGAAGAAGATCCCCAGCATGGTCACCCCCCGTGTTGCCCCACGATGTTTACTTGGTTGGGCAATTTCCCCACCGCCAAGACCTCACAGAAATACTCAGCAAACCTGCACAGTTGTTCCTGGGGGTCGGAGATCGGATCACCATTCCTTCCTTTAAGGAAGGTAACGGGTGCAGTGTTTCAAGTCACTCCTCTGACGGTGTTGAAAAGTGATCTGTGACCACGGGCTACGGAGGCAGGCTCCAGGTCATCAGCCCGCGACCACCACTCATCCTTGCACAGGCTCTCACCTAGCTTGAACACCTCCTACGTCGGCCAGGGTCTCTGGGGAGGTCTGGGCCGTGTATCCAGTGCAGCCATTCCAGCTGCAGGTAATACTTGGTGTTGCCTGCGAATTCTACCAAACACTTCGAGGCCGAGCTGAAAGACAACGATGTCCAGAGGCTGACACCATCGTGCTGCTTCGAAGAATCGCAAAGAAGAAGAAGACCATCACCATCATCTCGTCCTACCTGCGCCTTCATGGGAACATTTATTCCTTCCTCTGGCTTGGACTGTTGGAGCGGGTCAGTGGTGCCATGCCGAGATGTTGGCTCTCTCTCGCTCTTCCGATCTGCATCTGCTCGGGTACATCTGTTCCCTCCTTACTTGTTGTAGAATTATTATTATTATTTTCCTGTTGTCATTATGTCCTATAATGTGTCGCTATTGCTTGACTCTCAGCTAATCTGTCTCGATGTTATTGGCATGCCGTTCTCTCCACAGCCTTGTGCAGCGCTTTGTGACCCTCGGGTGAAAGGCGCTCTATAAATGCTATTATTATAATCATCATCATCATCACCATCATCAGCTGCATCAGCCACAGTCGTGAACCTCACCCATTTCCCATCGGCGATGTCAGCCCCAGATGCACGCGATGGTGAAATTCTCGCTTGCAGCTTTCATCAGCTATCCGAGACCAGGCCACTGTGGGTTTCAACGGGGGCCTAGGTGGACTTGCACACCACCAACCACCATCACCACCAACATTATCATCATCACCACCACAATCTGCGAGCCGTGATCAGGCCACTGTGGCTTTGAATTGGGTCCTAGATTGACGCCCACCATCGCGGAATAATGGCAGGCCCATCTTGACTCAGTTTTTCTGTCTCCCCGTTGTTGGCTTGACGTTCTCTCCACAGCTCGGATTATATATATTTAAAAAAATAATTGTTGCTGATTTACCGTTCTCAGTCGTTGACATGTCGTTCTCTCCGTAGCCCTGTGCAGCGCTTTGTGACCCTTGGGTGAAAAGCGCTCTATAAATGCTATAATTATTATCATCTTGCAGATGACTAGCACACACACTCTCAGGCAAGCACACTCATCTTACCCCTCCCGGCTCTTACACACAAAGACGAAGCCTGCTCAGCCCTACCTGCCACTCCCTTACCGCAACCCCACCCATGAGCGCCAACCATCGACAACCCACCCATCAATCCAGCGATCCCCTCCTAAGATCGACTCAGCCGCCCGCAAACCAACACTCCGCTACCCACCCTCCCACCGACCCACCCACCCGCCCATCTACCTGCGCTATATAAACCAGCCGCCCGCCTCACCGACTGCAGCATTACAGCTCCCAGCTCCGTTCGCAGCTCATCTCTCCGACCCACCTCGACCAAAGTCATGATGTCGTTCAGCGCCCGCTCGATGGGCAACTACGGCGGAGGATCGACGCGTCTCGGCCGAGGGGCGGCCAGCGTGTACGAGGGCGGCGGATCATCCGGTGGGTATCGGATCTCCCAGTCCTCCATGGGCGGAGGGTTCGGCTACGGAGGTGGTGGCGGAGGCGGAGGTGGCGGCGGGTACTCCTCGTCGTGCTTCCAGAGCTTCGGAGGAGGAGGATCCGGTGGAGGAGGTCTCAGCGGCGGCAACGAAAAGGTCGAGATGCAGGGGCTCAACGATCGCCTGGCTGATTATATTGAGAAGGTGAGAGGGAGGTCGTTGGAGGTGGCGTTGGTGTTGAAGGTGGCGGGTAAGTCCTACGTCCTAGAATGTATCGCAGTTGCTTGACTCTCAGTTAATCCGTCCAGATGTGATTGGCATGCCGTTCTCTCCGCAGCCTTGTGCAGCGCTTTGTGACCCTCGGGTGAAAGGCGCTCTATAAATGCAATTACTATTATTATAAACGAGCGAGTGGGTGATTGAGTGGGCGGGCGAGCGAGTGTCCAGGTGGGTGGGTGAGCGAGCGAGCGTTTGAATGAATGAGTGTGTAAACCGTTGGTTGATGCACGCGCAGCACTTGCCCCTCCAGACAGCTAAAGGCTACTTGGGGGATCTTTGCCTTTGCGGTGCAGGTTCGATTCCTGGAGACGGCCAACCAGGAGCTGGAGCTGAAGATCAAGGAGATGCTCAAAGGGCAAGGTCCATCACACAAGGACTACAGCGCGTACTACGCCACCATCCAGGACCTCAGAGACAAGGTGGGTGGTGGGTGGGTTGATGGGTGGGTTGGTTAGTCAATGAATGAACGAGTGGGTGCGTGAGTTATCCAATGGATGGGTGGGTGGATTATTGATTGGGTGAGTGATAGATAGATATAAAGATAGATAGATGTTTATTATTACATGGGAAAAATACCCAGTGAGCTTGCAAGCTTTTTACGGGACTCCTGCGACACGACAAACACGTGAATTGCTGACAATAATTGAAATATATACACGATTCATAAATAACCAATTTAAATCAACAACAAAATACATATTTACACGTTGCATTGCACAAATTTTTCATATAATATAAAATACACAGCATTGGGTGGATGGGTGAGTATGTGGTAGGGCGGGTGAGCGGGTGAGTTTAGTGGGTATGTACCACACTACCATCCAGGAGCTAAGAGGCAGCAAGGTGGGTGGGTCAATGAGTGGGTGGGTAGATGAGTGGGTGGGTGAGTTAGTCATAGATTGGGTGGATGGGTGGGCTAGTTAATTAATTAATGAGTGGGTTGTGTGGATTCCAATGGATGGGTGGGTGAGTAGTTCGTGGATGGGATGTATGGGTGGGTAAGTGGATGGGTGATCGGGTGCTTGAGTGGGTGCTTCAGTGGATGAGTGATCGGTTAATCGGACGATTGCACGTGGTCTAAGCTACACCATCCACCACTCCTCCCGTGACCCGTCAACCCCCGCGTGAATCCGCCGGTAGATCCTGGCTCAGATCATGGAGAACGCTCGGGTCAGCCTGGAGATTGACAATGCTCGCCTCGCGGCCGACGACTTCCGCAGCAAGTAAGTTCGTCTTCATTATCAAGTGAGATGCACCGCACACAAGTGTTAGAGACAGGCGCCAGCCTAAGAGATAGGACCAAGTGTTATAGACAAGAGCCAGCGTTAGAGACATGAGTCAGCGTTAGAGACATGAGTCAGCGTTAGAGACAGGAGTCAGCGTTAGAGACATGAGTCAGCGTTAGAGACAAGTGCCAGCGTTAGAGACATGAGCCAGCGTTAGAGACATGAGTCAGCGCTAGAGACATGAGTCAGCGCTAGAGACATGAGCCAGCGTTAGAGACATGAGTCAGCGTTAGAGACATGAGTCAGCGTTAGAGACATGAGTCAGCGTTAGAGACATGAGCCAGCGTTAGAGACATGAGCCAGCGTTAGAGACAGGAGGCAGATCTTGCAAGCTCACAAAGCATCTGCTGCTGTAATAATGAACAAACAAACGCAAAACAAATCTATCAATCTGTCTGCCCCTCTGTCTCCCCATCTCTACCCCGCTGCCCCCCGCCGCTGGTGGGAGACGGAGCTGGCTCTGCGGAGCTCGGTGGAAGCCGACATCAACAACCTGCGCGGCTTGCTGGACGAGTACGGCATGGCACGCATGGGGCTCGAGGGAGAGATCGAGGGCCTACGGGAGGAGCTCATCTTCATGAGGAAGAACCACGAGGAGGTGAGACGCGTTGTGCAGAGAGACAGGGGGTGGAATGGAGGGTCGACAGAGGGGCTGTTAAGGCTATACGGTGGGATCAAGGTAGAAGCGTTCACGTCGCGATCCCTGTCAAGTAATACACTCGGTGTATTACCTGCAAATTCTACCAAACACTTCGAAGCCGAGGAGCTGAAAGACAACGATGTCCAGAAGCTCAACAGACGACAGAAGCCGCCTCAGTCTGGAGCAAGAAGAGAGGCCAATGCCCGCCGCCTTTAAGGCCAGCCACTGGCTATTATATCTATAAATGTCGAAGGGCTGTCTGCGACTAAAGAAGAACTTGTTGCAATGGGGGAAACTGTCGTGTAGCCGTCGCGCTTCGAAGAATCGAATCGAATTCGAACAGAACTTGACCCTGCAGTCTGTTGAGGTTATACCGGGGGAATATTTGTCTGTCGTCTCAGCGCGACAGGTGCTACTCCCTTGCAACGCTCGTCCCTGCAGCAACAAATAATAGTACAAACGTATCAGCGATCTTACAACGAGCCAAGAACGACTGAGTAACCCAGCAATGCCGTCAATCGAGAGAGATGTCAACGTAGATCTCGGTACTGTCATCGAAAAATGTGCACAAATTAAAAGCAGGGCGATTTGAAATAAACCTGAGCACACTAGCATTCAATGCATTTTACTTTAATTAAATAAGTATTTTTTTTTTAAATACAATACATGTGCTTGGTGGGTAAGGGGTTCAATACTGGACTAGTGGAAGGGACTCAGGGAGTGCTAACGGTCCGCGGGTTAGGGGGCGCGATACTTGCCTTGCCCCGGGCGCTGGCAACCCACGCCGCGCCGCTGCCCTACAGTGTGTCGCTGCTACACGGGGGATGTTTGTCTTCGTGTGCAGGAACTCGCTGCGCTGAGGGCACAGCTGGCAGGCTCGTCAATGTCGGTGGAGGTGGACAGCACCAAGGGCAAGGACCTGCACAAGATTCTGGCCGAGATCAGAGCTCAGTACGAGTCGATGATCGCTCGCAACCGCGTGGAACAGGAGGAGGCCTTCAACAAGCAGGTGTGTGCGGGTGTGGGTGCTGATGTTCACCGAAACGGGTCTACGAGCACGGTGGCGTCGTGGGTAGCGCTGCCGCCTCACAGCAAGAATCCACGGGTTCGTATCCCGGCTCGGGGGCCTTTCCGTGTGGAGTTTGCATGTTCTCTCCCCGTGTCCGCGTGGGTTTTCGCCACCGGGCACTCCGGTTTCCTCCCACCGTCCGAAGACATGCTGCCAGGTTAATTGGCTTACTGAGTAAATTGCCCCGGGTGCCCTGCGATGATGGGACTAGCGTCCCATACTCGGTGTTCCCCTGCCTTGCGCCCTGTGTCTGCCGGGATAGGCTCCGGCTCACCGCGACCCTGTAGAGGATTAAGCGGTTTCTGAAAATGAATGGATGGGTGTATGAGCGCCTGTTTGCCAGTACAGGCGGTCCCCGGGTTACGAACGAGTTCCGTTTTTAAGTCCGTCTGTAAGTCGAATTTGTATGTTAGTCGGAATAGTTAACGTACGGTTCAGATCAGCTTTTGTCCCTATGTCTCTCCCTGTCGCTCACCCTCCCTCCCTGTCTCCCTCCGTGTTTGTCTTTAAGGAAGTGACGGCCATCTTAGGGGACGCTGGCAGATGTTTGCCGCTTTTAAGATTGCCAGTTTCACGACCATTCAGTGTATTCGAAGCAGCCTTAATCGTTTAATTTCTGTTGCTTTGGTTTTTTTTATTAGTTATTTTTTCTGTCATTGTTGACATGCCGTTCTCTCCGCGGCCCTTGTGCAGCGCTTTGTGACCCTCGGGTGAAAGGCGCTATCTAAAATGCTATTATTATTATTAATTAGTCAAATGTTTGTCTTAGTATATGGTATATATTTTAACTAAAACATTTAAAGTATAATAATACGGTTATAATTATAAACCGCTGAAAACGTGCAGTGTTTTGAGCGTCACGCAAAGTAGTCCGCCCGTTCGTTAGTACGATCCAGTGTACGTAACTTGATTTTTTTTAAATAATAGGCTTTACGGAGCTCGGTACGTAAGTACGGTTATTCGTAAGCCGGGCGTTCGTAACCCGGGGACTGCCTGTACATATCGCCCATCCATCTATCCATTGGGTGGGACACCGACGCGCTTCGGGGCGAAACCATTCTTATCGGTGAGGCGCGACACTCAAAACGCCCGTGTGTCCGCCGTCTCGCGTCTGCAGGCTCAGACGGTGCAGACGGTGGCCGTGCAGCAGAGCCAGGCGTCTCAGGCCGCCAAGGTGGAGGTGACAGAGACGCGGCGGGCCATGCAGAGCATGCAGGCTGAGTTGGACTCCCTCCGCGGGCTGGTGAGACGCCACGACCACCAACAAACAAACAACCGTCTTTCGCCACTAAGTGGTGGTGACGTCACCACGTCGCCTGTGCCAGGCCACATGCACCCCGAGGCCACGTGAAGTGTCGAAGGCTCGTCGACAGGAGGTCACAGGGCAGACCCAAGGTGTCACGATGGGCTGCCTGACCGAGATGACTGGCAGATGCACCACCTGAGCTCCCTACCGTGCCAACCATCACCGCCACCACCATCACCACCAAAGACAAAGATCCCCCGTGTAGACTTAACAGACTGTAGGGTCAAGTGCCGTTAGCGAGTAGCACCTATGAAGGTCGACACGGCACGCGAGAGAGTGGGTACCACCACCACCACCATGACCTCTCTCCTGCCCGCAGATCCGCTCGCTGGAGGACCAGCTCCAGGACACGGAGGAGCGCAACGCGCGCGAGCTCTCCACCTACACGATGCAGATCCAGCGGCTGGAGGCGGAGCTCGGCAACCTGCGCTGCGGCATCAACCAGCAGCTGAAGGAGTACGCGGAGCTGCTCAACATGAAGATGAAGCTGGAGGCCGAGATCGCGACCTACCGCCGCCTCCTCGAAGGGGAGGACAGCCGGTGAGTTGGCCGCGTTGTCGCCGGCAGCGCTCGCCCGAACATCCCGTGCGAAGGCTACCTGGAGGCGCTTGGGTCAACAATGTCTTGCGCGGCTCCACCTCGTCGAACTCCACCTCCACGACATCCGCCGTCTCATCAACCCTCCCCGTTCCCTCTCCGCAGGATGAGCAACGTGTCTGCCAACTCCACCTCTGGCCTGGTGACTGTCGGAGGTGGAAGCGGTGGAGGCGGAGGAGGTGGTGTCATGATGGGAGGTGGTGGTGGTGGTGGTGGAGGTGGTGGTGGTCACATGAGCATGTCGATGAGCAGCAGTGGCAGCGGTGGTGGTGGTAGTTCCATGAAAACCACAACCACAACCACCAAGGAAAGCAGTTATTCCACGGGCTACCGCTCATAAGCACAGGTGAATACCGCCGCTGGGAGTGGATGGGCGAGTGAGACCCTGGCAGG
>JAZEWU010000003.1:1233048-1247355 GCA_036362915.1 Geotria australis | reverse complement strand
ACGTGAACGCTTCTACCTTGATTCGCCTGGGGATGTGGGTGTCTGGGTTTAACCAGGCTGGATTGTGTGAGGAGCCCACAAATATTAGAAATATCTGGACAAGGTCCCATTCGTGAGCTCCTCCGGCAGGCGATGCTGAGGTGGCTGGGCCATGTAGCCCGCATGCCCGGCCATCGCATGCCCAAGCAACTACTGTTTGGCCGGATAGAGGGAGTTAAACGGGCACAGCACGGGCTAGAGAAGAGCTGGACTGATGCGTCACAGGAGGACCTAGAGCTGAGTGGACTTACAGAAAACTGGTACCAGCGGTGTCAGCCTGTGTGTCTGTCTGCCTGTCCCATACCTATGAAGAGACCCCGGAGGCGGTGATGGAGATGTATTATAATTTATTAAACACACGGTGTAAAGCAAACATTGGTTTATTCGAGTGGTTAACCATAACCTGGGGAGCTCAACCTTTCTGTGGCTCTCTGCTTTCCCGCCCTTAGCCAAACCATCCGGACGTCATAGTTTTTTGTGACGTTATCCCGCCTCCCCACTCCTATAGAGGAGGTGCCTTTCGCGAGTCTCTCTACACCTATCTATCCGTATACCAGGTGTCGTGTGTAAAAGTTATGTTTTTGTTGTTGTTTTAAATAGCTGCGTTTCTTATTTACTGTTGCGTGTGTCAATGTATATGTTCTTGTGCTTCAATGTTAATTGTTTAATTTAGATTGGCGTTGCTTCCTCCTCATGTCTGTCTCTCTGTCTTCCTGTCTCTGTGTCCCTGTGTCTCCCCCTGTCGCTCACCCTCCCTCCCTGTCTCCCTCCGTGTTTGTCTTTAAGGAACTGACGGCCATCTTAGGGGACGCGGGCAGATTTTTGCCGCTCTTAAGATTGCCTGCTTCACGACCTTTGAGCGTATTCGAAGCAGCCTTAATCATTTAATTTTTGTTTAGTTTTTTTTCTGTCGTTGTTGACGTGCCGTTCTCTCCGCGGCCCTTGTGCAGTGCTTTGTGACCCTCGGGTGAAAGGCGCTCTATAAAATGCTATTATTATTATTACTACCAGGCTCAGGCCGGGTGGCTGCAGCACGATTTCGGACACCTGTCCGTGTTCTCGTCGTCCCGGTGGAACCGGCTGCTGCACAAGTTCACCATCGGGCACCTGAAGGGCGCCTCGGGCAACTGGTGGAACCATCGCCATTTCCAGCACCACGCCAAGCCCAACGTCTTCCGCAAGGACCCCGACGTCAACATGCTGCGCGTGTTCGTGCTGGGCAAGACGCAGCCCGTCGAGGTCAGTCGCTGGGTCTGTGAGCCTCTGTGAGTCTGTGCGAGTCTGTGAGGGGCTTAGTGTGAGCCTCTGTGCGAGTCTGTGGGCGATGTGTGATGCATCTGTGTGAGTCTGTGTGTCACTTTGTGAGTTTGGGAGAATGTGGGTCTCTTTATGATGATTCTGTGGATCACTGTGTGATGAGTGTGTGGGTCTCTTTGGTAGTCTGCGGGTCTGTGTGAGTTGGTCTCTGTGTGAGTCTGTGGGTCTCTGTGAGTGTGTGAGGATGTGGGTCTCTGTGTGATTGGGTGTCTGAGTGAGTCTATTAGTCTGTGTGAGTCTGTGGTGGTCATGATGTGATGATAGTAGTAGTGGTGATGACACCTGTGGCCTTCACAGGTGCTACTCGCTAACGGCACTTGACCTTACAGTCCTGTTAAGGCTATACACGGGGATCTTTGTGTAGCAAAATGAATGCTCATTCATGTTCTCTACCCACCCACAGTACGGAGTCAAGAAATTGAAAATTCTTCCTTACAATCAACAGCACAAATACTTCTTTCTCAGTGAGTACTGTGTGTGTATGTGTGTAAGGTGCACCTGGCCTGGCCCAGGCGCCTTGGTGACGTCACAGCCACTTAGTGGCAAACGTTGTGTGTGAGCTTGTGAATGAGTGATTGGATGTGTGGGTAAGTGGGTGGGTGAACACCCCCCCACCCCCCAACCTCGGAGTCCCTCCAGAGTCAGGAATGTACTTGCTTGTGGCCACGTTCAATGTCCGAACGTTCACTGCAGAGGAGAGGCTGCCACTCCTCTGTCGGGAGCTGGACCGGTACCGCCTGGACCTTTTTGTAACACAGGAGGTCTGGTGGACTGGTTATAGTCAGTGCCGGATTAATGCATGGGCTCTAGGGGTCGGCGCCAGCTGGAGGGCCTCCAGATATTAAGTGAAAAGTTATTTCATTTGGACTGCTGCCACCGCGACCCTCACCAGGACAAGCGGTTTAAAAAATGGGTGAATGGATAGTTATTTCATTTGCGAACGCTGAATCAAAGTATAAGCACTCTAAATTATCTATTTTTAAAAAGGGTTCAATTAATATACTGTATATATATATTTGTAGCAAACATACTACGCAAAAATAAACACTGTACCGTATACATAGATATCCTATGATGGTGTGTTACTGGGGGCCTCACGGTACCTGTAGCCCAGAGGCCTACAAAATCTTAATCCGGCTCTGGTTCCAGTGTATGTGTTTGTGTGTGTGGCGAGGTTGCCACAATGCTGTCGGGAGCTGGACCGGTACCGTCATCGCCTATATGGAATACAGGCAGTTTGGTGGACTGGGTCTGCTGTGTGTGTGTGGGGAGGTTGCCACTCCTCTGTCGGGAGCTGGACCGGTACCGCCTAAACCTCTGTGGAATACGTTACGTCCGGTGGACGGGGTCGGGCTGCAATGTTACCGCTGCACCACACCCTTATGTTTACGTTTGTCTGTGTTGCAGTTGGACCACCTCTCCTCATCCCCATCTACTTCCACCTGCAGATCATGAACACCATGTTCAAGAGGAGAGACTGGGTGGTGAGTACGGGACTGCGGGGTTCATAATGGCCGGGTCGGACCCCCCTTGCCCCTAGAGCCTCACACAGGCTGTAGTGGCAAGTGCTGTTGGTAGCGAGTTAGATAGATAGGTGTGTGTTAGTTTCACAAAGTGTCACGTTTACAAAGTGTCCACTTGGCTACCACTGGCAAAACTAGTCTATGACGGAAGCCGTCTCTGGTGTTTAACACCGGCGAGACTGGGTCTAACATTCGTGAGACAGGGTATAATAATTAACAACTTGACCCGAGCTATTAATGCAGTGACATTTGCATTGTCTAAGAACGCCTGCCTTTTGGCAGCAATTAGCAAATCACAGACAGGGCTACTAAAACAGCTGTCTGGTGTTGGGCCAATAAGTTTGAAAGACAATGCATTATCATAGCATTCATTTGCATGTTTTTCGCCACAAGCATGTGTGGCTGCTTGAAAACTGGAACCTTTGCAAAAAGGTGTCTATTTATTGTTTAAAGATCTTAACAGGCTCTGACACTGCTGAGACTAGGCTATAAAGAAAGCTGGCTCTGTTGTGGGCCAATCACGTTCAAGGACGATGCATTAATGATCAAAGCATGTTGTTTGCACGTTTTTGCCACAAGCATGTGTGGCTTCTTGCAAACATGACACTTCGTGAAAGGTGTCTATGTAGTGGTTTTTTTCAGATCGTAACACTTGTATCATTGCCGGAAAGTAAAACCTTGAACGTTTGTCCATCACGGGGGGCCTTTGTGTGTGTCTTTGTCTTTGTCAGGATCTCGCCTGGTCTGTGACCTATTACATCCGCTACTTCCTCACCTACACACCTTTCTTCGGGGTGCTGGGAGCGATGGCACTTATCTTCGTGGTCAGGTGAGTGGTGATGGAACATCATCACCGTCATCATCATCATCATCTCTAACACCGTGACTCCCATCTCCAACACAGTGACTCACATCTCTAACACAGTGACTCACATCTCTAACACAGTGACTCCCATCTCCCACACCGTGACTCCCAAAGCTAACACAGTGACTACCATCTCTAACACCGTGACTTCCATTACTAACACAGTGACTCCCATATCTAACACCGTGACTCCCATCTCTAACACAGTGACTCCCATATCTAACACCGTGACTCCCATCTGTAACACCGTGACTGCCATCTCTAACACTGACCCCCTGTGCTGTTCCCCAGAGTGATCGAGAGCCACTGGTTTGTCTGGGTCACCCAGATGAACCACATCCCGATGGACATCGACCACGAAAAGCACAAGGACTGGACCACCATGCAGGTCAGGCTCGATCATAGTACCAGGCTAGGTGCACCACCAGGTCACGGGACAGACCCAGGTTGCCATTGGCTGACTGCTGTACCAGGCTAGGTGCAGGAGGAGGTCACAGGACAGACCCGGGTGTCAGGGGCTGGTTTTTAAAAAAACACTCATTAATTATTTGGCCGATAACGTCCACCCCTCGGGTGAAAGGCGCTATATAAAACGCTATTATTATTATAATATATAGTAAACATTGTGTGGCAATATGGCGCCGGCAATCCGCCTGGCTGCCTCCTCCGCCTCTCTGCGCTTTCCTCGCTACGCCTCTGAGTCGTTCTCTCGTCGAAGGAGTACCTTCGACAGTGAATGAAAATGTGCGCGTTATAAGTGTAAATTATTATCATTATTTATTAAGATAACTGGCAGAGGCACCACCTGTGCTCCCTACTCTGCCAACACAGACACAGACAAATATCCCCCGTGTAGCCTTAACAGACTGTAGGGTCAAATGCTGTTAGCAAGTAGCACCTATGAAGACCGACACGGCACACAAGGGGGTGGCTGGCCCAGCTCCACGTCCGGCCGCCTTTTATCCCTTGCGGAAACGTTTACACACCACACTAGGTAGTCATTTGTGACCGAGTCGACCTAGGGGATGCCCAGGACTGCTTCAGAAAATTGTCACCGGCGTTGGTGACCGCGAGCAGCAATCGAACTCGGCTTGCCGGGTTCGTAGCGCAGTGTGGTGTTAACAGCTGCACCACCGCTCCCCACTCACACAGACACATGGGTCGGCCTAAGTCCAGATCCTCTGGTTGGTAGGACCAAAGAACCTTTTTGCCGTTGTACAAGTAATGTAGAAAATACGAGGTTTTACCCTTTCCGGCAATAAGACAACAGTGTTAAGATGTTTAAACACTAAGTGGACACCTTTTTGCAAAGGCTCCAGTTTGGTTGGTGATGTTGTCGCGTTTCCTGCTCACAGCTGGAGGCCACGTGTAACGTTGACCAGTCGCTCTTCAATGACTGGTTCAGTGGACATCTCAACTTCCAGATCGAGCATCAGTGAGTGATGGAACATCGTCATCATCATCGTCGTCACGATCACCATCAGAATTATCATCATCGTCGTGACCAATAACATCATAATATATAGGAAGCAGTGTGTGGCAATATGGCGCCGGCAAACCGCCTGGCTGCCTACTCCGCCTCTCTGCGCTTTCCTCGCTACGCCTCCCGAGTCGTTCTCTCGTCGAATGCGTACCTTCGACAGTGAATGAATATGTGCCACGCGTTATAAATCTAAAATAATTATTATTATCATCACCATCAGCATTATCATGATCGTCATGACCATGAACATTATCACCGGCCAATGCAATGGATCTCCATAATAACCTATGCCATCATCGTGGCTTTCAAAGGCATCATCAGCATGACCATCATCGACACCACCCACATCACCAGCATGTCTTTGTTTGTTGTTGATGGTGAGAGTTGCTTTCCAAAGCCGATTCTTCGGGATAGCCGTGTCACTGAGCGCTCCCCCTCTCTCCAGTCTATACATACAGACTATAGTCTATATGTACAGTCTATGGTCTATTCACACACACTACAGTCTACACAGTCTAAAGTCTATACACAGTCTACGGTCTAAACATGCAGTATATAGTCTATACATATCGTCTAAAGCCGTGTCACTGAGTGCTCCCCTCTCTACAGTATATAAATACAGTCTATAGTCTGTACATACAGCCCATAATCTACACATACAGTCTATAGTCTACATATAGTCTCTACATACAGTCTATAGTCTATAGCCGTGGCACTGCGCGTTCCCCCTCTACTTCGCGATGACTGATGATGATGTTTACGATGTTTGATGTTTCCAGCCTCTTCCCCACGATGCCGCGTCACAATTACCACAAAGTGGCTCCACTCGTCAAGTCTCTGTGCAGCAAACACGGCCTAGACTACCAGAGCAAACCGCTGCTCACAGCCTGCGTGGACGTAGTCAGGTGAGACCACGGGGGAGACACGGGGGAGACGTGGGGACACGGGGTACACCGGGAGACACGCGGAGAGACGGGAGACGTGCGGTAGACGGGGAGACACAGGGGAGACACCGGGGAGACAGTGCAGACATATACATACACTTGCTCCCTTATATTCAGGTGTAGACTTTTGACTTTTAGATGAATTGTATTGTTGCAGCAGCGGCAACTTCCCCGTCATTTACAGTTCACACAATGTACAAAAAACATACACAATACACACACTATATACATGATACCCATTAAACACTATATACATGGTACCCATTATACATGTGTAGAGACCCGAGACGAGGAGTGGAATTCAGCAACGTTAATCAACAACGCATTACTAAACTACAGAACGTATGTACAGGGCTTTTGGAATGTGTAAGTCTATTGCTAGAGTGGAGATCTTCATTCGCCGACCACTACACACGAGGCACCAACACAGCTCCTGCCTCTGACTCCGAGCTCCGGCCTCGAGCGAACCCAACCCTCTCCTTAAGTAGGATCTCTAGCTGGGCCCACCTCCCAGACCTGTCACTCAAACTTCGTTAGCCTCCGGACCAATCAGAGGGCCCGCACATATGCGCCACCACGTGCCTCCTACGTCGGCGCCTCCAAGTCTGTCTCAGTAATTACCAGGTGCCGCGGTGTCTGCAACAGTGCGGGCCTCTTTTTAGACTTACGACCAAATCGGCTTACGACGGCGTCGTCGGAACGTCACCCCGTCGTAAGTCGAGGAGAGACTGTATGTTTCAGGAGTTGGAACCTACCCATCTACATCGGCTCGGGCGACTTTCTGCGTGGAGTTTGTGTGTCCTCCCCCTGTTCTGCGTGGGTTTCCTCCGGGTTCTCCGGTTTCCTCCCACAACTTAAAATAAACACTCATTAATCATTTGGCCGATAACATCATCATATATAATAATAATAATATTTATATAGCGCCTTTCACCCGAGGGTCACAAAGCGCCGCACAAAGCTGCGGAGAGAATGACATGTCAACAACGACAGAGCACGCCATATTGTGGCAATATGGCGCTGGCAAAAACGCTTGGCTGCCTCCTCCACCTCTCTGTGCTTTCCTCGCGCCTCTGAGTCCTTCTCTCGTCTCATGAATACCTTCGACATTGAATGAATATGTGCGCGTTATAAATGTAAAATTATAATTACAAAATTGTGATTCTCTGTTTCGCTCTCTCTCCGTGGGACTGCAGGTCGCTTAGGGAGTCCGGGGAGCTGTGGCTGGACGCCTACCTACACAAGTGACCCTGTCTGAGACTCCAACCCGTGAATTTTCACCTGCAAAGCGTCTCACACACACACACACAGCCGCGCGTGTGTTGCAATGTCTCGGCCGCCCGCGTCACTCCCACAATGCCGTGTCCTCTGATGCAGCGATCGCATCACTTCCTCCACGCCGCTTCCTCTACAGTACAGTAGGGTGCAGTGGTAAGGTGTGCTGTGTAGCACTGTACGCCGGGTACAGTGTACAGTACACACGGTACAGTGCGTACAGTGAACACTCGCACACAAAGACACATACGCACTAAACACAGGCAAGTGATACGCCACACGCTAAGATTCTATGTCGGCTAAGGCCGCTATTCTCAACTGGTGGGTCGCGACCCATCAGTTGGCCTTGAGCGCCACCTAGTGGTCCGTGGAGACCAGACACGGAGTGTGCCAAGTGGGCCTTGAGGTGCACAAGGTTGAGAAGCCCCTGCGCTATCAACTCACACTTCACAGTGCATAGTACTCACACAACACCACGTTTCACATTACTCAGACATGACACTACCATCATTCACACACACACACACACCAAGACTCCACACACAGACACCAACACTCCACGTCACACACACACACATGCACACAGCCCCACGTGACCCACAGCAATCTCGGTTGTCACGGAAATCCGCACGGGAATTTTACTCTGCTTTGTACAGAGCCGCAATCGGTGCTTTTTAACAGAGCGTGTGTGAGTGTGTGCTCGCTAGTCGCCCCCCCCCCCTGAGCTACTCCCTTCCCTCATAACCAGGCCGGGTTCTATCCACTCCGGGGCCTAACACGCGGCCTCCTGGCTTCAGACGGGCCAATCGGCAGGCGCCCCTCGATTCTCCGCGTTAAGTCGTACGCCAATCGCAAGATGGTGTCGCGTCGACCAATACGGACAGGCGTGGAAGCTTTCGGCCAATCGGCAGGCCACTCGTTTTATTGCGCCAATCGGAAATGGCGACCGTGATGTTGACTTGACCAATGGAGACGGCCGTTGGTGATGCTGGCCAATTGGGTATCTGCGTTATGATTGTCGCGCAAACGACGTCAGTGTTAAATTGGCCAATGGCACGGCGGCGTGATGCTGGCCAATCAGATGGTGACATTGGTGTTGAGTCGGCCAGTCAGACGGCTGTCGGTGATGTTCGGCCAATCAGGTCACTCTAGTCGGCCGCGCTGCACTGAATCGGCCATTCGATTGGTGGCCGCGTGTTAATTATCCAGCTCGTGTGGCGGCGTGACGCCAGCCAATCGGAACAAAGTATTTGAATGAGTGAGCCGTGTCGAATCAGCCAATCATATTGCAGCGCTCTGCGCATTTGCTTATAGATGGTTCGTAGTGTTGAAATTGGCCCAATGTAGTGGCTAGGTCGGTTTGGCCAGCCTATTCATTCATTGATTCTCAATCCTTTAGAGGGTTGCTGTGAAAGCCGAAGCCTACCCCGGCAGACACAGGACGCTAGGTAGGAGGGCTGTACCCAGGATGAGACGTCAGTCCATCACAGGGCACCGGGGGTGATTTAGTCAGGTCAATTATCCTAGGCAGGAGCAGCAGCAGCTGCAGCAGCTGCAGCAGCATGTCTTTGGACTGTGGGAGGAAACCGGAGTGCCCGGTGAAAACCCACGCAGACACGATGAGAGACACGCAAACTCCACACAGCAGGAAGGCGGCACCCGAGCCGGGAATCGAACCTGGCCGCTTGTTGCTGTGAGGCGGCAGCCATACTGCACAGACACCGTGCCGCCCATCTCTCTCCATCTCTCCCTGCATATGGTGCTTGGTAGGCTGAGTGTGATCGGATCGACTGGTGTGGCTTCTGAGGGGGGATCTGTGGGTATCGGTCACCGGCTGGGCCAGTGACCTACTGCATACACACACACACACAGGTTCTGACCAGTTCAACACCAGTTCCAGGGAGTCAATCGTCTCTCCTCCTCCAAACTCCCAAAACCTGCGTTTCATGCTTTAACCGACACCACCCCCTTTCAAATGCCGTACGAGCTGCCTACACACCGCACTTGCCTGATGATTGTTGAACGTCTCCCGCGTGATTAAAGAGGAGGCCCAGTTGAAGTTTAGGATAGAGCATGCGTGTGTGGGGAACGGTGGCGCAGCGGTTAGCGCGTTGCACTATGAACCCGGCGACCAGATTTCGAATCCGCCTCATGGACACCAACACCAGTGACGATTTTACGAACCGGTCCTGGGCCTCCTGTAGGTTGACGCAGCCTCAATTGAGTACTTGGTGCGGTGTGTAAACACCGCAATTAGGGAGGGCTGATTGAAGTTCAAGACAGCGAACAGCACTTGACCCTACAGTCTGTTAAAGGCTCTACGGGGGATCTTTGAGTTTGTGGAGAGTGGTGGTGCAACCCATGACATCTGAGCCTGTCCCGTGAACTGAACTCCTGGTAGAATAGATGAACGGTCCGGTCCACAGATTCTTGCTCCGTACGGAGCGTCCGTCAAAGTCACGAGGCAGCAGAGATCCCATTTCAATTGCAATTCTAAGCGGATGAAACGAATTAAGTTGCCAGCCGCGAGGGATTTTTACAATCTCGATGGAATGTTTGCGCTTTTTCCATCGAAGCCAGTTTTAATAAAGCCCAGAGCTGGTTGTTGGTGGCCCTTGATCGCCCTTCGATGATCACGAGAATCGCTCTCAAGAGCAGCTCTTTTGGGATAGCCGTGTGACTGGGCGTTCCTGGGCCGTGTCGATGTAGGGTTGTGACGGCTCAACGGACGACGATTACGATTTGTTGCACGCCGCTGTGCGTATTTCTTCTGCGTTGAAGAGAGAGACCGACTCGGAGGTGGCGAGGGGGAAGGCAGCCACGCGGTTAGCCGGCGCCAACATTCGCCAGGCAATGCATTCTATATATTATGATGTTACCGGTTAATTAATGATTGTTTTTATCGAGGATAGAATTGTTCTTGAGAGTTGCTCTTTTGGGATAGCCGTGTAGACCGTTCTCATCGAGCCGTGACAACAATTAATGCAGAGTAGGTTCGCTCGCCACGGCTGTCCCCGAACAGAAGCTCTGAGCGACAGATCTGATCGCGCGTTGAGCCGTCACAAACCCACACGGATGCGATGATTCGTGAATTAGAAATATAACGTTTTTAAAGATTGAATTCGCGTGACTGTAAGATTTGTTGTGACTGAGCGAGGGGAGAGTGAGCGGATTTGGGTGGATATTGAGATGTTTGACTCCATTGTGTTCATTACTTTTACTTGTTCTTAGCGCCGTGTGCAAACTTTCAAAATGAGAAAATTAAACTTTGGGAAGATGTGACCTTGACTCTGTGTTGTCCGTGTGGGATCCACCACTACCTCCCCCACCTCAACCATCACCTCCTCCACCAAAGACAAAGATCCCCCGTATAGCCTTAACAGACTGTAGGGTCAAGTGCCGTTAGCGAGCACCTTTGAAGGTCGAGACGGCACACGAGGGGGTGGGTGACCAGCACCACACCAGGCCGCCTTTGTCTCCCTAGTGGCAATGTTTACACACCGCACAAGGTACTGATTTGAGTCCCGGGAATTGTTCAGAAAATCATCACTCGTGCTGGTGGCCGTGAGCGGGATTCGAACTCGTGTAGCAAAGTTTGAAGCTCAGCGTGATAACCACTGAGCCACCACCACCGCCTCCAGCACCACATCACCATCTCCACCAGAGATGGGAGTCGCGGTGTTAGAGACAGGAGCCAGTCTTTAGACAAAGGAGCTTGCAGGCTCACTGTGTATCTTCTGCTGTAATAATGAACGTCTATATATCTCCACATTCCTGCTCAGTAAGCTCGCCGCGTGCCTCTCGCCACTGAGCTAGCTATGTCAGGAATTAGGGGCCGCATTACTTCTTAATTCCTCTGGAACGCTAATAGTAAATAATCCCTGATAAGCTATGGAAATCCGCTTGCTGTGTAGCGAGTAGCGGGGCAGCCTCACAGCTAGAAATGCCCCGGGTTCGATTCCCCGCTTGGGTGCCGCCTGTCTGTGTGGAGTTTGGGTGTGTCTCTCTCTCTCCGTGCCAGAGACTGCGTCCAATATATTATGATGTTATCGGCCGATTAACTAATGAGTGGGAGGGGGGGGTTTCGTGGGAGGAAACCAGAGAACCCGGAGGAAACCAACGCAGAACAAGGGGAGAGAATTACACAAACTCTAAACAGAAAGGCGCCCGAGGCGGGAATCGAACCGCCTCGGCCAGGACCTTCTCTCTGTGTGGAGGAGGCGTGGATGTCACCACTCTGCCTCCCTCAGCTCACACATTAAACAATGACTCAACTTCACTCTGTAACGAATGAATGAATTGCTGTTCCTTCCGATGCTCAAGTAAGACCATTCATTGCGTTACGAGCCCAGGGACTTTCAATGAATGGAGTCTTTATCTCTGTCTATGGCTGCACTGTGTTGGTGGCTGTGGAGTGTGAATCGCTGCAGCCTCACAGAATGAAGCAGCCCGGTTCGATTCCGTGTGGCGTTTGTGTGTCTGTCTCTCTCACCGTGTCCGCGTGGATTTTCTCCGGGTACTCCGGTTTAATCACACAGGGTAAAGACACGCTGCTGCCACTCACTCACTCACTCACACACTCACCTAACCACTCACCCACCCACCCATCCACTCACCCAATCACTCACTCAGGCACTCACACACTCACCAAACCACTCACCCACCCTCCCATGCACTCAAACAGCCACGCACCGCTCACTCACTTACTAGACAACCCACCGACTAACTCAAGCAGCTTACCCACTCACTCACCGACCAACCGAGTAATAGAGATAAGACCCAGCGTTAGAGGCATGAACCAGCGTTAGAGACGGGAGCCAGTGTTAGAGACATGAACCAGTGTTCGAGATAGGAGCAAGCGTTAGAGACAGGAGCCAATGTTATAATAAAAATAAAAATTTATATAGCGCCTTTCACCCGAGGGTCACAAAGCGCTGCACAATGGCCGCGAAGAGAACGGCATGTCAACAATGAAAAGAAAAAAGCAACCGATAAAAACCAAAGCAACAAAAAATAAATGATCAAGGCTGCTTCGAATAAACTCCACACTTCTAGCAAGGCGCCACCCGAGCCTGGAATCGAACCCGGGTCCTTCTCGCTGTGAGGCGACAGTGATACTCACCGCGCGACCCCCCAGTAGTGAAACAAAGGGTCATAAAAACCCAGTTGAACCCATTGTAAAATAATATAGTTGACATGCGACGAGAAGTTACACCCTAAAGACAGAGCTCCCCCGTGTAGCCTCAACAGACTGCAGGGGCAAGTGGGTTTTTTTTTGCTGTCTTTATGTCCTATAATTTATCGCTATTGCTTGACTCTCCGTTAATCTGTCTTGATGTTGTTGACATGCCGGTTCTTTCCACAGCCTTGTGCAGCGCTTTGTGACCCTTGGGTGAAAGTAGCACTACAAATGCGATGATTAATATTATTATTGTTAGCCAGTAGCACCTATGAAGGTCGGTCGCCTTTGTCTCCCTAGTGGCAATGTTTACACACCGCACGGGGTGCTCGTTTGAGGCTGAGTCGACCTAGGGGAGACCCAAACCCGGTTCGGAAAATTGCCACTGACCACCGCTCCCCACGCACACGCCTGAGCAGCCAGACATACAGGTCTGTCCACTGTTTGTGGCGCCAGTGAAGTTCAGACCGCGTAAGTTAGTTACCAACCGTCCTTCGGATTTGTTCAGAATTAACTGACACATTTTACATTCAAGTTGGTATGAAATGTGTCAGGTATTTACGGCCCAGCACGTGTATAGGATGTAGATTCTGGCTAATGGGTGGAGGGAGGAATAAAGGGTGGGAATTAAGTTTTCTAGGGTTTTCGCCGGGCACTCCGGTTTCCTCCCACAGTCCAAAGACATGCTGCTGCATAGGGTTAATAATTGGCTTGCGGACTAAATATCCCTCGGTGCCCTGTGATGGGACTGGCGTCCCATCCTGTGGATAGCCCTGCCTTTCGCCCTGTGTCTCCCGGGATAGACTCCGGCTCACCGCAACCCTGTACAGGATTAAGCGATTTCTGACGATGGATGGATGGTGGATGATGGGTGGTTACTCCAAGTCAAGACTGTCTTGCTGATGATGATGCTGCTGATGATGATAATGTTGCTGCTGAGACACGTCGGTGGTGAGTGTGACCGAGAGTAGCCTAGGAGCGTGACGCGGTGTCACACCACTCGCCCGCTCATCGCAATCCTTCCCCACTCTCTCCTCCTCTGTCAGACTCTGCCTCTCTAACTCTTCCTCCCTCTCTCTAAACTCTTCCTCCCATTTTCCTGACTCCCCTCCCTCCCTCTCTCGCTCGCTCTAACTCTGCCTCTCGACAATGCCGGGAGAGATGGATACATTTTGACAAACGCCAGCTGGGGTGGGCCGGTCAGGCGCTCTATACCCTATGAAAATTGAACCATGGTTTCTAAGTTTTTAATCGTTCGAGTGGTGAAGCAAGGTAGAAGCGTTCACGTCGCGATCCCTGTCAAGTAATAACTCGGTATTTACCTGCAAACATTTCGAAGGCGAGCCGAAAGACAACGATGTCCAGAAGCTCAACAGATGCCAGAAGCCCCTCAGCCTGGAGCAAGAAGAGAGGCCAATGCCCGCCGCCTTTAAGGCCAGCACTATTTATATCTCTAAATGTTGAAGGGCTGTCTGCGACTAAAGGAATAACCTGTCGCAATGGGGAAACAACTGTCATATAGCCATCACGCTTCGAAGAATCGAATCGGGATCGTCCGTGTGATCGGTTTGACGCGTGGGAGTCGCGAGTGAGTACGCGCTGCTGATGTGGCGCTGGCCTCGGCCACACTTCGCGGAGACATCTCCCAGTCCGTGTCTGATGGGTACCATGTATGTGTAGTG
>JAZEWU010000003.1:1214664-1225644 GCA_036362915.1 Geotria australis | reverse complement strand
GTATCACAGGAATCCCACTCATAAGCATCTCCCTCCCTCCTACCTTGAACGGCAAGCTTGCCGGCGCTGGTCGCCTCCCCGAGGTGATTGACGGCCACGGCCGTGTAGATGCCACTGTCCTTGCTGGTGGCGAGCGCCACGTGCAGGGAGCACACGCCGTAGGTGTCGCTGCGCCACACGTTGCCCGTCTCGGTGACGGGCTCCCCGTCGCACAGCCACGACACCCGGGGCCGCGGGTTTCCGCTCACCGCGCAGCTCATCTTCACGTCGTTGCCCGGAGGGGCCACGTGGTCCTTGAGGGGCAGCACGAACTCGGGAGCGAACTCACGCTCCTTGTCCTGGTACTCGTTGAGTTTCACCTCGAAGAGGTCTGGCGCCGGAGAGGGGAGCAAGTGGCGTGCAGAAGTGGGGGGGCAGAGGGGGTGACGGGCCCGGGCATCCATTTCAGGGGGGCATCCAATCAAAGAGTGAAATTAAACAGTCCCACAAGCGACACCGGAGTAGAGAACCCGTTACGTGTAAATACTATGCGTAATGCCGATTAACTCTTTCGGTGCGCCGTTGATGCCGATCGACATTATTTTTCACCGTCCGCTGTGCCCTGTCGACGACCGTCGACACGTTATAGTACTGCCTTGCAACTCATTTTATGAATGAATGATAGTTTCCCAAAGTTGTCACTAGATGGCTTGTTTTAACGGCAGCCTCCAAGACAGAACTGAAAAGTAAGTGCAGCGTCACATTTCTGAGTACTAGGACATAAACTTGAGTCTTGGGGGCATACAATCAAGGAGTCGGAGTTGGCCCCGGGCATCACCAAACCTCTGCACGCCACTGGAGGGGAGGTATGTAAAACGGGGGAGGTGAGAGTAGGAAGGAGGTAGGTGAGATGTTGTAGCCGGTGGGAGTGGGCCTGCCGCTTTCTCTCAACTAGCCGGAACACCTCCTCCGTCAGCCAGGGTCTCTGGGGAGGTTTGGACCGAATACCCAGTGCAGCCATTCCAGCTGCATGAGCCACAGTCCTGAACCTCACCCATTTCCATCATCATCAAGATAATTAGCTGCATGAGCCACAGTCCTGAACCTTACACATTTCCCCTCAGTATCAGGAGGAGGGGGGGACGATGTCAGCCCCAGCAGCAAGTGATGATGAAATTCTCGCTTGCAGCTTTCATCAGCTAGCCGAGACCAGGCCACTGTGGGTTTGAATGGGGTTCTAGGTGGACGACCACCACCGCCGTGGAAGAAGGGCAGGCGCATCTTACAGATGACTAGCCGATGGTCAGAGGGCAGATCAGCTCCAGGGTAGGTACTGGTGTCAAGGACATGGGCCCGCATCCGCTGTTCCGTCACTATATAGTCTAGCAGTTGTTCTTGCTTGGACCCGGCATGCGTCCATTCCATTCCACACCACCCCACCCACTCACTCATCTGCTTGAGCAATTGCCATGCCTGCACACTCACCCACCACCCTACAAAGACAAAGATCCCCTGTATAGCCTTGACAGACTGTAGCATCAGGTGCTGACAGCTAGCGACAGCCATGAAGGTCGACACGGCACACGAGGAGGTAGGTTTACACACCGCACGAGGTACTCATCTGAGGCCAAGTCGACTTAGGGGAGGCCTAAGACCGGTTCAGAAAATTGTCAGATCGTAGCCAGGTTTGTAGCTCAGCATAGCGCTAACCACCGAGCCACCACTCGCCACAAACTCTTCAAATCGTGCAGATTCCATATCCCCATCCACCACCCACTCACTCTTCTGCTTGGGCACCATCCAAGCATCCTTGCAGTCGGAGGGCTGGCTGACGCCCAGGTCGTTGCGCGCCATCACCCGGAAGAAGTACTTGCGTCCGGGCACGAGGTTGGTGACGGTGTAGCGCGTGTGCGCCACGCGGTCGGACAGGATGAACCAGCTCATGGTGCTGGAGTCGCGCTTCATCACCACGTAGTAGACGCGCTCCTCCGGCAGGTCGTCCGGCGACGGCTCCCACGTCAGCGTCACCGTCTGGCTGATCTCCTCTGCCAGGGTGATCTCGCCGGGAGGCCGAGGCACGTCTGTGGGTGGGTGGGTGGGTGAGTGGTTGGGTGGCTGGCTGGCTTAGTAAGTGGCTCAGTGGGTGAGTGGGTAGGTGATTGGATGGGTGGGTAAGTGGGTGTGTGAGTGGGTAGATGATTGGATAGGTGGGTGGGTGGGTGAGTAGGTAGATAATTGGACGGGTGGGCAGGTGGCTGAGTGGGTATGTGAGTGTGCAGCAGACTCGACGTTAACGTCCGCCTCAGTGCGTGACCAAGCTATGGGACCGACGATCCCCACCTGCCACAGTGACTCGTATCTTCATGGTCTCGGAGCCGGCCTCGTTGGCCAGAGTAACACTGTAGACCCCCGAGTCGGAACGATCGGCGCTCGAGATCACCATGTGGGTGCTCCCCCCCACCGTGGAGACGTTGGCGCGGTCCGGCAGGGCCATGGTATTCTTGTGCCAGGTCACGGTGGGCGTCGGGACTCCCTGTGGTGGGAGGGGGGGAAGAGCGGTGGTCCAGCGGTTAGCGTGCTCTGGTACCAATCTGGCTCTCACCCTGCGGTTGGATGGGTGGCCGTGTGGTGAGTGTGTGATGAGTGGGTGGTGAGTGTCATTTACCGAGAAGTGAACCCCCAGTCTGAGTGTCTCCCCAGCCTTCAGGAAGACGTAGCTCTGATGGCGAGAGCTGAGGTGGAACTTGGGAGCGGCTGGGAAAGTGGAGGTAAAGGGGGGAGAGATGGAGAATAGGGTAGGAGAGGGGAAGACAGGAGTCGTTGGTTTTCATCGACTTTAAGCAGCAAATCGACTTCACCGAACTCACTCACCAACACACCAACCAACAGAATAATCAACTCCACAACTAACCAGGCATCTCACTCACCAGCTAACCAACTCACTCAGCAACCAACCAACCAACTCACCATCTCGTCAACGGTCTCACCATCTCACAACTCACAACACATCTCACCAACTCACCACACAACTCGCTCACCAACCAACCAACCAACTCACCGGGCGGCGGCATGGCCACAACATACTTGTCCAGCTCCTTGGGCTCTCCGACCCCCGCCTCGTTCACGGCCTTCACCCGGAAGAAGTACTTGCCCTTCTCGCGAAGGCCCGAGGCGGTGAAGCGCGTTCCCACCACTAGCTCCTTGCTGCACCGCACCCACTCGTTGCTGTCCTCGGAGCGCATCTCCACGATGTACCCCTGGGGTTCGCTCCCCGAGCCGGGCGCCGGTGGCTTCCAGGCCAACGAGATGCTGGAGTAGGTGGTCTCGGTCACGTACAGGTCCTCGAGGATGCCAGGTGGGACTGTGGTTTGGGTTGCAGGGGTGGGGAGATGGGTGGTGGGGAGAGAGGTTGCGAGAGAGGAAGAGATGTTTGTTATAGCAGAGAATGCACAGTAAGCTTGCAAGCTCTGTATGCGGGATTCCTGCCATACGACACTGGTGACTGTCTAATGCTGGCTCCTGTCTCTGACACTGGCTCCTGTCTCTGACACTGACTCTTATTCTTACACTGGCTCCCGTCTCTAACATTCATTAATTTATCGTCAGAAACCGCTTAATCCTGTACAGGGTTGCTGTGAGCCGGAGCCTATCAGGGCAGACACAGGGCACAAAGCAGGGCTATATCCAGGATGGAACGCCAGTCCATCCTTCCTCTGGCTTGACTGTTGAGCGGGTCAGTGGTGCCGTGCCGAAATGTTGGCTCTCTTTTCCGATCTGCGTCTGCTCGGGGACATCTGTTCCCCCCTTGCTTGTTGTAGAATCATTGTTATTTTCCTGTTGTTTTGTGTCCTATGTCTTATGATTATCGCTGTTGCTTGATTCTCAGTTATTCTGTCTCCCCGTTGTTGTCTTGCCGTTCTCTCCACAGCTCGGATTATGAAAAAAAAACATCCTATAAAAATTGTTGCCGATTTTCCGTTCCCTGTCGTTGCTGACATGTCGTTCTCTTCGCAGCCCTGTGCAGCGCTTTGTGACCCTTGGGTGAAAAGCGCTCTAAAAATGCTATTATTATTATTAATTCGTGTTATTTTGCTGTTGGTTATAACTGAGTGCATTATTAAAGTGTTATTATAAATACATTTTGGGCTGTTTCTGTCTGCTCCTGACACCTTGCCTCTCACCGGATCCATTCCCCACAGTGTGGCGAGAGATTGTGTGGTTCCACACTCACCCCATGGAAGTTTCGCTCAGGGCCCAGTGTGTCACCGTGGCGCGTTTCTAGCCACCCACGACAGGGGGAAATTTAGTCAGCAGGCCAATTATCTATGCAGTAGCATGTCTTTGGACTTCTTTCTGTGAGGCGGCAGCGCTACTCACCGTGCCACCGTGCCGTTTGCTATCTTGAACACTGGCTCCTATGTGGTGTTAGAGACAGGAGGTTGCAAGCTCACAGGATACTTTCTGCCGTAACAATAACCATCTGTGTGCGTGTGTGTGTCTCACAGATGGGGTCCCGCGCCAGCACGGAGATGGAGGTGCCGCTGGGCACCCCGGGGCCGGCGGCGTTCACAGCCGTCACCTGGAACTCATACTCCACGTCCTCCGTCAGCTTGCCAGCCTCCATCTCCGTCTCTGTGACAAACACACACACACACACACAGATCCCCCGTGTAGCCTTAACAGACTGTAGGGTCAAGTGCTTGTAGCTACAAGACAAAGATCCCTCGTCTAGTCTTAACAGACTGTAGGGTCAGCCTTGACAGACTGAAAATCGACACGGCACACGA
The DNA here is from genome assembly GCA_036362915.1 of Geotria australis. Taxonomy (NCBI): domain Eukaryota; kingdom Metazoa; phylum Chordata; class Hyperoartia; order Petromyzontiformes; family Geotriidae; genus Geotria; species Geotria australis. The sequence goes on along the minus strand of JAZEWU010000003.1, from coordinate 1,220,878 downwards.
GGAGGTGGGTGACTAGCACCACGCCCGGCCGCCTTTGTCTCCCCTAGTGACGATGTATACACCGCACTAGGTAATCATTTAAGTCTTAGTTGACCTAGGGGAGGCCCAGGACCGGTTCAGAAAATCGTCACTGGTGTTGGTGGCTGTGAGCGGCAAGCGAACTCGGGTCATAGCCGGGTTCATAGGGCAGCGTGCTAACCACGGCACTGTGTGACCCACACACACAGTTAACCTTTCTCCGTGTCCCCGTGCCTTTCCGTGCCCCAGCCCCGTTGCCCCATCCCATCTCATATCTCCCTACGTCTCCCCGTGTCTCCCCCGTGTCTCCCCGTGTCTCCCTCGTGTCTGCCCGTACCCTGAACGAGCTGCGTGTTGACTGCGACCCACAGCGAGCTGCCCTTCTTCCTGCGCTCCACCATGTATCCCAGGATGACGGAGCCGCCGTCGCTCTGCGGGGGCTGCCAGCTCAGGGTGGCAGAGCTCTTGGTCACGTTGTTCACGACTGGCACTGAGGGAGACCCTGGGGGGACTGGGGGAGGGCAAATGTAGATAGGTGTTTATTATTACAGCAGACAAAACGTAGTCATGCTGCATAGGTTAATTTCTAAACTGCCTTTTCTCTCAACATTTTTAGAAAAGGCAGTCTCTAAACAGTTATTAGCTTTTATGGAGGGAAATAACATTTTTGAAAAATTCCAGTCTGGCTTCCGCACAAAGCATAGCACTGAAACGGCTTTACTTAAAGTGACCAAATGACCTCCTCAGAAATGCTGATGCTGGTAATTCCTCTATTTTAGTTCTATTAGACCTTAGTGCCACTTTTGATACAGTTGATGATTCCATTCTACTGGACCGCCTTAGAAACTGGGCTGGTATCACTGGCATTGCTATAGACTGGTTTCTATCTTATCTCTCAGATAGACAGTTTTGCGTCTCATTCGGGGATCATGCATCGTCCTCAGTCCAAATAACTTGTGGAGTGCCTCAAGGGTCAATTCTAGGGCCAATTTTATTTTCTATCTATATGCTTCTTCTTGGCCATATAATGTGCAAACATGATATATCTTTTCACTTTTATGCTGATGATACCCAGCAGTATCTCTCTATCAATCCTGGCGATTTGAAGAATTTAGTGGCTCTCCTTGCTTGTATGGATGACATTAAATGCTGGATGGCGCTTATTTTTTACAGTTAAATAAAGATAAGACAGAAATTATCATTCTAGGTGACAAACAAGAATTTCAACGTATTCGTTCAAAGATGGACCCCCTAATCTCCAACGTGACATTGGCCTCCAGGAACCTTGGGGTTATTTTTGAGCCCTCTCTAAATTTTGATTTTCATACCAAAAAACTAATACAATCCTGTTATTACCAGCTGAGAAACATTGCGAAAAATAGGTCATTTCTATCTCTTGCAGACATTGAGAAGGTCATCCATGCGTTTATTTCTTCTCGGCTGGACTATTGCAACTCGCTTTTTACCTGCCTGAGCCAACGCAACCTGTCCAGACTGCAATTAGTGCAAAACTCTGCTGCTAGACAATAACTGGTAAAATATGTCATATTACCCCCATCCTTGCCACACTGCACTGGTTGCAAATCTCTTACCGCATTGATTTTAAGGTTTTACTCATTACTTTTAAGGCAAGACAAGGGCTTGCCCCAGATTACATTACAGAACTCTTAACACCTTACTCGCCTAGTAGAGAACTGAGATCAGCCAATACTCAGTGAGCTTGCAAGCTCTGTCTCTAACACTGGCTCCTATCTCTAATATTGGCTCCTAGCTCGAATACTGGCAAGCTCTGGAAGAGAGATTCCTACGACACAAACGTGCCAACATAAACAATACAAAGGGGGAGGTGAATCTTTCATGGTAGAATCACCTCCACCACCTTCACCACCTCCTCCCCATATCACTATCATCACCCTCTATCACCTCCATGTGCTATCACCTCCTCCTGTCACCACCACCTCCACCACCCTGTCCACCGCTCACCGTAGGGCTCGCCGGCGTAGACCTCGGCCGACTCGAGCGGCTCGCTCACGCCCTCCGTGTTGACGGCGCGGATGCGGAACTGGTACTGCTTGCCCTCCTCCACCTTGTCGTAGGAGAAGGAGGTCTCGCTGGCCTCCACCTCGCCCACCTTGATCCAGGAGGAGCGTCCCACCTGCCGCCTCTCCACAACGAAGCTCGTCACCGGGCGGCCCCCGTTGTCCTTGGGAGCCTTCCACTTCATGCTCACGCACTGACCCGTGCGCTCCGTGAACTCCACGGGGCCTTGAGGGTGCTTCGGCACGTCTGCGGGGTTACAGGGGGGGTAGGAAAGAGCAGCCTTTGTCTCCCCAATAGCGATGTTTACACAGCGCACCGAGTACTCATTTGCGACCTAGGTGAGGCCCAGGACCGGTTCAGAAAACCGTTACTGGTGGTGGTGGCCGTGAGTCGGAATCGAAATCTGATCATAGCCGGGTTCGCAGCGCTGCGCGCTAACTGCCACGCCACCGCTCCAAGCCACCCACCACCCACCGACCCAACAGCCAGCACCCAACCACCACTCACCCACTCACCAGCCAGCACCCAACCACCGACCAAGCCACCCACCCACCAACTGACACACCAACCGACCAGTCCACCCTCCCCACCACACCCCACCCACCCACCCACCGATAACGTTGAGCTGCATGTCGACGCTGACGGAGCCGCAGGAGCTCTTGAGGCGCAGCGTGATGACGCCGCTGTCCTCGCGCTGGCAGTTGGCGCGGCAGAAGGAGGTCTGGGCGGCGGCGCGGTGCAGCGTCGTGCGCACGTCCTCCTCCACCTCCAGCCCGTCCTTCAGCCACGTGATCTTGGGCACCGGCTTGCCCGTGAACGGGATGTCGATGAGCGCCGTCTGACCGGCCCGCACCGTGATCGGCTCGCGGGACAGACGCTCCAAGAGGTCGGGGTCGATCTCGGGCGGGTCTTGGGGTGGGTGGTGGGGGAAGCGGACGGGGTGGCAGGTGGGAGTTGGGGTTGTACGGAGATGTGGGGGACGGAGGAAGAGTGACCCGGACGCCACGGTTTCACCCATGAGAGATACTTTTGGACGTAATGGGTCGATCTTAGGGGGGCGTCCGTGGGGTGCAGACCACTATATGATCCGCTGTCAACTCAAGATCCAACCCTACCACATGAGACGCAAAACGGCCCGAGGCCGATAAAAAGATCCGACGTTCAAAAGTTAAAACACCAATCTATTAGCTCGAGACTGGCATCTGAATTTTCAGCCAACTACAGTCCCTTAGCTGAAGGATCGGGTGAAGAGAAATGGGAACACTTCAAGGCATGTGTGTGCACCCAAGCCACTCAGGTTCTCGGTTTCGCAAAACAAAGAAACGCTGATTGGTTTCATGAAGCTGATGCAGAAATAACAGATCTTGTTAGTCAGAAAAAAGCAAGCTTTCCATGTATATCTGAATAACCCCAACTCTTCGTCCCATAAAAGTTGCTTTACCAACATCAAATCTACCTTACAACGACGACTTAGGGAGATGGAGGACAAATGGTGGACTGATAAAGCAAATGAGATTCAGTCTTTAGCCGACTCCGTTGACACCAGAGCATACTATCAAGCTGTAAGGACTAGCTATGGACCACAGGGGTCGCAGACTAGTCCCATTATGGACACTAATGATACAACTGTATTGACCGAAAGAGCTGAGATCCTGGGAAGATGGAAAACTCATTTTGAACAACTCCTAAATCAGACTTCAAATGCAGACATTTCTGTCGCAGGCAACATCACCCAGAGACCAATCCACCTGAATGCAGATGATAACATAAGCCCTAACGATGTCCGTCTAGCGGTGAAAAGTCTTGCTTGGCACAAAACACCAGGAATGGATGGGATTCCGGCTGAGATGTACAAAATGGGAGGAGACGCCATGCTGGTCTCCTTACAATGCTTACATGATGTATTGGAAAAGATCTGGACTGACAGAAAAGTGCCACAAGACTTCAAAGATGCAACCGTGGTTCCGATATTTAAAAAAGAAAGGTGACAAATAACAATGTGGCAGGTAGGGCACGGCGGGCCAGTGTGTGGGTGTGTGGGTAGGTAGCCGGCTGGCTGACAGGCAGGTAGGTGTGTGGGTAGGTAGGTAGGTAGGTGGCTAGGTACCGGCCACGTTGAGGCAGCCCTCAGTCTTGACCCCCTTGGCTGTGAAGGTGTAGCGGCCCATGTTCTTGTCCTGCGTATGCTTGATGATTATCTTGTGCACGGCGCCTTGCTTCACGATCTTCACGTTATCATCCTCTTCGATCTGGGGGAAGAGGGAACGGGATGATAACGGGGATGGGTGGGGGGGTGTCTATAATTACAGCAGAAAAATACCCAGTGGGCTTGCAAGTTCTGTCTCTAAAGCTGGCTCCTGTCTCTTACACTCGTTGTGTTACATCTCTATGAGTCTCGATGTATCTCTACGAGTCTCTATCTCTGCGAGTCTCTATATCTCGCTACCATTAACAACGCATCTCTACGTGTCTCTACGAGTCTCTATGCATCCCTATGTATCGGTGGACAGTTCCCTGTCGCAGCCAGCCCTCCCCATCAGGCCACTCACCACTTTTCCATCGCACCTCCACGTGCCCTCGACCTTCTCGTCGTCAAGAACGACGGTGAACTCGGAGGGTTGCCCCGTGCGCACCTCCTGGTCGGACAGGCCGCTCTGCAGCGTGGCCATGCGCTCTGCACACACAGGTAGACATAGATGGTTATTATTACAGCAGAGCATACCCAGTGAGCTTGCAAGCTCTGTCTCTAATGCAGGCTCCTGTCTAACACTGGCTCCTGTCTTTAACACTGGCTCCTGTCTCTGACACTGGCTCCTGTCTCTAACACTGGCTCCTGTCTCGAACACTGGCTCCTGTCTCGAAGACTGGCTCCTGTCTCGAACACTTGCAAGCTCTGGAAGCAGGATTCCTGCGATGCAACGAATTGGCGAATTAACCGACATAAACAATACATACATTCATTCATTCATTTTCAGAAACAGCTTAATCCTATACAGGGTCGCGGTGAGCCGGAGCCTATCCCGGCAGACACAGGGCGCAAGGCAGGGGAACACCAAGGATGGGACGCCAGTCCATCGCAAGGCGCCTGGGGAAATTTAGTCAGTACGCCAATTAACCTGGCAGCATGTCTTTGGACGGTGGGAGGAAACCGGAGTGCCCGGCGAAAACCCACGCGGACACGGGGAGAACATGCAAACTCCACACAGAAAGGCACCCCGAGCCGAGACAATACATACAATCAGAAGGTAATGCAACGAATCTGACGAATGTACAGAATTAACGTGTGTAAAGATAAAACTTAAGCCATAATAATGTAAACAGCAACACACAGCGTTGTACAAGACAAAGTAGCGCAACAGTCTAAAGTGGGATGGGAATAAGTTGAAGAAGCTTTTTGCAAATACAATGAAATGCATATCCTGAAAGAGCAAATATACCACTTGTTATGGACTAACAATGAACTTTAAACTATTATGAACAATTAACTATTATATTTTTATTTCATTATGCTTTTCTTAAAACAATAATTTGTATAAAACGGTGACCCTTAAAGGTCAGTAATATGCCTCTCTGAGGTCTGCGTCCTAGGCGGCTGCCTAGTTAGCCTAATGGTAGCGCCGGCCCTGGTGGGCAGCCGACCGTGGACTTAAACCCAGGCGACACTCACCCTCCACGTGGACATCGGCCGCTGACACGTACTCCTTGGTGTCCCCCTCCTGCACCACGACGATGGAATATTGGCCGGAGTCCTCCAGCGTCGCGTCCTCGATCACCAGCTCCTGGTGTTTGCCGCTCGACACCACCTTCACCTTACCGCTGTCCAGGAGGTGCTGAGGGATGGGTTGACCATTCTTCAGCCACCTGTGTGGGCGGGTGGGTGGGTAGATAGATAGATGTGTATTATTACAGCAGAAAAATATCCGGTGAGCTTGCAAGCTCTTGACGGGACTCCTGCATTGACTCAACAAACATGTGAATTGCTACTGGGAGACTTCAATGCGCACGTGGGGAACGATGGAGATACCTGGAGGGGCGTGATTGGGAGGAATGGCCTCCCGGATCTGAACCCGAGCGGTGAGTTGTTACTTGACTTCTGTGCTAGTCATGGATTGTCCATAACAAACACCATGTTCGAACACAAGGAGGCTCATAAGTG
>JAZEWU010000003.1:1143594-1158520 GCA_036362915.1 Geotria australis | reverse complement strand
TGCCAACTGTAAAGCACCTTGAGCTGTTTGCATGATAGGTGTTTTATAAATACAGTCTTATTATTATTATTATATCCGAGGGTTTACTCTATGTATTTTTACCAAGGTCCTCTACGTGTCAGTTTGGTAAAACCGCTCAGGACTGAATATGTCTTACCCACTTGAACAATGAAGATAACATCAACAATCAACCCATGCTACGGTTGAACTGAGGCGGAGGGATCTGAGGAACGAGGAAATTGTGGCACCCGCATGGCCATTTCTGCCGAGAGAGAACAATACACAACTTGAAGACAAGTGAAATATGAACCTTACACAATGCACACATTCTAACTGCGGAGAACTTTAAGCATATCGCGCAGATAAGAGCGGCTTTCAAGCCAAACCAACAATGAACTATCCGCACGCGCAATGCCAGGAGCAAGGGCGCTGGGTTTACACTTAATGTGTTTGACTTGCTTTCAGCGAACTGAACGTGCGCAGTGGCGTATCCAGGGTATGGCAGGTATGGCACGTGCCCTGGGCGCCACTTGAAGGGGGGCGCCACTGAGCAGTTTCTTTTAAAGTCAGACAAGCCGTCCTCGGATAGTGAAGACAGACGTTTCTTCAGATGTATACGATCTGTCTTTGAGAATCGCGATGTCCAGAAGCTGACCATCGTGCTTCGAAGAATCGCAAAGAAGAAGAAGACGGGCTGAGAAGCACTGGGATGGCCAGATTGTTAAATCACTTGTATTTTTTAGATGATATTATGGTAAAGTTATCTAAACGATGGATGTCAGATGTTTGGAGAGGGGCACAATTTCAGTGCTTGCCACGGGCGCTATTTCCCGAAGATAGGCCACTGAACGTGCGTCACATGTTAATACGTGAGACCGTAGTGAAGCCGTTTCTGAGTTTATGTCATGTGAAAAAAGTGTGTAAGTGTAGTGCACCCGTCGATATGTTGGAGCAAACGAGCGAGCACACACAGCACTTGCCTTCAAAGATGGCACCGACGTTTCGCTGAGACTTGCACTCGGCTTCATCAGAGCTTGGAAAGGGAGTGCAAGTCTCAGCGAGACGTCGGTACCATCTTTGTGCTGTGTGTGCTCGCTCGTTTTCTCCAACATATCGACGGGTGCACTACACTTAAATACTTTTACACGTGACCTAAACTCATAAACAGGGCTTCACTATGGATGAGGTTGGTCACGAAAGCCTTTGAGAATTGCTCTCAAGAGCCGTGGTTTTGGGATAGCCGTGTCGAGCGGTTCCTCGCCTCATCCTCCCCTCGACGCAACGTTTTGCCTCCCGGGTTAGAGGCATCATCACCGCTGATTAGCCTAGTTAGCGTGCTAATAATATAATCATTTTAGATTTATAACGCGTGGCACATATCCATTCACTGTCGAAGATACTCATTCGACGAGAGAACGACTCAGAGGCGTAGCGCGGAAAGCGCAGAGAGGCGGAGGAGGAGGCAGCCAGGCGGTGTTGCCGGCGCCATATTGCCACTAGACACTGCTTCCTATATATTATGATGCTATCGGCCAAATAATTAATGAGTGTTTTTTTTAGTCGTGGGAGTAAACCGGAGAACCCGGAGGAAACCCACGCAGAACAGGGGGAGAACACACAAACCACACGCAGAAACGCGCCCGAGCCGAGATTCGAACCCGGGGGCCTTCTTGCTGTGAGGCGCGGATGTTACCACTGCGCCACCCTGCCGCTCAACGTAAAGGAACGCTCTACACGGTGATCCTGAAAGGGCAGCTCTTGAGAGCAATGCTCACACACATCGAGCCGTGAAAACCGACATCAACTTGTGACGATTGTTTCCGAGCTTGGCATCCAGCCTGTTTGCTCCACCCTAACCACGATTGTCTGCCCGTTCACGTAACGTCTACTAAATGCTCTAAACTGCAACCGAGCGAATACAGCGGCACGACAGCTTCACCGCGCTATGAACCTGGTGACTCGAGTTCGATTCACGGCCAAGGCTATCAACATCCATTCATTGTCAGGAAACCGCCTAATGCTGCGCAGGGTTGCGGTGAGCCGGGGACTATCCCGGCAGAAATATGATTTCCATGTAGTGCCATAATTTGTTAATTAAAAGATTAACGAGCTTGACTTGGTAAAGTTATGGCACTACAGGAGTGCAATTTCAGTGCTGGCCATAGGCGCTATTTGTCGTAGATAGGCCCCTGGCTACACACAGGCTGCACTTGTAGGCCACCCCACTTCCCGCCGTCGCTTGTGAATTTCTACCGTTGTCCCGTGAGCGTTTCACACAGTAGACTTTCGGGGGGTCAAGGTAGAAGCGTTCACGTCGCGATCCCTGTCAGGTAATCATACTTGGTATTGCCTGCGAATTCTACCAAACACTTCGAGGCCGAGGAGCTGAAAGACAACGATGTCCAGAAGCTGACCATCGTGCTGCTTCGAACAATCGCAAAGAAGAAGTAGACTTTCAGGGCAGTGTGTTTGCTGTGGCCGGAAATCTTAACCGACTCGAGTCACCGGGTTCGTAGTAAAGTGCACAAACTAATACACTACTGCTCCCCAACCGCTCACACACAGGCATATATAATATACAGCTTCATCACCAGTATAACCCAATGGCGATACGAACTGCCAGTAGCACAGGGGTGTAATCGCCCACGATCTTTGTTTACGTCCGTGAAGCATCATCCGTGCGAGTTGTGGCAGCAACCAGAGTCGCTTTCAACCACAACGTGCCCTGGATTATTTTACATTAGTGACGCAACAAGACAGGGTTTTTGTTGCAGGTTCATCTGTATGCCAGTCAGATTACAAACGCTTTCTTATCTGGGCACTGCGGGTTATTCGTAGATGCAAACAAAATCCTTTCGAGGATTTCAGCAGACATCCAGAGAAAGCACACTGCTGATGTATAATCTTGCGGTTATTATACTGCAAGCATAACACCTTTCGTGATGTCATTATACCGTAGAGTATAATATCTTAACATATATTGTATGAGATACGGTAATACCCCCATTTACGTCGCCCCTTAAAACGTTGTTTCGCCAGTACGTCGTCACTTCAAAAACACCGCCACCTGTTCAGTGTCACCTCAACCCCACACATACATCAGTCCTTTCTGATATCCGTCGCTTCCATAAGCCTCAGTCTCCATCCACACCCACTGCAAACCCACCCACGCCACCGAGGTGATATCATCCTCAACTAACGCCCAACGATGTCACCCCCCATCAGGCGGGCGACCGATCCCCAGCAAAACACGGACACCCATACAGATGCACAGAAATACAGAGACGTCACCCGAAATCGAACCACCCGCAACTCGCCTCTCTTCGTCCCGGCAACCAGCCCCCAGCAACAGTCTCTTCGATTTACGTTACAACCTTCGCACAACGCCGCTTCTCCGTCGCCACGGCACCCACAACCTGGCCTGTAGCCACAGCTACTACGCCAACACACATAATCCCCTTCAACCTTAAAAAAACTGCTCAAAGAACACACCTTCACCGGCGCTCCACGAACCCACTGAGCCTCTGAATCGACGGGCGCTGTGGTACGACAGGATGCTGTTTTGCGATGAAATGCGACGGAAGTAGAGGCGTGGCCTGCCCATATAAGGCGTTACAGTGTCGCGTCTGAAACGATTCACAATCGAATGGGCCAAGTGGGACAACGATTGAGAGGAATCAGAATCGCCGCTTTTATTTGCCATGTGATTGAAATAACCCAAATCCTAGAAGGTTTGTTATTATTTGCCGGCGATCCGTAATCGATCTGTAATCGTGTGCATCGAATGTGCGGAAGCGATTCGATCGTGACGTCAAGTGTACTTTTGCCAGGCCCCCCCTCCTGACGTACGGACGTCAATCCATGACGTAAGCACGTTGCACCGTGACGCAAGTAATCGTGATGCAAGCACGTCCTTCCCTCCGATTGGTGCAGAGCATTTCGTCGCAAAATAGCATTCTGTCGTACCACAGCGCAATGCGCCCGGAGAACATGCGCCACGCGTTACAAATGTATTTATTCTTATCATCTTTAAGGAACGCATCCCCGACGTACACCGGGGTATTACTGTGCATTCAATGTTAATGATGTCCATGGTCGAGCACAGAGCATCGAGCCCTCGCCTTCGAGGACCTAGGTTCGAGCCCTAGTGCTGGGCTTCGTGTGCTTCCAATGGTGAAAGGGAAACGCACATTATTAAGTCGGTCTCAAGAGATGTGCCACCAAGTGGTATGCGCTTAGCAGTTCCCACGTGGTGAACGAGAGGACGTTCTTTTCACACACACACAAATCTTGAGCAGAATTCCGCAACTGTCAATGTTTTGCGGTAAAGTAACGAAACCATAAGTGGCGTATACCCATGGTATCAGTACTTCCCTTACGCCTGCGTTTTGTCTTCTTAATTTTCTTAGTTTAAATAGTGTTTTCCGACTCTGATTAGTGCCGTCGGCAGCAGGTCTTGATACGAACAACCCAGGCATATCGTTCATAAAGCAGTGCGACCTTTCACGTGAAATCGGTTTCCATCGCAGAACTACCTCCAAGATGCAAACAATGTGGTCTATAATAATTCTGCCACTTACAATGCACACAGTATTAAGTCGCTGTCAAAGAGAAAGTGACTCAAAGGTGTGTCCCCTGACCCCCGGCTTAGCTTAACTTGTAAATATTAAAAATTGTTAGTATTTATTTGTTAATCTAAGTATTTTTAAACCTTTGTTGTTGTGTTCCAGTCCATGTATATACCAACACCGGGGTCTGAGAGAAACGGCATTTCGATCCTCTATATGTCCTGTACACATGGCAGTATTGCCGATAAAGTTGAATTGAATTGAATTGGAGGGGGAAGGCGGTCACGTGGTAAGCCTTCGTGAATCGGACGTTCGTAAGTTGCGTCAATTTAAATAAAATTGAGCTCTGTCAGGTTACGTTGCAGGATATTTTAAGGTCCACCGTGAAGTGGACGGCACGCATTGCAGGTTAACACGCCGGCAGTATTAACCAGGGTGGCCGCGGGGTTTGACCGCCGCTCGGCTATCCTGTCTCACGTGCAGGTTTTGCCCAATGTTTGTATTGAACCCTATAGCGTGCTTGTGTTTCCTCTCAGAGTTCTCCTCTTGTAGTATATAGAGGTGAGGGTCTTTCAGGCCACTGCCGGGGCTCAAGGTAGAAGCGTTCACGTCGCGATCACTGTCAGGTAATACTTGGTATTACCTGCGAATTCTACCAAACACTTCGAGGCCGAGCTGAAAGACAACGATGTCCAGAAGCTGACCATCGTGATTTGAAGAATCGCAAAGAAGAAGAAGGCCCCTGCCGTGGGTTAATTGGCAGTGTGAAGACATTTTTTCCAATTGAGATATTTTCTTAAAAGCATGCTATCTTCCCAACCCCCATTTCGATGCGACATAAATGCAAATTGATTGGATGTTATTGTTCTCATTTCTCCAGGAAGCAGGAAGAACTTACGAACGATTTAACAGGTATGCTCACGAAACACCGAGCAAGCGTGACTTCAAACATTCCTTGTGTGCACGTCACGTCAACACGACATTGCAACGCGCAATGCTCCCAGCGTTGTTTATACCACCGGCTGAAAGGCGCAGAGCACACGGCACAATGGATGCGGCTTAAAGAGTTGAAAACGTAGCCCTCCCAGTTTTGGCAGCAACAATAGAGACGACTGTACGCCAGTTTCGTCCTTGTTAGGCCTCATTGTTAGCGTTCACTGTTGTTGCGTTCTGCCTCCAAGAAGCCTGTTTCTCTGCAGCGAGCACTCGTGTATTTCAATTCGTTTGCAGAAAGTGACGGATGTCAATTAGGTGATTGCTCAGTAGCATTTGTAGGTATCCTAAAGGGCTGATAGAGGTTTCGTCTGCTGCACCCTGTGGGTGTCAGCCAGAGGTGAAAGGAAACCGGTACGGTCCGATACGGCATGCCGTGAAGAAAGCGGCCGAATCATTCAGTACAGTGCAGGTGGTGAATGGGGGGTTGCGGTATGATCGTACTGGTTTCAGCAACACCTCTTCTTGTACCACACACCCACGGACTTTATAGAGAATCCGTGCAACACCCTCCGCAGTAACGAGTGTCTTCTCCGTTCAGCGTTTACCCAGGAGAACAAGTCTTCCTCCCAGACACACACGCAATAATATTAATACAACGACCGTTAGCGGGCGCACGGTTTCCGCAGCTGGTTAATAACTGGCAGCAGATTCGGAGGCGCGAAGCCGACCTCAGTGTACGTAATCGTCTTGAAACAGGTGTCGCTTGAGTGGTGCCTTGAAGGTTGTGATTGAGCTGCTCTGTGACAGATGCGCGGGGAGTCTCTTCCAGATGATGGCGTGCAGCGAATGAGACGCGTTGTTCTGCATCGACTGCTTCGCAGCGAGGTATCCGAAGTGGGTTGTGACGAGGAGCTATGGAGCGTGTGTTGCGGAGCGGGATGTGAGTAGTGTCCATCCATCTATTTTTTAAACCGCTTGTCCTGGTGAGGGTCGCGGTGGCAGCAGTCCAAGGAGAGAGGACCAGACATCCCTTTCCTCAGCAACAGATTCCAGCTCTTCCTAGGGGGGGATTCCCAGGCGTTCCCAAGCCAGCAGGATATAATCCCTCCAGCGTGTCCTGGGTCGGCCTCTAGGTCTCCACCCAGTGGTGCCGTGCCTGGTATACCTCGCGAGGGAGCCTTCCAGGGGGCATCCTTACCAAGATACCCGAACCACCTCAACTGGCTCCTCTCAATCCGAAGAAGCAGCGACTCTACTCTGAGGTTGTCCCGGATTTCTGTGCTCATCGCTTTGTCACGGAGAGTGGGCCCAGCAACCCCGAGTAGGGCCGAGAAGTAATTCTGGCGTCCGGTGTGATTTGCGCGGTGACAGAGTAGCCACTCTCTTGTAGGAGATTCTTTGTCAAACGGGTAGCCAGTCGTAAAGGAGAGAGGTGCAGCTGGTGCCGAGTATCTCAATGGGATATTTAGTGTGCTATGGGTAGCCAGTGTAGGGAGCTCACGCAGCGCGATTACAGAGCGAGCGTCTCGATCTGATGTGAAGAACTGCTCGTGCAAGGTTGCTTTGAAGGCACTGAAGTTCGTTGCACTGTTATTTGGTAACCCCGTTGAGTATGACGCCCAAGGTTTGGCTACACTCGCCTTTCCAGTGCGGCCTTTCTTTAGCATTTCAGAGTTAACCTCTTTCTACGGGAGGTCTTATCCGGAATTACAGCTCTTTAATGGGGTTTCTCCGTAGTATAAACCGGGCATGGACCCCCCACCCACCTTGCGATATTAACAGATTGTCAGGGTTCGTCAAACGCTGCGATTTGATTCAAGGATCGACTGAGGTTGCCGGTTACGATTCCGCAGCTATAAAGCCTATATTCATCAAACCTACCCGTGTGCGCTCTAGTCCCATCAGATATCGGAGGCTGAGGGCAGGATTGCGCCTGGGTTAGAGCTGGGACGGGCGAACACCATTCACAACCAGGTTGCAGACCAGCCGACGGCAGTGTAGAAAAACCCGCCATTGGTCCCGCCACTTGAATAGCTCCGAGATTAATCGATCCGGGCAGATCCCAGATTCAATTCCGGGGCTCGGGTGCCGCCTTTCTATAGTTTCCCCCGTGTCCACGTGGGTTTTCGCCGCATACTCCAGTTTCCGCCCACAGTACAAAGACACGCTGCTGCCTTGGTTAATTTGCGCGAATAAATTGCCCCCGGTGACTTGCGCTGGACCGGGGTCCCATCCTGTACATAGCCCTGCCGTGCACCCCGTGTCTGCCAGGATAGGATCCGGCCAACCTTGATCCTCTACAGGGTTAATCAGGAACTGATAACGAATGATTGATTGAACCCAATGGAGACCGATCCCCGGGTTTTTTTAATGTTCATCCGGACTGCCCTGCATCTCTACTCTCGCATTGGCCCGATGTATCTCCTGAAACTCAAGACTTGCCGAGCTTCCAATCGGCAGGTCACGAGGTCAAATCCCGACCGAAGGGCGGACGCGGCACCCATGGCGCATCGGGCCAACAAAACCGAAGCCATCGCCGCGGGGCTTAATTCAACAACGATTGCCCCCCTCCTGACCCCCGATGTGGAATTCCCATCAGCTTCGAGAGGAGATAAGAATGAAGGGTGATCGGGAGAGGAGACAGACACTCCACTACCCCCTCCCCCTACTGTGCCGACCTGCCAGCTCTAAGCCATCCGGCGCTCTGCTAGTTGTCACAGCGTCACTCGAGCGGCAGAGCCAAGCGCCGGGCTACGATTGTTTAAGCGGACGCAGCTGTCTGTCGAGAAGTCTTCCAAGGACGACTCGCACGTCCTCTTGAGCATTCGGAAACTCCCGATACCTCACAAACGCGAAAAAAGTAATAGCAGGAAAATCTAGTCTCCGGCAGGTCACCTCCTGCGATCGGGTATTGAGACCTCGGCGAGGCTTTGCGGGATACGGACATTGGCTCGCGAACGTAATCCTTGCCGTGAGTGGTCGACACGGCCGCACGAACCGTTGCTACCCGCGGTGTCTGGCTGTATCGCCACGTAACCGCAAGGCCTACCTCTAGTTGGCACCAAACAACAGAGAGTAAACTACAACTACGCATTGGGGAAAATCTAACCGTCAGTGAGTTACGGTTTTCGAAGACGCAGACTTGCGTCTAAAGTTTTGCCGATAAGTGCTTTAAGAAAATACAAACAGGAAAACTTGGCAGTCAGGAACGCTCGATGGCAGGCCGGCGCGCTGTGCTCGCCATCGTTCCATCGCATCAGTAACGAGGCTTTTTTTTCCAGTCAAAACAACGAGCGCTTTTGCAATTGGCGAATTTTTAATTGACGTGCAGGTTTGCCACAGATCGTTTTTTTTTTTTACGCCGAACTAAGCTACGCTTCAGATTGTTTTAATAAGGATTGGAAATACTTAATACCCGAGAAGCCAACTAAGACCAGCGGGGGACGTCGAGCAAAGGTCTCAAAAGCCACCTGAAAATATCTCTAATCAATATAACTAGCCGTTCAACACAAGTTATGGTGTTTCCACAGATCGGGAAACTTTACATTCCGAACGTCTTTATCCATTCGAAAGTATGACCACTGCCATTATGTCTTCCCTCTAAGTATCTGTTCTGGACGATGCCCAAACAATGCTCTTATCTGTCACGACACGTCCTTTCTGTGTCCCTTCACGGTGAAATTCCCCCAAACATTTCCCCACACACGCCAGCACCGTCGCCTTGACCTCCTTGACGCAACGAATCGCCTAAGTATACATCAGAACCAATTTTGCTTTGTTAGTTTTTTAATCGCCAAAAATACCTAACTCGCGCAGCCCCCCTACGCTTCCGTCTCCGACCTAATTCTTGATCGCGTGAGCCGTGAAGTTTAAGGTGGTGAACAGCAGGCTGGTGTGGGTGATCTGGTGCTTGTGCAGGTTCTCCGACTGCGTGAAGGCCTTGCCGCACATGCAGCACTTGAAGGGCTTCTCCCCGGTGTGCGTGCGGTGGTGGCTGTGCAGCGCGCCCGACTGCGTGAAGGCCTTGCCGCACACCGAGCACTTGTAGGGCTTCTCGCCCGTGTGCGTGCGCTGGTGGTTGTGCAGCGCGCCCGACTGGGTGAAGGCCTTCTCGCAGACGCCGCACTTGTAGGGCTTCTCGCCGGTGTGCGTCCGCTGGTGGTTGCGGAGCGCGCCCGACTGCGTGAAGGCCTTGCCGCAGACGCCGCACTTGTAGGGCTTCTCGCCCGTGTGCGTCCTCAGATGGTTGTTGAGGGCGCCGAGCTGGGTGAAGGCCTTGCCGCACATCGTGCACTTGTAGGGCTTCTCGCCCGTGTGCGTCCGCTGGTGGTTGTGCAGGGCGCCCGACTGCGTGAAGGCCTTGTCGCACACGGTGCACACGTAGGGCTTCTCGCCCGTGTGGATCCGCAGGTGGATGTTGAGGCGGCTCTGGTTGTCGGTGCTGTAGAGGCACTCGTCGCACTGGTGCAGCGCCGGCTTGGACCACCGGCCGTGCTGCTTGATGTGGTCCTGGAGAACAGGCTGGCTCACCAGCACCAGGCCGCACACCGGGCACGAGATGCGGGTCTCTTCTTTCATCCTTCCTCTGACGGCACAAGGACGGAGACAATAATAATAATAATAGCATTTTATATAGCGCCTTTCACCCGAGGGTCACAAAGCGCTGCTACAAGGGCCGCGAAGAGAAGGGCATGTCAACAACGAAAGAAAAAAAACAACCAATAAAAACCAAAGCAACAAAAAATAAATGATTAAGGCTGCTTCGAATATGCTGAAAGGTCGTGAAACTGGCAACCAATGTTCAGCTATTTTAAATAATAATTTACATTTATAACGTGCACATATTAATTCAACGCTGAAGATACTCAATCGACGAGAGAAGGACTCGGAGGCGCGAGGTAAGCGCAGAGAGGTGGAGGAGGCAGCCAGGCGGTTTGCCATATTTCACACACTGCTTCCTATATATTATGATGTTATCGGCCAAATAATTAATGAGTGTTTTTTGTTTAAGTTGTGGGCGAAAACCGGAGAGCCCGGAGGAAACCCACACAGAACAGGGGGAGAGCACACAAACTCCACACAGAAAGACACCCAAGTCGAGAATCAAACCACCTCGGGCAAGAACATTCTTTCTGCGAGGCGCAGATGTTACCACTGCACCACCCTGCCGCCCATGTTCAACTATTTTAACTACACCGTCATGTCGGTCACCCGAGGAGGGGTTTGTTCGACCATACTTCACCACGCCGGTCAGTGCAGGTGGCGCATTGCCAGACAGGTGTTCAGTGTAGCCAAAAGACAAAGATTCCCCGTAATAGCCTTCACAGACTGAGAGGTCAAGTGCTGTTGCCGAGCATCTATAAAGGCCAGGACGGCACGCGACACGGTGGGTGGCCAGCACTACGCCCGGACACTGGCTGCCTAGCAGTGATGGTACGGGAATGCACACACATGCACAACTAATAATAATAATAATAGCATTTATAGAGCGCCTTTCACCCGAGGGTCACATAGCGCTGCACAAGGCTGTGGAGAGAACGGCAGGTCAGTAACATCAAGACAGATAAACTGAGAGTCAAGCAATCGCGATAAATTATAGGACAGAGATCATAAAGACACCAGAAAAATAATAATAATAGCAACTACAGAGAGCCTTCCACCCGAGGGTCACAAAACGCCGCACAGGGCCGCGGAGAGAACGACAAATCAACAACGACAGAGAACGGTAATCAGACAGCGTTGAGCCGCAAAGTGGTCCTAGCACGACGGCTTGAAGGCTTTACGGAACATTAATACGTTTGTAACGCGTGCAGATACCCCTTGCGCATCGTGCCAAACAATTCAGAGGTGCGGAGCCTGGCTCAGTGGATTTGTCGTTTGTCAGTTAAGAGGTGTTCTTTTAATAGTTTTTTGAAGGTTGTGGGGGCTTTTTGTTTGGCGTAGTTAATAATAATAGCATTTATAGAGCGCCTTTCACCCGAGGGTCACAAAGCGCTTCACACGGCTCTGGAGAGAACGGGCATGTCAATAACATCAAGACAGATTAACTGAGAGTCAAGCAATAGCGATAAAAATAGTTGGTGTGGCTACAGGCTGTTCCAGCTTGTGGGTGCTGCGACAGAGAACCGGCTTTTCGCGACGGTTGTGCGTGAGCACGGTGTGTGAAGTAGGTGCTGTGATGAGCTGCGTAGAGTGCGGGATTGTGTTGAGGTGAGTGGCCGGAGTAGCAATGCGAGGTATTGAGTGTGACCTGTGTGGATAGCGCGGTGGCATATTATTGCTGTTTTGCAAGTGATGCGTTGGTGGATGGGCAGAGTGTCCGTGCATTTTGTGCTTGGGTGGTCGCTGGCTTTGATGTTGAGGACCGCACGTGCCAGGTTGTTTTGGAGACGTTGCAGTTTGGCGCACTGTTGTTCCGCCTGTGAGCACAGCGTTGCAGTAATTCAAGCGGCTGGCGATGAGGGTGCAGGCGATGGTCTGTGCTGTTCGGGTCGAGATCAGTGGACGAATTTGCCACCGTGCTCGTAGGTGGTAGTTGCAGGATCTGGTGGTGATGTTGTTGTTTATGTGGCTGCTGAAAGTGAGCGTGGGCTCGAGTGTTGTGCCCACAATTTTTAGGTGAGCTGAGGGTGCAACGTGAGAGCCGGCGATGCAGACATGTTGGGGGAGCTGAGTGTTGCCGAGGCGCTTGCTCGTGCTGAGGTACAGTGTAACTGATTTTTGTTTGGGCTGAGCAGGAGCTGGTTGTGCTAGTCGCCATTTTTGTTAGTGCTGTAGTGCAGGATTCTAGGTTATTTGTGTTGTCGGGTGAGGTAAGGGTGGTGTAGAGTTGGTTGTCATCAGCATAGGTGTGGTGCCGTATGCTGAAACAGTCAATGAGGCGGCTGAGTGGTGAAATATAGGCAGTGAAGAGTAACAGTGATAGTACAGAGCTCTGAGGGACCCCGTTGTGGCTTCAATTATAGATAGATGCTTATTATTACAGCAGAAAAATACCCAGTGAGCTTGCAAGCTCCTTACGGGACTCCTGCGACACAACAAACATGTGAATTGCTGACAATAATTAAAATATATACAAGATTCACAAAAAACCTAAATTTAAAGCAACAAAAAAAACATTTACACGTAGCAATGCACACATTTTTCAATGAGTACGCGTGTTTCCTGGGTTGTGACCAGGGCGAGGATTGAGATGGTGCCAGTGGTAGTGTGTGGTGGGGTGGTTTCGGCGTATGTTGAAGGTGTGTTGTTTGTGGCCGACATGTCGAGTTTCCTCGTGTTGTGGTTGCTGAAACATGTGATGACATTCTGGGTATTTTTTTCTGGTGTCGTACATTGTGTTGTGGTGGTAGCGAGGTTGTAGATTTACTAGTGCTGTAATAATAAACATCTACCCACACACCCACCCCACTATTAATCGCTATTGCCTGACTCTCGGTTAATCTGTCTTGATGTTATTGACATGCAGTTCTCGCCACAGCCTTGTGCAGCGCTTTGTGACCCTCGGGTGAAAGGCGCTCTATAAATGCTATTATTATCTATCTATGGTGTTTGTGGGCTGAGATTCGTGTGGAGAGGTGTGCTTTTAGCGCTTCGATTATTAGTCTGGTTGGTTGCTTTGCAGGCGCGGCGGTAGGCGAGTCTATCTTGCTTGTGTGCTTGATTTTTTTTGCACGTTTGCGTCTGTGTCGTTTTGCTTCGTCTTCTTTGCGATTCTTCGAAGCGCGATGGTCAGCTTCTGGACATCGTTGTCTTGAGACAGCGGCTGGAGTTGAGCCACTGGTGTTGTCCGTGTGTGCGAGCGCGGTGGCTGAATGAAGGTTTTGGTTGCTAGGAGTCTTTCGACGATTGCGCTGATGTCAGTGTTTAGCTGCTTATGCCAGGGCGGAGGAGCGTGAGGTTGAGGAAGCAGAGTGCTGGCAGAGGGTGAGTGACGGAGCGAACGGCGGAGAGGGTGGGCGACAGCATTAATCCCGCAGTGGATTGACAAAAATGGTCCAAAACACGAGTCAGATCACGAAGAACAACGGACATAATTAAGACAACAGGAGCAGTATCAGCGTGCGGCCTTACAGCACAGGCTTTTCACGTCGCCAGACCAATCCACAGGTACGGTCTGCGGGCCCAGTCTCTGGCTGTTATTGCGTTCACCGCGCGTCTCTGTCTCTGTCTGCCCGTGTCTGTCTCTGTCCGTGTGTCTCCGTTCGTGTCTCCGTTCGTGTGTCCGTCCGTGTCTCTGCGTCTCTCACCGATTCTCTTCTGCAGACACTCCGAGGCGCCTCTCCTGTCTGGGCCGCGGCGTGACGTCCCCAGCGCGAAACTGGCGCGATGACGTCATTTTATGTAATTTTTTCACCGACGGGGGTAATGACGTCACACAACTTGGAATTCCATCCCATCAATTGTTAGCGCTGCCCGCCTCACAGCAAGAAGGCGCCCGGGTTCGAATCTCGGCTCGGGTGCCTTTCTGTGTGGAGTTTGCACGTTCTCTCCCCGTGTCCGCCTGGGTTTTCGCCGGGCACTCCGGTTTCCTCCCGCGGTCCAAAAACATGCTGCTGCTGCATAGGTTAAATTGGCTTGCAGACTAAAATTGCCTTGCGATGGACTGGCGTCCCATCCTGGGTATAGCCCTGCCTTGCGCCCTGTGTCTGCCGGGATAGGCTCCGGCTCACCGCGACCGTGTACAGGATGAAGCGGTTTCTGACAATGAGTGAATGCATGGTGTACACAGATTATAATAATAATCTACTTTAGTAACGCGTGGCGCATTTTCTCCGGGCGCGTTGGACCCGTTGATTCGGAGGCGCGGAGACACCCTGCTCAGTCGGTTTGTTGGTTTTATAGAATTAAATGGTGCTCACAAGAAATCCGGACCACCCTGCACAAATTTGCAGTTTCCTGCAGCACCTTGGGACCACTGAGTGAAAGGTCCTACTATACAGTCGTAAAACATTATTATGGTTATTTGAGACATGAAGCCTGATGGTCCACGCTGAATATAATGGGGCACTTGTTCCGTAAAGCCTTCAAGCCGGCGTGCTAGGACCACTTATGCGGCTCAACGCTGTCTGATTACCGTTCTCTGTCGTTGTTGATTTGTCGTTCTCTCCGCGGCCCTGTGCAGCAATTTGTGACCCTCGGGTGGAAGGCGCTCTGTAGATGCTGTTATTATTATTTTTGCTGTCTTTATGACCTATAATGTATCGCGATTGCTTGACTCTCAGTGTATCCGTCTTGATGTTATTGACATGCCGTTCTCTCCACAGCCTTGTGCAGCGCTTTGTGACCCTCGGGTGAAAGGCGCTCTATAAATGCTACTCTTATTATAAGTGTTTGTATAGAAGCCCATGCAGAGGGTACACGGGGGTACCTGGTTGCAATCCTTCATAAGAGTAAGGCACGCCTGGGAATCCCCCACCAAG